>VZRS01003440.1:253287-423707 GCA_013398055.1 Ifrita kowaldi | reverse complement strand
TTTTTTTTTTTGTTTTTTTTTTTCTTCTTCTTTTGTTTCTTTTGGTCTTTTTGTTTACTTTTGGGTGCGGAGTGGGGGAGGGCGGATGTTGATAGAAAAATATGTGTCTGGCTGGGTTCGTCCTCTGCTTTTCTTCGAAATGCCGCTCAGGACAGGCATCTTGTCTTGGCTCGGCCCCCTCGCGCCTTTCATTGACATGTCAAGTGCTGATAACCTGGAAGTGAGGCGGCGAGCTATTTCATTATCCTTAGGTGGAACAGCGCTGTGTCCTCAAAGTGACAAGTGACTTCTGGCAGGATTGTTTAGCGGGTTTCTGAAAACAAAATAAACACTGGAGGTGTTAGTATTTACCACAGTATTCCTTAAATTACGTGCAGTATTTTACTTGCAGTTCTATCCCCAGTAATAGCAAAGAGCAAAAATTAAAATCCACAAGTTTTGCTTCTTGAAGCAGTGATATGCATTTGATTCTTCTGTGGGTTGAGTAAAAGTAGATGTTTCTAAAACTCCTAAACAAAAACTCTGAAACCCCAATTACATTTTTGTTAGTAGCTTCTTAAGCTTAACTGTTAAAGATATGAACCCCTGTGTGCTTCTGTGAACCAGTGTCGGTGTTTATTTTTTTTGTCAGAAAAATGATTTTTCTGTGTACACCGCATCTATGTATGCAGTTCTTTTAGGAGATGAGGATGTTGCATACTATCCCTTGATTATGGAAAAGTGCAAACCCCCACCCTAAACTCCCAAGCAAGAGCTGGAATACACATTTATATTTGTGTGGTGTAGAAATGTTTGAAAAGGGGAGCAGCCGGTGCTCAGGAAAATGTCACTTTAGTGTGATGAAGTACCCATGCTTTTTCCTTTTTGTCTCTTAAACAGTTTAAAGCTAGAATGTGAAAAACTGGCCAGTGAGAAGACAGAGATGCAGCGACATTATGTCATGGTAAGCAAGCTGCATAACAAATTCAAAATGTCTATTAGCCTGGTATACTGAGACTGACATACATTCAAATTGCTGGAGGCGAACAGGAAGATTGTAGTAGCGCTGCTGTTGTTGAGGTTGCATCAGTGCTTCCATTATAAATCCTTAGTTTCTGGGGTCTTTTAACTTGTTTGCAGCAGTCAGTATCTGTGTGAAACTGGCTTTTTAACCTTTTAAGCAGCTGAGGATGTTTCTTCCAAATGTTAGCAAATCACTTGTCAGCCCTTTCAAGCTGTGTGCAACTTTCGTAGTGTACCTGGAGAGGATGTTTTCGCTTTTGCTGACTTGTCCCAATGGTCATATCTCTGTAAAATGGTTCAGAATAGTATTTTTTTCTGTGATGGGAGTAAGACAAAATTGTACACAAGCTCATGCAAATCCAAAGCCTTCTTCCTAGAAGAACTGTTGCTCTTAGGCAGCTGAAGCACTGTTTCATTAAATTGAGAATGTCAGGATCTCAGCTGTGAAAGGGATTTCCTCAGTTGTTGTGGTCTGCCTGGTTAAATAATGTGCATAGGAAGACATCTCTAAATACATAATTGTGTGATGGATCATGATAACTCTAGAGGAGCTCTTGCTATCTCTTCTGTTGTACATCTCTGAAGGATTAGCCGTTTTCCATATGCACATGACAAGTAATAGTCTTGTATACACAAAAAGAGTAAATAACCTTGAAAAAATCTTAAGCAAGTGCACAAGCAAATGGTAAGGCTCGCAGTTGTCATTTTAATGCCCGATATGCCTAAGTCTTGGAGATTGTTTGGTATTAACATTACACACTGAGCAGAGTTCCCTGCAGTACTCGGGCACAGCAGGACGTACTTAGATTGGTGTATCTGCTCTGGCCCTGAATTTCCATGCTCTTTCTTTTTTTTTATCCCTGCAATTTAATTGCAGGGGTTTTTTTGTGTGTTCTTTATTAAAATTTAAAATACTGAATAATCGGTCTGTTAGACGTTACTGATTTATGTGTTTATATGCTTGATGCACTTTGGGTGTTTTTTTGGCATGTTTTATGCGTGCTAGTGAATAAAATCTTGATATTTTCCGCTTCTAATCCTTGACTCTGCTTGTGATTATTTTTCTTTTTTTTTTTGTTGTCTGTTTTTGCCTTCTTTGACAGCTGTTCTTTGTAAATATGACACGAAACAATATAGATAAAGCAAAAAAAAAGTTTATTCTGAAATGCTCTCTTTGCAATTCCAGGAACTCTTCAAGGCAGATAAATGTGCGTAGGTCTGTATGTCTTTGTACAGATGATGTTTCAGTCATAGTGAATTTCAAAATAGTTTTCTCAATTGCAAGGTCTAACAGAGTAATTTTCTTTTTTCTTAGTATTATGAGATGTCATATGGGCTGAATATAGAGATGCATAAACAGGTAGGTAGATAATTTGTTTTGTTGCAAGAATGGTCTGTATAATTTCTCCTATCAGTCTTAAAACAGATGTGTATTCTGTGTGACTTGCTTTAATTGCATGCTTGAGTGCATCAGAATTTTTTTTCTTTACCTGGCCTTGAATCTTCTATCTCATGTTTGGTATGCAGAGTCTTTGTAGGTTGCGGTCTTGACTCCAGTTGTGCATTATTTGTTTGACTTTCCACACTGCAATTTTTGCACATGCGGGCAATCCTATACTTCACAGGGAGGGTGTCTGTGAGTATGAATGGGTTTGTGGGTTGTATTTTCCTTTCTGTCTGGTCTCAAACCTTTGGGATTTGCTTTTTGGGATAATAGCTGTGTCATGAATGTGTATTAGGAAAAGGAGTGTGTGTGGAAAAAAATGGGTTTTTTGGTTAGCCTGGGCTGATTTAAGCTGGAGCTACAAATGCGGTTGATGTACAGCCATTTTGATGATTCCCTCAGGCTGCTTCCTTGGACTTCTGTCTAGAACCAGTGTGTTAGCATCTCAAACACAAAAGAGTAAATGAGCTTTCTGTGAGGGTGTAGGCATAGAATTCTAAGATGGTTTGGGTTGGAGGGGACCTTAAATGTTGTCTGGTTCCACCCCACCCTGCCGTGGGCAGGTACACTTTCCACTAGAACAGGTTGCTCAAAGCCCTATCCAGCCTGGCCTTGGACACTGCCAGGGATAGGCATCCTCAACCTCCCTGTTCCAGTGTCTCACCGTCCTCACAGTAAAGGACTTATCATAATGTCTAAACTAAATCTGCCTTGTTTTCAGTTTAAGGCCATTTGCCTTTGTCCTTTCACTACATGCTCTTGTCAAAGGCCCTTTACAGCTGTCTCATAGGCCCCCTCTGGGTACTGGAAGGCTGCTATCGGTTCTGTGCCTTGAACTCTAGCACTTAGGCCAAGATTAGCAAGAGATTAGTCAGCTAGTGCATAGTAGTGTAAATTAGAATTTCTTATTTGATAAATGTGTGTTTTTTAACCTTCTCTAGAGGAGAATGAATTAAACATCTGACCTCTTTTCCAGTGAGGGAACTTTTTATGTAGTGGAGTTTAATACTGACAACTCATTCTAGCAAATGGTTGAGCAATTCGCCAGCGTTGCTGGGGAGCATAAACTGCAGAAATAAAGAAATGATTGGATGGGAGAAAAAAGATCTCCTGAAAATTGGTTTTTACGCATTTCTGTTCAAAGTTAGGGATTTGGAACTTCTCTGGGTTTGGAAATAGGATTTCTTTATCTTGTTGACAGCAGACATAGAAGTCAAAAGTTCTTTCATGTTATTTATTATATTTTGTATTCCATTAGCATCTCAATGCCACAGAACTGATTAGGGCCGTTTTTGCTAGATGGCATACATACGAAGACACTGCGATTTCCTACCTCAAAGCATTTTGCATCTACAGCTCCAAACTTATGGAATCTTGTACATACAAGTTATTTTACAGACATATGTAGATCTTTTGAGTTCTCTTATGGGTCCTTCTCATGGGTACCATAGGACTCAACAAATGCATTTAACAAATGGCTGACAGGAAAAGGCAGTGATTGCAGCCGATCAGACTGTATGCACATGCTGACTCTCTGGACCTGATCCTTGTCGTGAGTGCTGGCGGAAAGATTGGTTACTGACTCTAAGAGGTGTTGGGTCTGCTCTCAAATGAATATCCAGATTGTTTCAGGTCCCATTAGAGTAAAAAAAAAAAAACCAAAATAAAACCAAACAAACCCTCTATCAGTAAAACTGTAGATATGGAAACAATTCACAAAGACCAGAGTCTTTACAGGCCACCTACGTAGCAAATTCTTATAGGCATTTGAAAGCCAGCATTGCAGTCAAACTTGTTTATATTTCTAGATACCCTGTTTTTACAGTGGTTATTTAGACTTACACTGACTGCACAAAATTCTGTGCAACAAAATCAGCTTCCAAGTGCAATGTGTAATGAAATTGTATTAAGCCAGGGAAAAAAGCTATGAGTTCATAGCAAACGCCTTTTGACTTTTAATTTCTAAATGCTTTACTTCAGAAATTTTATATGTGTATGGTGATGGAGTCATCTGTGATACTCTTCAGAAATTAAATACTTAGTGACAACTAAGTGTGGGGATTACAAAGGACTGGGTTTTAATTAAACACCTTTTTCCATCACCATTCAGTCTATTCAAATTAGTAGTTTTAAGTATTGTACTCTCATGCAAAACACTTAAATATTTTGTCAGATGGTGAATCAAATTAGTTCGGCTAAGAAACTTGTTCACTTTCATTCTGAAATCTGATATCAGTTTCCTGTCTTTCATATCTCCCTTTCTGTTGACACAATGTTGTATTTTTCCTTTCTCCTCTTGCCTCAGCAAATGCAAAATATTTCCATCTTCCATTATGATCACAGTATTAGGGTCCAGTTTGGTATTTGTATAGATGGCATTGATTGCTTCATTTGATGTGCGCAAAGCGTTTTTGGTCTACCACCTTAAATTCCCTTTTCTTCTTCTCCCATCTTTGAATTTCACTCAGCTGAAATTGAGCTATTCACCCTTTTTTATTTTCTTTCTCCCCCGCCCCCCAGCTTTCTAAATTCAATCATATAAAAAATCCTGAGGGCAGTTTATCACATTATGAAATACAGACAGCCCTGCAAACCACCTACTTATTATATTTTCTTTCTTTTTTTCACTTTAGCACAGAGGCATATCTGTCTTTATTTGTTTTTCTGGGCAGACAGCCTTGGTTCCTCTCAGGTTCTTTTCCAGATGTACTCACTGGATGCCCTTGTAATGGAAAGCAGGCAATAATGCAGTGAAGTTGCCCTTCGGCGTAATTGGGCCTAGTTCTCAAGATCAGGTTAGGCTTATTCACTTATTAGATTTGCGTCTCAAAGGGTTCAAGCGCAGGACTCCCTGGAGTCCTTGGAAGTACCCTAGTAATTGGTGGCCCTGATATTTGAAACCTTTGTGTATTTTTCTGTTAAAGCTTCTGTTCTTCTTGGCTGCTTCCAGCCACAGAGTATTTATTTTTAGAGAAATTTTTCACTGGAACAGAAAATGATGTGTGATGGAGTCATGACTCTGTGACTTAGCAAATTGATAAAAGGATAAACGTGCAGAAAGCAGCGGTAGTGAGTGTGCCTGTGTGTCTGGGGGCAGAGAGGGGGGAAGAGCATCTCTTTTCCCACCCCTTGTGTGATGCTCATCATCAGTCATCCTGTGTTGATTTTGATAGAAGACTATTAAAGTGAAACCTATGGGGAATTTGTCATTCTGAAAGGAAAGCTAATGTAATTAGTACCAATTAAAGTACATTTAGTAAATTGGATTTAATCTTAATTAAGCCTGCATAATGTTGCCAATTTTTAACAATTATGTTTGAGAACATAATTAATTTAAATTTTGGTAACTGAGTAAATAGCATTAGACTGGTAGAATTAATCATTTGTATTTTTTTAAAAGACAAGTGTAGGGTATGTTGTCACATGTGATGTTATAGCCTAATATACTAAGCTGATTTTTGATATTCTGTATTAGGATCAATACCGCTTCAAAATTGACATGTTCTGGAAAAAAAAAGACATTGAGTTAGGAATTTTGGGTTGCAGTATAAGCAGATATGTCCCTACAATTTTAAATTATAATAGTAGTGTAACGCTTGAGTGCGGTCTAAAGATGCCCATTTCTTACTAAGTTGCTTTTTTAAACATTTTTAAGAGGCTCAGTTGATAGTTTGTGAATGAATAGTTGATTCGCTGGTCTGCGTTTGTAACATACTGTTGGTACTTGGAGGTGGTCATTTGGTTTAATTTCTGAAATTGCACTGTTTTAATGTTATGGTAAACAGTTTATTTAAATTGCTGTAATCAAACACGCTTGCTCAATGTTTAATTCAGAATTGTAATTATTGCTTAAAATAAGTGTCTGTATTTGGCTATAGACAAGAGATATTTGTGAATGGGACTGATGGAAGGTGTAAATAAGATACAGCATTCATTTTTATTTTATGTTTCTCTGGAGGTGTCACTACATAAATTCTTTTACTCACTTTTTGCCTAAACCGTCATCTTTGAACTAATTCATGTGCTAGAATGTTGAATTTCAGCATTTTTTGAAAGAAAATTCAGGTCTTTTAAGAAGTTGGGTATTAAAAAATAAATGAAATGGCTTTTTAAGATCACAGGAAAAAAAATCAGTCCAATCCATGTAAATTTTATTACAAGACTTGGGCAGCAACCATTTGAGTGCTGCTAAAATATTAATTGGATAGAAATGAAAGGGCTCTGCTAGCTGATAGGATATCATAATCATAGCTGCAGTAGTCGATGGTAAATGATGATAAATGGCATTAGGAACCTTTTAGCAAACTGTAATAACTATGAGGAGGGAAGCAATATGGATTTGCATTATATCTGATACCCTCTAGTACCAAGTGGATTGCCAATACTGCTTGTTTAGCATTTTCTAAGGGCAATAGGATATTGATTTCTGTCTTACAAGGAATAGCTCTATTTTCACCATTGAAAAGTATTGCAGGTTGTTAAGAAGAAATTGACTTGAAGAGGCCTGACTGCTGCCCATCATGGAGCAAATAAAGCAAAACTGCCGAAGCATGGTGGAGCAGCGAGATGGGGCCCTCAGCAATTTGTTGCTATTAATTTACCATGCTCGACAGCAAATCAATCGGCATCTACTTCATCTGCTGGAGAAAATGCTGTCCAGGGCAGATAAAAGGCCCTGCGTGGTACAGGGAATAGACTGGATTGGCCAAACGGAGGCTGCAGTTAATGTGTAAATAAGTGAAATCAAGGCCACTGTTGCCGAGAAAGCTGTTTTTAATTAGGTTGGGGCTTTATAGTGAGCTATTTAAGAAAGTAGTATGGAGAGTAAGGGGAGATTTATTGCTGACTGAGTTAATATATGGGCTCTACGACATCCCAGCCTTTACCCTGCTTGTTTCTTAAGACTTAGTAAATTATTTTCATGCGGGGGTAAAGATGGGAATCAATTTGTTCCATTTAGGGCAGAGTTTTGACTGTTGTTCATCTTCATGGTGATAAATTACATGCATCACAGAGAAATGGTTTTTATATGCTCTACCTGTGAAACAGAAAAATACGCTTTTCCTTTTCCTCTTTAGTTTTTGGCGACAACCTGGGCTTGACATGAACGTGTGCGCATGCATGTGTGGACTTTTTTTTTGACACATTCAGTAGTTGAGTGTATATTGTCTTGCATTTGAAAAATAGCTGGAAAGCCAACTAAAATTATACTGGCTGAATTTGTTCTCTATTGTAAACAGTAGGAAAGATTTAATAGAGATACAGGCAGTGGGTAGTCAGAACTGAACGGAAAAACTTCAAAATGAGAGAGATTAGAAGTGAAATTTTGAAGACTGCAGCTCACACAGGACTGTTAAGGAGGAAGAGAAAAACAAGTGGCGTTTCGATTAAAGTCACAAAATGTAAAAAATAGGCTGTCAAATCAGTTTGACAACTGAGGCTTGTTTGTCCCAGTTTTAGGTTATTTAGCCTCTGAAGCCAGCAGAAAAGCTTAGAAGCTTATGAAAAGTTAGAAAATCTTTTATTCTGGAGTAAACCAGAAACCTTTTACTTGGTAATAACTGCTAAGTTCCGTAACAAGATTCTGTGCTTTATTTTCCTCACAGCTGTTAAGCAGCTGTTCTGTGGAGAGGTCCTGGTAATTACTGGAAAGTTTGTTGTTGCCGTTACTCCATGAGTTACTGTTGAAATAACCTTTCCCCTTGCAACTGCAGAATAGCATGCATGACGATAAGAACTTCCATATTATCCAGGTTTTGCCGTTCATCAGCAAAGGAAAGTGTCATTTTCTCCCACTTGTTTAGGCAAATTCAGACAGATGCTTAAGACACAGGAAGTAGCACAAAACATGCTGAGCAAATGTTTAAATTAAGACATATGCTCTGTTTTTACTGGCAAAAGGCTGTGCTCTACCGTGCTTAAACATAAAAGCATTTTTCTATCTTTGAAAGATGCCAATTGCTATGATGCTGCCTCACTGGCTGGGTTAGTTTATGGGCTGACTTGCAATTACGGAGGGGGCCAGTGGTGACCCTGTGGTTATGGTCACCTAACAGTTTCCCTTATAAAAAATTCTTGCATTTTTAATTTTTTTTTTATATGAAAGGAACCTGCAATAAGGTTACACTGAGAACCACCAGCCCTTTTGGGGCAGTGGTAGAGGAGAGGGAAGGCAGAGGGAGAGAGAAAGGTGATGTGTATCTTTGCAGTGAGAAGCACCCGTCCAGTCTGGCACCGCTGCTGGCTCTTTGGGTTGTCCAGTGTGGCTGGAAATATGGCACAGGCATAAGGCTCCTTCTGAACAATCAGGACTTACTACCCACCAGGAGAGACAAGCTGTGTCACCATTTTGTATATAGCCTTTGCACCATTTTGTGCAGTGAGATTTGCCATCCTTTTAGGGGCAAAAAAGAAGTGCTGAGGTCATTCAGCACAGGAAGAAAACATTAATTAGCAGATAGGTTTCAAAGTGAAGTATTGCTTTGCTGGGATGCCCGGGCTTTACAGCATTTGTGTAAACTTGATCCGGCCCCATTGTGTATGTGCATTGTGGTGCAGGTTTTAGTTATACACTTGCTGATCTCATTACCAGTTTTCCTAGAGGACCTCTTTCAGTGCACAAAATAGATATTAGGAAAGTAGAATTAAGACTGCAGAGCTGATTGTAAAGCTGGTTTAAAAGTGTTTGGCTACTTGTCTCAGTTAAGGAAATAACTTCAAATATAAGGATTCAGGCATGTGAAGTAATTGTCATTGTAAGCTCCTCGAGAGTCTGATTTTGATTTATGCTACAAAATGTGAAGAGTGTGCTCACACTGGTCAATCACTGAATACCATAGAGTTGGTGCATTAAAGCTGATGAACAAATTTTAACATCAAGGCTGTCAGACATGGAGAATTCAGAGTTATCAATTTGGCCTGACTTTTTTTTTCTTTCTTTTATGGATAATTGTAATGTGCTGTTTCTGGATGTAACAGAGAATTTCACTTATCAAAATTGTGAGTCAGTTTGTGAACAGTGCAATTATAATTGTTAAAGAAGTTACTTTTGTGGTCTGCAGATTGTGTGCATCTTGCCACCGACTTTCAGAAAACCTGTTTAGCCACAAGGTGCAGCGGGAGCAAAACGAAGATCATAATGTGAAACATGGGCTATATAAACTGATACTTGTGTTAACTGACAGGCGACAGAAGTGTATCTTGAAGCGGAATCTATCTATAGTCAAGAAATGCTGTTCTATGTCAGAAATTGAAGGTTGGAGTTAAAAATTAATCTTTATTTTAAAATGGGAAAATATGAAATGGTTTTAAGAACACCTGTTTGTCTTTCTGTTTATCTGTATTTTTATAGGTTTTGTCTTGGTTCAAGGTAATGGTTTTACAGTTCCAGTGGTACCTAGTTGAAGGTGTCTCTGGCTATGGCAGGGGGGGTGGAACTAGGTGAACTTTACGGTCTCTTCTAACCCAGTCTGTTCTGTGATTCTACTTCAAGTACTTCTTCTCTGAGTTTTCTGCCTTGAAACTGTTCATCTTAGTGGTGGCACAAACTCTGTAGTTCAGCGTAGCAGAAATTGTTTTGGCATAATGTCAAAAGCAGGTGTCCATAATTTTTTTTTTTAAATAAAAGCTTTTAAATATAACTGAAATATGTCACAAATAATAAATAGAAGTCTAAACAGTGATTTCTTACCTGTATGGATAGGATTTAGACAAAAAAAACCCGTCTTTCTTAGCCCAGGACAGGTACATAATGCTCTGATACTGAACACTCTGGTGTTATGGCTAAGACACTTGAATGTGCAAATGTCAGGCAAGTCAAAGTTATAGTTCCCATAGTAAACTTGAATTGGTCTCTTTATGGTTATGTGGTTGTATGGTGTGCTGTATTGCCAACTCCAAATGTTAAATCATGCCAGTCCCTGGAATATCATGAGATTGGCTGAAAATTAATCGTGAGATAAACATAAAAAGTTTAGAGTTCTTTTTACTTCCATTCTGATTTTAAGCTGTCAAACTGTTCTTGTCACATGCTTCTTAGATTTTTCTCTGGTGTTCTTCAATAATTAGGGGTTTTTTTTTTGCAAGTCAGGAGTGAAACATACCAAGATTCAGGATAAAGCCAATGGAGCTGAGTATGAGATGCAGCTGAAAATTTTTTGTCATAATTTCCTGCTCTCAGAAAATGTGCGAGGTATACTCTTCTAAGGAAAAGTAATACCAAACTGAAAATATATACAGAGTCTTTCTGGAACTGCCTGTTAAGTTTTTCTGTCATAAGGTGGCAGAGATACAGTGGTGACAATTCTTAATGTGTTAGAATGAGAGGAAACAGAGAACATGATTTTGAGTGGTGATCTTCTAACCTGGCCTCTCTCTTTTGGTCTATTTAAATAGTTTCTCTTCAGAATCTTACACAGTCAGGAGTTTTTGACATTTGCTGCATGAGATTCAAATTCTTCAAAGGAGAAAAACTTTTCACTGTTATATTTGGCTATGAGAATGTGTGCTTTGCTTTTTTCTTGTGTTTGCTTAAAAAACCTTGGCAGAAATCTCACAGCTGAGCAGAAGTAAAAATTTGTCCCCTTCATGTAATAAAGAATCTACATAACACTAGGCCCTGCCACGATATTTTGTTTGATATGTGTTATGTACTGTGTGCATGTTCTGTATGATTACTGAGAGCATTTAATTTTTAAAAATGCTGCTCTTTCCTCCATCTTAAGTATAGTAAACCTCTTTTATGTTACTCTGTCTCTTTATGTATGTGGCTTGGCTGTTTGGAGACTTTGGAAATGAGAAGAACCCCCTCTGACCCTGTTCTGGCTTACCCCAGAAAGAAGTGGTTGCCTTAGGACCGAGTAGCCAGTGATGGAGTAGCACCATAGAGAGGGCATGATGAAGCTGCTGCTGAGACATCACCTGGGTTTCAATGACAGCTGTAGCCAGTGGTGCAGATATACTGTAGCAGAAGAGTACTTTGGAGAGCAAACGGGGTCTTATCCCCTTGTCTTTTCTGACTTTGAACCCTAAATCAACAGATCAAAAGAGAGCAAGGCCAACACATGCTTCTGTGCAAATACTTAATAAAATATTGTGGTATTTGTAGGCAGTGACAGCAATGCTTTTGAAATTTAACACTGACAATTTTAAAACCACAAACAACAGCAAAAAGGTCTAGCCTGTATCTGTTGTGTCCTCAAGGCGATGGGTTTCCTCAGAACTCAGGGGTTCCCATGGGATTACAGGCTCAGCTGGGGATGAAGGAGGAGCAGGTAACTTGAAGCCCACTGAGCAGGCACTGTGGTGAGATCCTTGTAGAGGCTGGAAGAGTGCTTGCGTGATGGTGCACAGACCTCAGAGGTGGCAAAGTCAGGGCTACAGGATGTCATTGACAGTTGCTCCATGGCTGAAGCTGTTGTTTACCATGTTAACTTGACAATATTATTTAAAATTATTCATAAGGCAAACTTGAGTGAGCTTTTGGCTGGGGGTTAAGGAAGAGAAAGCATTTTGATCACGCTTTTTCTTTCTCAAGTCTCTTTGCTTCTTGGCAGAAGGGGTGAATCTTCATTTTTGCGCATTCCTTATAATGAGATAGACAATGGGGCTTCCAGATTAAAATATTTGGATATCTGGTTAGTCTCTCTTTCTCAGTAACTTATATGTGCTGGTAAACCAGTTTCTCCTATTTATCATGCAATTCAAATGTGCCTTCTTAAAACCAGTTAGAAAATAGAGCAATCTTTGAGCAAAGTTTTTCTCTTGGACAGCCACTTTCTCAATTTCTACTCTTTTGCAGGGGTGAATAAGAAGTTCTCAGCCGTGCCTCATATCTGAAATGGTTCTCAACTTCTTTTTGAAAACACAGTGCTGTTTTCCTATTACACTTCCCTATTAATAAGTGTAAGGGAGACAGAATAACTGTAGTGCAGCATATCTAAGGCTTGGGGTAGGGAGCACTCTTGTGACTGACAGTGCTTGTCCACGTGTTTTCCCCTATCTGCCTTGGGAGATCCTGTGTTGGGTTTGAAGTGGACAAGCCACCATCTTGCTACTTGACAGCCAAGAAGGCAGTGGCAGCATGGACTCTGTGTGGACATTTGCGTCCAACAGCTGAGCCAAACTGTGTCGTGGTTTTGGAGTGGGATGTGGGTCTCCACTGGATTTTTATGGTGGCTGCAGGAGGCAAGAGTTCAGTACTCATCCTTCATGAAGCACTATGGATCTGCAGAGAAAAGTCAGTGTTGCTGTCTGTTCTGTTTCCTGCTCTAGATACCTGTTGACGCTTATCCAGGGGCTTGCTTGCCTCAGCTCCAGGGAAGAGGCTATTTATAATTTAGGGCGTGTGACAAATTACCATCTGGGATTTCTCCGACTGCGAGTTTATGAGCTCTGCAGCCCTTTGTGAAAGTCTCATAATATTTCTATGCCTCTGTCTCTCACTGACATGGTGGTGATACATACGTGATGGGGTGTGATCTAAGATTTAGTGTGTTAACATCCATTATGAGATGAGAGATTCTAGAGAATCACAGAATATTGAACCAATATGTGTTTGCTGTGGAAGGAAGAGGACTCTTTACAAACCCATGTTCGCTGTGTAACAAGGTCCAGTGGTGCCTTAACTGCTGTGGAATTTCCTTTGTCCTTATGCCCCAGAGGTTACCAGGAGATCTAACACCACAGATACTTGAGTTGTCCTGCTGTCTGCTCTTCTGTTAATTTCATTTGGAGATAGAAGTTGGAAGTAGTGAAGTCAGGTCCTGTGATAACAGTTGGAGAAGAAAAGAAAAAGAGAATAAGGCCTAAGCTGGCCAAAACACTTTCATTGGATTTTTTGTTTGAGGGAAGAGGCAAAGAAAAAGGAAGGTTTGGAGGAAGCTGTTTAATTGGTTTTCTTCTCACGTCTCCTACTTCCCTGCGGTACCATTCTCTCCGTATGAGAACCGTCCACTTTCATCTCTTTGAAAGATGGCACTGTGCTGATGTGTAAAAGAGAGGCTACACCATCACTAACGTCGGCTTTCTGTAATTTTATAGGGCATGTGACTAGATACAAAGTAGGTGCCTCTTCTGGAAATACAGATCCACAGTCTTGAATAACACAAGGTTTGAAAGACTTTGGGCATAAAACACTCCCTGTATGCTTGTCTCAGTGTGTTAACAAAGGATAGATTGTGTATCCTTATACTCAATTTGACCAGTAGACTTTCTGTCCTAATTGCAGAAGGCTGTTCCAGTCTGAACATGTTGCTTATTTACAGTTTTTATCAGTACTTCCTAATTTCTGGTGGCAAGATGTATGTTTTCTTTCTGTCTTGTCCTAAACAATATCTACAAGAACAACAGCAAAATCAAGCATTGATGAGGGTTTCCTGCTTATTTGCTGTGTTAAAGAAATATTCTTGGCAGCTTCATCGAAATGGCAAAGGACTTTTTATGTCAGGGTTACTTTTTTTGTATTTATTCTTGAAAAGTAAATTGTGTATAAATTCTTGGTTTAATTCATTCAGGGGTGATACCCTGCTTCCTTTGCATCTCTCTGCTTTCAGTTTCTTCTAGAGATAGCTGTTAAGGAAAACAAAGCTAGTAACTTGTCTTGAATGTGAAGGATATGAGAAGAACATTTTCCATTTATATCTACAAGGCATTTAGTTTTCTTCCCCCACAAGGTTCCCTGGTTTATCTCTACAGACTGGTGACACCAAAAAATGCATCCTGTTTCACTTGTTGGCAGCATAAGAAAAAGTCTTACAACTGTGTGCCTGTGACATCCTGGAAATTTCTGGGGCATGGTTTGTTTCTCACATTTCTTCTAAACCCACAATCTACCAAGGATGAAAATTGTTCTTGTTCTTAGGTTTGATTGTGTCTGTAGAGATGTAAAAAGCAACAACACCACAAGATTGTGCAAGAAGAGGGCCCCCATGAGCATACATGTGGTTGCTTTTTTCTTTCTGAGGTTGTAGGTTTCTGTTGAGGATGAGTTTTCAGGCATGGATATAAGATGCTTTTAAAACTAACATTAGCAGCCTTGCTATTATACACCTAAAGAACCTTCTTCCATGGAAAGACATAAGACTTTTCTTTGCAGATACAAATGTCTAGCTTCTTTGCATATGCAACATTTTTTTTCAAATGTGCTTTCAGTCAAATGGACATAGAGGCCTTGTGAATGTAGGGAATTATCTTCTGTCCTTTGTTTAGTTGCTGTTAGCTCTCTTTTTGTGCTTGGAACTCAGGTGTGTATTTCATCTAAAGCTTTGATTTTTAACACATCTTTGTGTAGGTGAAAGAATCCTGGGATAATCTTAGTTTACACATTTTGAAAGAAAAATGCAGCTGTAAGTATGCACTGCATTAAGGGTCAAGAGGGTTTTTTTTTTTAAGCCTGTGACAGAACCTGGAGGGCCTGAAAATCTGTAGACACAGGAAATGCCTCTCTGTATTAATGTAAAGCAAGGCAGAAAGCTTGCAGGTGGATGAGATGCAGCTGCCAGGATCTGGGACTTGGAGGGAGTCTAGTGCAAGTTTCTGGACTATGCTGTCAAGGGATTCCCGTGAGACCTTGGATAAGCCGCTTTGACTGCTCTCTGCAGCAAGACAGGAGCAATGCTGTGGGCACTTTTGCACCACTGGGCTGCAGGGCTGGCTGAACGAGGGCAGACGAATGCTTGAGGTTTGTGGTGTAAGTTAAGTGACTCAGCACAGTACCAAAGAAATCTAGCACATATGGAGGGTACCTTGTAGGGGGTTGTTGAGCTTGAAGGAGTGTCTCAAATCTCTTGTTGCTTGAAGTCACCAAAGTCAGTGCTGCAAGGATATGCTGCCTTGGCTTGGTAGTTTCTGGATCACTTTTCGAAGAGTGGCACCTAATCTTTACATCAAAATATAAGCATAGTAGGAATTTTTCTTAAACAAAAAAGCTGCAGGAGGCAGCACTCTTGATTCATCTTTGTTCTGCTGGCTTTCTGTCTGCTAGAAAGACCCACGTTTCTTCTCTCCCCGGAAAATGACTGGTATACCCAGGAGAAAACTCTCTGGTTTGTGTGAGATCCTTAATGGTCCAGTAAAGCTGAAAGAGGAGAAATGCATGCTGTGCTGTCCCCCCTGGAAAGACTGGTCAGCTGGATGAGTTGTACTGGATTACAGTCCCTGCCCGAAACCTATTTACATGGTTTAGCCTGGGGTATTTTTTCATGTATGTTTATTCTAAGCAGGGCCTGGAAAGAGACTTTCCTTCTCCAGGGGAAGAATTGAGAGTATTTCCACTTTTCACAGAAACCTATTAGACAGGGGAGGAG
The DNA here is from genome assembly GCA_013398055.1 of Ifrita kowaldi. Taxonomy (NCBI): domain Eukaryota; kingdom Metazoa; phylum Chordata; class Aves; order Passeriformes; family Cinclosomatidae; genus Ifrita; species Ifrita kowaldi. Next base: position 407,957 of record VZRS01003440.1, on the reverse strand, counting down.
AAGTAAAGAAAGAAGTGAAGTACTGTATATAATGGTCTGATTAAACTCTTTAACTACTAAGCTGTTACACAGAACTCTGTCTGATATCCACTCTTCTTTTTAATGTGTTGCTGCTGTATTTTATGTGTGAATAATGGTGGCAGAGATTCTCAGCTCTCTGGGGAACGTGGCTGGAGACACATTGAGTTGTGGGAGTTGCAGGGACAAGATTTCTGCAGGGATGAGTTGTGAGCTGGTTGACAAAGAACTTGGTCTTGTTAAGCCAAAGACTCGGTAGGGTTAGTGGGTAGCTTCAGTGCTGAAGATGGAAACTCGTATGCAGTTTTGGTGACTTGATCATTGTGTCATTCCTGACTGGGGAGAAAGGGGCTGAAGACTGTATTTTGGGATTTTTCTGGTAATGTGCTGTGGTTTTTTTAGGATGCAAAGCTACATTTGCATAGCTATAAGTAAGGGTAGAAACCCCCATATGCTTAGGTATTCTAGAAAATCCTCTTGAGTATTTGTCTGTTGCTAACTTTCTGCTGAATTATGTGTCTAGTCTGCTAAGACGTTTTTAAAAATCCCATTACATATCTTCTGGAGACTTCACCTGGATTTCCCTGCTTCAGATCTCTGTCTGGGAAGTGGAAGTAATACTGTTTCCTGAAGTATAGCCTTTACCACAGGGGATTGTTTGGAGAGCAGTGTGTTAAAAAATGAGAGGTGAAATGCTGTTAAATGGGAGTCACTTAGAAGTGGCTGTGTTTATTTAATCGGGGTGTATGCTTGGGGCAGAGTGCTGTTTCCCAATACAGTTTTGTCCTCCTTTTGTTTCCCATGTGAATTCTGCTGTTTTCCATCCCAGCTGCAATTAACAGGTTCCAGTAATGTACCTTTCAGTGGTAATGCAGTCAGTGCTTTGATTTGTATTGAGGAATTTTGCCTGTGACAGTCTATCTTCTCAGCCTCTGTCCTCCATTTGGACAATGGGGTAATACTACTTTTTTTACCAGGGTGGGATTTTTTGGGGAAAACCGAAACAAAATTTCTTACCGTGTGGTAGTATTCATGCCACCTTGTGTGCCCAAACCTTTACAATGCACGTACAGCTATACATGCAGCAGTTGCAGCACTGTGGTTCTCTGATACAAGCAATTACATTGCAAAGTCAGGGAAAAGACAGGGTCTGATACACTTTTCTGTGCTGGGTGGCTCTATGTGGAACTATACAGAATTACGCTGAGGCAGACTCTTGGTGTAGCTCTCAAGTAGCTAGTTTTCCAGCCTCTTTTTAACCACAATTGTATTTTTACCTGCCCACTAGACAATGAATTCCTCAAGGTTCTTTCTTGATTTATTTGTTGCAAGGTTGAAGGAAGGAAGGTAATGACAATGTGAGATGTCAAAAGATTAGGCAAACCAACTTCATATCAGTAGTGAGGATCACAGCTTTGAGTGAATCATCACTCCTCAATATATGAATACCCTACACGAGAGAAGCTGTAAATGTAATTTGATCATAAATACAAGTTGGGCTTTTGAAAAGAAGTACTAGTCTAAGGACTCTCTTCAGCATAATGTAAAAGAAAGGTTTGACATCTGGTTCTCTCCACTGAAATACTGCTCTGCTTTTCCGCTTTGGTGAAGCAGTGGAATGTAGGTGGTAAAGCAGGTCGCTTTCTGTATTCAAGCATCAGTTTACTTCTACCTATCATGGTTACCCTCCCTCAGATGGGAGTCAACTTTGGATGCAGAACAGCTATGAATTTAACAAAACTATAATATCTCTCAGTCTACAGTCTCGATTAGTTCATAGAGCTGGAGAAAGTCTGATTTACAACCATATCAAATGAGCCCTACACAGGTTCTGCAGTGGATATTGAGATATTCTGTATTGATTTAGACTGCAGAAAAATGGCATCTGTTTTCAAGACTTTGTTTACAGGTACAGAGTTAAAGTGATGTTTGGTGCATGTGGATAGTATTCAAGAGTATGACTGAAGTACGCACAGGTGTGCTTTAACTCCTGTTGAACAGACTTGCTCAGGTCCTAATAACTGAGGAGTTGGCAAGGTTTTACTGTGCTGATTATTTATCCAGCTTCTTGGGCTATTCTGTAGCTAGTTTAAGGCAACTGTGGTTTTGTGTTCATGAGCAGAAGATATACTTGTGATGGTAAAAGTAATTGCCTCCCTTGTTCATGACATAGAAAATAAATGTTTTCTCTCTTCTCTTTCCCTTGCTTTCACCCACACTTGGTGTGTTATAGTAGTGAAAATGGACTTATTTCAATAAATAAATCAGTAATTTTAAACTGCTTTCACTGTATATTGATGTATAGGATTTTTGAACTTACTCTCTCATCTTCACTGGAGTTCACACAAAGGAAACACAGTCTGAGCTATCCACTTGTCATCAAACCTATTTTCCATCCTACTCCTCCCAGCTTTTTCTGTTGCCTTTATGAAAAACAGATAATGATTTTACACAAGCAGGTTTGAAAACAGTCAGTGAGTAGTTCTGTAATTTTAAGGTTTCCTTTCTTGTATTTCTGGCAAATTTCTAATGCAAACAGAATAGCACAACTAAGTCTCAAATTGTCATGGGAAGCTGCTATTACAAAAAGGAATAATTATCATAGTTTGTATGAAATAGGTTTTCATAAACCAGAATATATCCAACCTCTGTGTATTTTTGTGGGTAAAAATGTTAGGATTTGAATGAGTATTTTTCATGTAAATGCTTGCCTGAAACCTTTTTGATTAAAAGAGTGGCAAGATTACAGACCTAGCAAGCTAAATATGAAATTAACAAGCCCAGAGACTGCATTTTGGTAAACCATAGAATTACTCCATGGCAAAAAGCCAGAAATCCATTAAATCCACAACAAACCGGGCACGGAAATGTGGTTTTGCTGTCTCTCATCCTGTCTGCTATAACTGAAAGAACATACCTTGTTTTGTGAGTGTGGGTTTTTCTTCACAGTTTTGACCACAGGATTTAATTTCTTCATTTGACCAGTACTGTCTGGGTATGTCCAGCACTAATTTACACAAGTTTTTGTTTATTTATTGTTTTGAATTCGCTGTGCTGCTGCCTTAGGATTTAGCAGTTGGGTATTGGTGCTTTGATTTACCAGGTATCTAACAGGTGGCTGTAAAGGCTAGTTGAAACTTAGAGCTAAACCAATCATGATATTAACCTGAGAGGTGAAAAGTTTAGGATATGATTGATACCAATATGACTTGGTTGCAGTGTAGTGGAGGAAGTGAAACAGGGTGCCTTACCTTGCCCAGAGAGCTACTGGTATCTCTAATATGAGCAGCTTGACAGAAATGCTGCTGCGTGGTTTACTCTCTTAACTGTGCTCTTGTTTTCTGACTCAAAGGAGCATTCAGAAAAAGTCTCATCTTGGAGATTTTGTGTGTTTAGGACTGTGGTTTCCTGTGCACTTAAGCAGGCAGAAGATAGCAGTGGTAATGAAAGGGGTGATCCTGCATTTGGGTCAGCCCCATGGTAAACTGCGCCTGGGATGGCGTTTGTATTTCAAAAAAATAATTCTTTCATTTGGAACTGGGCTCTACTTTAATGTGGATAAATTCATTGCTTAGTTCACCACATGCCCACAAAAATGCTATTAATACAAGGATGGGGCAAGCAAGAGTAGCTGGATTAAGGGAGAGCGTTTTCTGTTCCTGTTCTTACGCCAATTTAAAGTGCACGTGAAGTAACAGTGAAAGCCTTCTCTTTATCTCAGGAGCGGGTACATCATAATTGGTGAGTGTGTAAACCATGTTTCTGGCCCAGGCATCTTTAGAGTAGGTGAAACTGGTACAACTTCGTGAAGGAATCTTGTTCTGACTGATGCCTCTTTTTATAAGAACATGTTTAAGGAGAACTTTGATCACATGGTTAATCTGTTTAGAGAATTCCTTACCCCTTATATTTGCTTACGTTTGATGTGTTTTCCATGTTGTAGATGTTCTATTAGAGTTTGTAGGTGTAGTATGATGAAAAGCACATTTAACATATGGTGTGTCTTGAGCAGTTGTCTGAAATTAATGCGGTTCATAGTAGCTCTCCATAAAGTGTGATCCCACAGGAGTTACACATTGGAAAATATTCCATGAAATCTACATTTCCTAACCCGAGAGTTGTTCTTGCTTCATTCTTCCTGTTCTGCTTTTTATCGCATTTTCTTAAACTTTGCTTTTCTACAAAAAGTTATTTTATTTTGAAATCCCTTTTAGATGAAGAGTATTTGAAAATTTCAATAGTGCTGATATAATTTAAAGATAAATGCCGTTAGGTGTTGCTTGACTCAGATTCTGTCTGCTCTGGTAGGAGTTTTACTGGGGGAATGCCATTCAAATGAATTGAACATCAAGATATACTTAGTGTATCCAACTGTCTTGGACAAGGGAATTTTTGTGAACATATTAAGCATGAATGTCTTACAAATATCTTAGCATTTGCTTTGCAAATGTGCCTTCTTAGGAAGGCTAAAAAGAGAATTGTAAACTACCTGATTATTTTAGACGTATTTCCCTAGTGAAACTACTACTTGTTGGGTATTCACATATTAAAGGATTAAATTACCGATTCTTTCATTGTCCTTCACTGAGAAGGAAAAATAGCAAGAAATCCTAATTGCAGAAATGCTGAAATCTGAATAGTTGTTTTCGGCAGAGGTAGTTATGATGAACGATGACTGAAATTATAAGCAATGACCATTCATGTCAATATTTTCTTCTCAATAGGATTTGGAACTACAGTCTTTTTTTTTTGTTGTTCCTCTTCAGAAAGCAGTATTCTGCTGTATCAGGAGTCCCTTCCTGTTGAGCTGGTTGCTGCAGCAAGTCTTTTACTTAAAAAATACAAATATGAATCAGTATCATCTGAGTGGTGGCACAGATGTGTGAATTGTGGAATGTCCAGTCTTTACTTGTTGGATGATTCTGGTCAGCTCCCCAGCTCCTTGGTACTGTCCCTCATGCTCTCAGGGCAACATGCTCCAGGGAAAGGGTGTTGGGATCCTCCCTGGCTGTGTCATCCTTTGTATGCAGTATGGTGTAATCTCCTAGTGACAAGTTGCTCTTCCGTACAGGGTACTAGAAGTTTTCAGTGGGTGCTTCAGTAGGTCTTTGGCATTGCTGTCTCAAGCATGAGGAAATCATGAGCCAGACCTGAAGCTGAAACTTGCATTTAAATTTGGAGTAAAAGGAAAGGTGTCCTACTTATACACTCCTAGTATTTTAGTAAACTTTCCCTTGTAGAGTGTTGATTTAACAAACAAAAAACTCTTTAGATCAGAAAGGGAGTAAGGTGTCCTAAGTGTACTCTGCGTCTCAGATGATCACTCTATTCCAGCAACTGGGACTTGATACAGTAGGAAACATTTCTTTATCTTGAGAAAGAATTAGCAGGTATCATACTTCCCTTGGTTTAAAACGTGAGATAGTAACATGCCTTATTTGAATTTCTGCCTTTGCAAGGATTCAAAATTGAAGCTTGATTATATCATTGCCACAGAATCAACTGCACTGTTCTTACATCTCTTTCAGGGGTGTTGTTAAAATCTTTTTCAGGGATGTTGTTAAAATTGTGCTGTTCTGTATTGGCTTAAAAGGGGCAGTATTTTTGTCTATTACTTCAAATACTAAAATCTGTTGTGTTAATCTGCAGAAATTGCATCTGAGTGTTGCTCATTTTCATGGTATAACAGGATAGTTAAAATGGAAAATGAGTTAAAATGTTGTTTCCTTTAAAAAATACCTTTTATCTTTTTATTTCTTCAGCTAATTGGTCGCTATTTGCGATGTATTGTGAAATTGCTGGGTAGGAAGAAGAAATGAGTGATTGAAGGTGAAACACGGCAGAGTTTTTAAGCACTCTGAGAATTCTTGTAAAAGGAATTAACAAATCCACCAAATAGATCAGTGTGTTTATTCCTAGTGTTTTCTTTCCTGGAAGCAAACACAATCAAGTGTGACTGTCAGTGAATCAGACAAACTATGGGCTCCACCTTTTATAACCTGCAGGGCTGAGGCAGGTAAACAAAGGAAACCAAAGGCAGAAGAGAAGTAGTAGTCTTGTTACTGATGCAGAAGGACTGATTCCTGGCTTCCAGATGAATTTGGAGGAAAATAAAGTTGAATTCAGCAGTCAAATTGTATTTCTTGTTTTTATGGGTGACTTCTGATTGCAGCTTTTATCAGTTTATTGATTGGTTTTATGTAGTTCATTAAAACCTGTAGCAGCACAATACTTGCTGGAGAAACTTAATTTTCTTTCTTGGCAGACCTTTGTCTGTTGCTACTGGTTGCAGTGCTTTCTGCAAGTATTGAGGCTGAAAAGTATAACTTTTTAGGTGTAACTGGAAATCTGTCACAATCTTCACAGTTCTCAACTCTGTTAGCATATCAGCTTCTAAGTGATTAACATTTGAAGCATTCTTCTCCAGAGTAAGCACTGTAGCCATAATATAGAGAGTGGATGTAGGATAACAGGTACCTATTGCTGTTTCTGAGTCTTCCTTTATATGTATTTGCAGACGAAAGTGAAGTTCTGGCAAGGATCAGGAGTGAACATTGACAGTTCTGTTTTGTAGTGGGAAGATTATTTCAGTGTTTATTTTATGGGAACATTTTTATAAAAAAAAATCAGAACCCTCTTTCGTAAGCACAATGTATGTGCATTTTAAAAGCGTGGTTTCTTTTAGATTAAAATGCTAGATATTTTCGTCTTTTCCATGAAGTCTTGCCCCCTTAATATTTTTTCAGGGCAGTTAAGGCCACCACCTCAAGTTAAACATAAGCTTACTGAGAACAGGTTTTTACTCTCTCAATCTTTTTTTTCGTTGTTTAATATTTCATGCTGTAGCATTGAAACTACTGATCTGCAGTATTCCTTTCTGACTGGTTTTCCTATCACCCCTGTGAACCAAAGTATAAATGAACTTGTGATGTAAATAAATAAATAGGAGACTTTTCTTCCTCCAACTAAATTAAAACTGGACACTAAAACCAATGTATGCATATAGCTACAAGGACAGGCTCAGACTGTCTTGTGCCATTTCCAGCAGGAGCAGAACTGTGGTCAGACTCTTTGGGAGAGTGTGTGAGGGCAGAAATTGAGTGGTAAGAGATCGTGCATGTGCTGCTGTCTTTCAGCAGTTATGGGAAAAATTAAAATGGGAAATTCTGACCTAATTGCAGCTAGAAGACAGATGCAAAGTACTGAACTCTGAGCTGAAGCTGCCTTGGTGTGATGCCATAGGTCTATAAGCTTAAAAGTTAAGCTAGTAAGTAAGTTTTTTTTTCTGTATTTTTTTTAAACTGTGAAGTCACATCCTTCAATTGGAAGAGAGTGGTGGAAACTTCTCATCCCTGTGTAATGAGGACATATTTCACAAAAAAAGTACTACTGTGAAATGCTGAGGATTGCTTGTAGGTAAAGGCATAATACCTTAAAGAGGACTTCAAAGCTCTACTGATGGAAGCAGCATTTCCCGTGGCAGTGTCCTTTTACTCATTTCTCTCTAATTTTTCAGCAAGTGTTTCCTGCTGTCTTTGAGGAAGGGAAGTTGAAACCAGTCTTTGTCATTTCAAGTTCCACTTGCAGCCTTTTTTACTGGATGCTCTGCAGGTACATATGTCAGGGCAGGGCAGGATGCAGCTTGGTGGCTGCCTGAGCAACTGAAGAACTTTGGTAATCTCCAGGCTGTGCATTTCTGTTCCTCTACTTGCTGATGTAAGTTGATATTAACAAAAAAACACTGACTTCATCAGGTGACAGGCTTGATGCATGTTTGTATGTCACCCTACTTGACTTGCTTTTTATTGTCCTAATCATGAATGATTCAGTATGTATCCTTTCCTGCTCAGTTCAGCTCCATGTGATTCTTAAGACATTAAATAAAAGCTGTGTCTTATCAATTCACTTCAACAGCCCACAGAGTCATATGTACATTAGAAAATTGATTTTGAGAAGTCTGCCACTCTGGTTTATTGCTTATGCTGCTGTTTGTAGTATTTTGTGCAAAATAGGCAACTAAATTAACTTACAAAACACTAAATTAACATGCAGAGGGAAAGTTACAGCACTTTATGAGCTTAGCTGGGATGTTTGTAAAAGAGTTGGTACGAAAGTGAGGTGGAGAATGGAGAATACGTGTGATTATTTGGCAGTCTGGTGGTGGCGGTTACATTCAACTTGTATGTGCATTGCTCAGACTGTATCTCCTAAACAGCAACTGGCTTAGTGAAGATCTTTTTTGATTAGTATCCTTCTTAACACAGAAGGTAAGAAGGTCTTTTCCATCCACTTGCTTTGACTGTAAGACTAGGCTCTTTGTGTCTTGGTTTCCAAACACCATTCCTTTAGGGCTGAAGAGAAATTTGATATTCAAGGCTTGCAGTATTTCCTCCAGTTCTGTAGAACTGGAGTAAGCACTTCCAGACAAAAGTCTGTGATTAAAACAAAACACATTCTTCTTTATGAATGAAGAGTTAATTTTCTGTGAAATACTAAGATTAGCTTTTTTGCTTGCTTTATTCAGAATCATGATATGTTTCATACAGTGTAATAATGTTTTTTTGTTCTCACTAATTTGTGAAATGCTTGTTTAGGGTGTGTGCATGTGTTCTTGGTAAGCACTTAATAAACTAGATTGATCTTTTTGGCAAAGGCTGCATTGTGTAGAACAAATTAAACCTGAAATAACAGTTGTTTCAGATTATTTTTCTGAAAGCGTAATTGCATATATTCTTCTTCCGACTGGCTGCTGAAATGGGTTTCCCAATAATGTTTTATTATTCTGGTTTATTTCAACAATACATATATGGTAGTTTTGTTTCCATTCCACTGACAAACCTAGAGCCTCCAGTGGTAATTCTTTACCAGCAATTTTTTATAATTGTAATAACCAGGGAACTTTGTGAAATATAGTGGAAATATTTTCCCAAAGTTTACGTGCTATAAATAAAATCCCAATTTTCTTTTTTCCACAGAATCATTTATGAGTTTTTTTCAGGAAAAATGGAGTACAAATAGATATTTTTAAGCAGGAAATTTATTCTGAACTGCCTATCTGTTAGAACATTTCTGAATACTTTAATATCTGGAGTTTATATGGCTCTTCCTTCTTTTTTAATCTCCGTCAGTGCTAAGAATTTGGACATATGCTAAAATGCTAATTAAGGCACTTGAACATATTTAACCGAGTGCTTATGTCCTATTTTAGCTGTGTGTGGCAAGGGTAAATTGAATTAAACCACTATGTTGCCATCCTGAAAGGGATTTAGGAGTCTAATGGTCCATCACATGCTCCTCTTTACCTACAAATGATAGCTGTGGAGCCATGGTTGTAGTCCGACGACCAGCATTTCTGAGCCCCCTTCACAGACTGGGTCACCTCATGTGACCTAAGGTATAGTCTTGTCTACAGGCTTACCTTTGAACATTTTTCAGAATGCTTTATAGGCACTTGTGAACTTAAGGTGTCAGTTTTTTGGGTGTATTTAGGAAATAAAGTACCATTTAACCATCAGGTCAAAAAGATTTTGTTGTCTGAGTCAGAAACCTAAGCTTTTGTTCTTGTGTTGTATCCCTGCAACAATGTGAGGGACTGTTAACTGATATGGGTCTTCATAACTTTACTGGGATCAGATTCTGGCACAGTGATTTTATTATCATCTCTTTATACTCAGACAAAAAGAAAAAAGTTAACATTGTGGTTAATAAATATTTAATCTTTCTCTTTTTAAAAATGATGTCACGTAAGTGGCTATGAAAAGAGATCAAAACTTTTAAAACAGTGTCTTGTGGGTGTCTCCCAAAGGATGCAAACAACACAAGCTTGCATTACTTAAGCAAAAAGGTGATTCGAGCCCAAGCCTTTCCTTTCTGCCTTCCCTTCATCTTTTCTGGCTCCATGCTGGTGTGTTTTTATGCAAAACCAAGCATTTTTTGTGTTCAGGGAAAGGAGTAATAGAAGTGTCGGTGTTTGTTAACAGATTTGACAAACTGTGGCAGCAAAAGCTATCTTTTTTATATTTTGGCATGAGCAGTCACCCTTTTATTGAGCCATTAATGCTATTTCAGAGCGTCACGCTGTATCCACGGGCAATAATTTAGCAGTTGTTTATCAGGAGCTTTCATAAAGCTTTGAATAGTATTATAACATTCAGTAACACTAACAACAGCATTTCAGAATCCGTGCTAGTTTACACGGGATATCCGTGAATGTAGTTGTTCGGGGATGCATGACCCACATAACCTATAAATGTGATTGGAATTTACAGTGCTGGGATAGGCTGATGGATAGCAGATTAGAGCCCTGATTAACCATGTGATTCACAGGCTGGGAATATATTGTCCTAAGAAAGATTCATTAGATGCAATCAGAATTTCAAGTGGTCAGATGAAATTCAAGTACTCTGTTTGCTTTCCTTCCCCCTTTCCCCACCACGTGTTTTTCTTTTTAGGTTGCCCTCTTACTCATTTATTTATTTATTTTCTTTCCAGAGCTGGAAAATACTACTTTGATGAATCTGTTCCTCACCCTAAAGCTGTCTGTCTGTTATTCATCAGAAAGCAGGTTGCAGTTCAGTGAGCAGAAGAAAAGATTTTAATAGAAGCTGTGCCAAGGGCTGTAATGCATCATTTTAGGGCCCTAATTACATTACAATGACAAATATCAATGGTGACAACAGCAATAACCTACATCCTTTAATGGCTATGCTGGAAAAGGAGTTTGGGCACTGCGCCATCAGATTAGACTTGGTTTCAAAACATAGGCCATTAGAAGTGTGTGTGTCCACAGCATTATTGGCTGATAACTGAAGCCCAGTGGAAGGGCCTGTAAATAAATGAAGCCTCTCTAAAGCCTGGTCCCATGGGACAAAAGAGGTAAAATTAGATGACTGTGGAAGCAGCTGTGTTTCCGAGGCAACTTTGGCTTTCCATGTGAGGAATCGGATACCTGATTTTATGAAATCATACTTTTTCCTTCTCCTGGCATTTACACTGATCATGAAAAACCCATTGACCTGATGCCTAACAGAAGAAAAGAAATCCTAAACTGTTATTCAAATGTAGGGTTTTAAAAATGTGTGTGAGTGTAGAAATAGGGAGTTGTGCTTTACCTTGTGTCAGAGTCTGTACCTTAGGCAAAGAAGAATGAGTTTCCAGGCTTCCTCCAGGGGTACTAGGAATAGGTTTACTGAGATGCTAACCTATACCATCAGTACCTACACCATCAAGCTTCAGGGCAGCATTGCAAGAAACCCACTCAACTAGCTTCCGGCAGCTAACTCCTTTCTCTTGTATGTTTTGTGGAAGACAGTCAAGCCTGTCGCTGTGGCATTATCTCCTGTGGTTAGCTGGAGAAACAGTTGCAGTGTTGAGACAGAGTGTACTTCATATTTACCATGTGAAAGTGTCTGTTGTGAGACTTCCCTTGGTACAGAACGTGTACCTGTCATTTGTGCACGCACACAGTGTTTTCCTTCATGCCTTCGCACTGCCTGTGGTCTCCAAAGGTAGGCACTCCATGCCTCAGTCATGCTGTGCCTCTGCAGTCTGCTGCTGCTCAGCTGGGCTGTTTCCTTGCTGCCTGAGTGTGGAGGATGATAAAAGGTAACTTCATGCACAACCATGCAACTGGGGATGCTCTTTGTTAGGGAGAGTGAAGACTGTTTTAATAAGGAAAAAATGCGAACACTTTAGCACAGCAAGGGCTTTTTGGCTTTGTTGTGACTGGCCTAGCAAAGAAATGCTGCTGGGGAATGTTAAGACATCACTTGAAGCTGTTTTAGCTCTTTTCCTTCTCCATAGGCTGAGCTGGGTGCTGTCTCCATCAGCTCACTTCCCTGCATACAGCATGAAAGGACTCCTTGTTCTGCACTCCAGTGGGATTGATATCAAGAGATTTATTGCAGTCATGTAACTGTTCATATTCAGTCACCTGTTTTCAGTTACTTACAGCTTTTTGGAAAACTCTTTTTAGTTGAACGTTTCCTAAGGTTCAGAATCTGCCAGAGGTGAATTTTTATAGAAATACTGAGCAAATATGTTTCAGCCACTTTTTGGCCAGAAGAGCAGTAGAAGAGAGACACGTCTGTTGGGGAGAGGGGAGAGAAGTGATCAAAAGAAAAACATCATAACTGAAATAACTTGAAATATCTATGGTTGAGTACCTTACTTGAGAAGACATGCCTCAAACTGAATAGAATAAAATTATTTTTGTTGACTAAGCTATATTCTAGCTGAACTGTAATTTACAGGTTTGATGGGGAAGCCAGTGAAGTTTTATAGCCTGTGTTTCCTGGGAGGTCAGATAAGACACTTGTAACAGTCCCTTCTGGCCTTAAAATCTATGAATCTACAAGCCTTTTAAAATTAGATGCTGAGCTCGTGCATGGCACTTTGAGCTGGTTTTGTTCTCAGTTCCTTAGCCATGCACTAAAGGTATACAGCTAATGTAGCTGAGGTAGAAGAGTGGTTTTCCAAAGGCTGCTCCCCTGGAGCTACGCAGGGGAAGGTTGTGACAGGCCTTTTAAAGATGGGGAGGAGTTGTTTTGCAGCAGAAGAAAACATGGTGTGCCTTTTTTTATGAAGGCACGTATGTGTGTTAAATGGCAGGTGAGGCTGGCCTCAGCTTATGTGAAGACAGGGACCCTTTGGAATTTTCTGCTCATGTGGAAAAGCCTCAAAGAATAAAATGTGTAGTTTTCTCCCTGGCTTTAGGGCACTCAGGAGATTTCTCCAAAAAAACCAGCAGTGTGGCTGGAACCCAAAATTTGGAAATTACTAGATTAATGGTGCTTGAACCACTAAGAACAGGTACTTTACAGCTGTGCCTTGTACTACAATCAAATACTGTTTCTCAAGTAATGCTGTATTGGATTGTACAGCCTTTCTGGCTGAAGCTTAGATGCACACAACTTGTCACTCCCTGTGCTGCTCTGTGTAACAAGCAGTTAATAAATTTCCTTGTCAACTGGTGTAGTGGATGCTGACTGCCTAAAGGAATATTTAAGTTTTACATTGTGGGATATCTGATTTTATAGGTGCATTTGAAATTTGTGGATAATTTCGCTTTTTGCTGAACACAACATATTCTGAAGTGTCCTATAAGATACCTATGCTGCTGAATAAATAGAAAAGACGTAGTAGACAAACACAAAAAAATTATTAAAAGGCATAAATTTAATGCGACAAGGATTTGCATAAACAATGAAGACCAGTGAGGAGATACAAGGACAGTTTAACACAGAAATTGCTATATAAATAGCCTATGGAATCTAGATGGATTTCAGAGAAATGAAGTTGTATTGCAAAATAGTGTGTATCAACTCGTATGTATCACCCAGTATGCACAAGGGGGCAGAGTTAGTTTCACATGTACTCCTACCTCTTGCAAACTATGCTGGTTATGTAGCTCTCTAACTGTAATATTCCTTGAACCCAGATTTATTTCATATGAACTTCTGACTTTTTACTGCTACTTGTGAGCCTTTCTGATCTATAGATTCTTTTCTAAGTGTTTGCCATTTAAAAGACAGCATAGTAGAAAGGCTGGAAGGTTTGGTGTTAAAAAAAGGAAGGCTAAATTGTGTGTTAGTATGTCTTCATCACATGATTTGTGACTTTGCAAGAGGAAAAGTGTTTTGTCCTATCATAAATGAGGAACTGATCCTGGTTAGAATTTATTGTAAGAAAGTTATGATTTATTGTAGGAAAGTCTGTATGGCTTTAAATATTCTACTTCTGGAGCTGTAATTCTTGTGTTATCTAGCCAGATCTCCTCTGTCTCTATTGAGATTTTCGGATTAAATACACAGAATAAGAATTGATCTCTGGTATGAAAGTAAAACATTGCATATTATTAATTTGTGATTACAGTTGCCACATGAAAGTAACTATTACTAACCAGTAGAATAGATAACAGCAGAAGAGTGTTACAAGACTGCAGTATTCCTTTCTGAAGTACATGGTCGAATGATTATCAGTAAGGTTGTGTATTACAATGCTAATGTTCTCATGATATGCACTGTTACAAATAAATGGTGTATTTGTTCCCTTTGCTTACAGTGGCATCGCTATAATTTGAAATGATACTTCCTTTTGCGTCGTAGGAGAGAGTTAAGTGTGATACACAGAATTTTGTTGTCTTTTTTGTAACATCTCCTGAAGATTTTGTTCTTTAAATTCCTGTGATTGTGTAATCAAAATTGAGTACTCTTTGTGTCAGTTCTAAACAGTGGGTTTTTTTAGGATAAGGTTTTAGCCAGAAATTACTAGCTTCCTAAGTGTTTTTGGATCTGTGTGCAAACACTTCTGTGATTTTGAGAATATTTCTTGGCCAGAAGATGGCCAGAGTTGAAAAAAACCAAGCAAATGTCTCTTTAGGGTTCATGGGTGACAGTCTCGTTTGAGAATTTATATAATTGAACTTCTTTTTTCTTGTGACTTGCAGGCAGAAATTGTCAAGAGGCTGAATGCTATATGTGCACAAGTCATTCCCTTCCTGTCCCAAGAGGTAGGTAGTCATTTGTACTGCTTCTGATCTAAACGATTGCCTCATCGTATCTCTTACGAAAGTGGGACTTTGTGTTGAGACTGTTTCCTTATGAATCTCTTGGCACTTGTAGATGACTTTCCACTGTGCTGTTATCACTGTAACTTCATTATCTTCCTCAAGCCTATTATAATACCATTTAAATATATTTATGAAACGGAATGTGTTGTAATGTCAAAGCAAAGCTACGGTTTAAATATTTTTCTTTAATGTACAATGTAGCTTTTCTTGCAATTATGATTTTGTGGGTCTGAAATAAAAGACAGCTTGCAAAAATGCTAGAAAGGCATAATTTGTGCTACATCCTTGGCAATGAACATTAAAGTTCGGCAGAAACTTCTGTTTTGGTACATGAATAGTGATGTTCAACACAGCAGACATAGAAACACAGCTTTTATTTTGCTTTTTTTCTCCCTGCATCTCCGATTACTTACTACCTTAAATCCTTTTATGTTTTTGTGTATTTGGGGAATATAAACAGAAAATTGAAACTCACTGTGAGCTAATTTCTCTAAGCATTAATTTTCTCCAAATTATGATTTGCTGGTATTATTGTGAGTGCATTGTAGATAATTTAAGAGGCACTGGGATTTGGGGGAGTTGAAGGGAGCTAATGAGGGAGCTTCCAAGCAACAGGCATGTGTGAAGTAAAAAGGAAGTGTGGTTCATGAAAAGAAACCTTAGGTGCATAATGGCTTCCCTTGTCCACCCCTCTGAAGGAAAGGGACTGGAGACTGGGGTCTGTTGGCACAAGTTAGTGTGCATTAATTTAGCACATGGTTTCATTTCAATACAATATGTGAAGCTGTGAAGTCAAAACTGGAAGGTGTATTTTTGTGTATTGAATATGTAAAACGTCATGCCTGAGAACTCGATGTGACTATTTCTCCTGGCTTTTCAGTTGTTACATAAAACGCCAGTGCTTTTCAAGAGAGCTGCTCAGCCGGCTGCAAACGAGAGGCTGTGTGCTCCATGTCGCTGTTCAGTTAATGAGCTTCGTGCGTGCCACATGTGTGTGTATCTGTGTGTGTTTGAAACGAGAATAATGCCATCGAAACTAGAGGCTGGCAGTGTTTGTGAGTGCCACTGTAGTCTGCTTACTAAAATGGATTTGTGGAAACTAAATGATCTGTAATGTTCTAGCTCAGTTGCTGGAGGACCAGAATTCAAGTCCTGCCCAGATCTAAAGCAAGTAGCTGTTTTGTACTTTGACTGCTTCAGAGTCTCTATAGGTGTAGTTACACGGTTTTATTTGCTGTGCAGGGATAGCATACCATATATAAACAGCCGGGAAGGATTGAGAGGGGAAGCATAAAAAAGCTTCTCATGTGTCTTGACAGTGCAACTGACAGTGACAGTTTTTATAATGGGCTTAGGAAAATCTTGATGATTGTTTGACCTCTTCTAGTAGGATTACATATTTAAATCAGTCTGTATTGGTATACGCTGATGTGTCAAAAGAGAACTGAGCTTCAGGTTTGAGTATCCTGCTAGTCTTGGTTTCTCTCTAATTTGTGTCTTTAAAAAGTGAATGTCTTAATGGAAGTCCCTTTATTTCGTCATCTAGATTAACAGAGAATTGAGTTGCAGCATGCTTTTGCTTTTTGTGCATTTTACATACAGTCTAATTGTGGAATAGTGGCTGAAAAATGTGATCAGGCTCCTTTATATTGTGCCTGAGGGAAAAATGAACAAAATACAGTGGTTGCATGCACTGATGGCAACATTATTGCCTCATAATAGCACCAGGTTAACTTGTCTTATTGCTTGTTAACTTTGTAAGGAATCAATGGCTTGTGATAACTCACTTAGAAGTAAGAAATTGTGGGCAAAATCACTAGAGATCTCGTGGAAAGGATGCATTTATAATACATCCCCCTACTGTGTACTACTGTCTGCTTTGTTTCGGGGGCAATCCAGTAAAGTATGCAGTAAATTCTCCAGGTCTCAGTCAGTTTTACTGTGCTGTACATCATCTAAGCATATATTTAAAACAAAGTTTCTAACCTGCCTAAATACATAGTCAACTGGTACCGTGTTTTTACATTTATTCCAGTTTAGGCAGACTGTAAAAAACAGCACCAAGAAATACAAGCTTCCCATTTTCATAGAAAGAGTGATTCTGTGGTCAAGACATGAGATGGACCTCAGGGGTGATGTGTGTTCGATTTCTGCTGTGGCTTTGGGCTTCCTGTGTTGCAGCAGTCATTTTGCACCTCTATGTGGTATTGTGAGATACCAGCGTGCTCCAAGTAGCTCCTACTGCATAAAATGAAAGGGGTGCCTGCAAGGGTTTAGGCTGTAGTCATGCAGTTAATTTAGTTTTGATCTGCTGCAGTTGGTACAGATAGTTGAAGGTTCCCGTGCTTGAATGACCTAGCCATTACAGTGCAATTATTTTGTGTCTATAGCCATAGACAGTGCCTCTGCTAATTTACACTTCTCAACTGAATTTCCCAGCTTCAGCAGAGTATGACAGTTTCACAATCCTGTGGCTTTCAAGTTGGGGCTGATTCCTGTATGTGTGGCTGGTTGCAGCCGTGGGTATCGTGGGCTAAGTGCTGAATGACCGCAAGTGCTGGATAGTGACATTTCTTCAGTGTGTCTGGAGATACTCATATATCACAGCTACCTTCCTTTGAGTAAATATTGACTGTGTTTATATTCATGAAGCACATGCAAGCTGGCCGATGTACAGCAGACGCTGTAGTTGGGCCAACTTGGAGCTCAGCACTACTAGCAGAAGCTGCGTGAGAAGCCAGTATTGGTCCCTGTCAACTTTCATGCCTCAATGCAAGCATTTTGTAAGGCTGAAAGAGGCTGTAATAAACTTTTTTGGCAGGTTCACTTTCCCTTCCAACTGCCAGTGAACTAGCTAATAACAAGCTAGATGCGTTGTTTTTTAACAGGCATCTTCAGTTCCCTGTGCACATAAAGGTGGTCAAATATACTTACTAGTATAATAAAATGCCAGGCACTGGCATGCATACACATAAACAAACATCAGAAGGAAATTCTGCTTGGAGTCTTCTCTTTTCAAACATTTTGATATCAGTTGATGGTTTTCCTTGTAAGAGATTGGTGTGGGCCATAATATGCTTGCTCTTCTTTGTTCATACTTTCCCTAGAGATATTTCTAAAGCCCAGTAAATTTGAATGAGGAGGGCGAGATCCATTATATAGAAGCAGATCAGGAGTTCTTACATAATGATCAGAAGGAAATAGCTTTTGGCCTGAGATGTGAGGTTTAGAAAACAGAATTATTTGCCTCCATCTTAGACTTGCCCCAGACTAGAGCTAAACAGCAAGGAAACAAGGAAACTCTCAGAGATCTGTAATCCTTCTGCCAAGGAGTGCATCTCAATAGCAATTTATGCATGTATTGCAGGTAATGTTCTTACATTTTTCTGAAGTAGTTAATGTATCTTGTCTGAGTTATGGTGCCTGAGTGCAGTGACCCAACTTGTCCCTTCTAGCTTTTACAATGTGTGCTGTACTCCATGGTAAATGTGTGTTTGCTCTCCAATTCTCACTAGCATTTTTGGCATGACCTTGTCTCATTATGTTGTCTCTAGATAGGGCTTCTAAGAAGGGCAGTGCTGCAGTTCTTAAGCAAGACCCGTACTCCCTCTAAACATATAATACAACAACAAAATGGTATGAGTAAGGAATAGTAGAGGCTGCTTGCTTCTTTAAATCAAATTGTTCAGCGAGTTTTGCTTTGAATGTTGGTGGCAGTCCTGAAGACAGGCTGTAATTAGGGGTTTTAACACCAGTGTAATTGTGTTCCTGCCTGGGGGAATTTTGGCCACTCAGTTGCTGTCAGCACAGCTCCCCTGTCATTGGGAGTTGTGGAGAGCTCTGACATGGTATAAAAAGCCCGGGAATTTTCCACCATGCTGCAGTGCCTGTGCATAAGCTGAGGCTAGGTGATGACTGTGTGGTGAGACAATGTTATGGTGAAAAAGCCTACATTCTTCTTGTGGTCTCTGTAGCTGTTGCTACCCACTGTGAGACTTAAAAGAAGTGATTTTCCAGCAGAAGGTAAGTGCAGATGCACTGCTCATTACAGAAAACAAAAAGGGGAGAAGAAACAAGAGAAGAAGTTAGAAAGGAAAAACAGTATTAGTCTGCATGGGGCAGGGTACTGAGCTCATTGCTCTGGCATGTTAAATGCAGTGCAAAATACTGTTTTCCCCCAACTGAAAAAACCCCAGGTCTGTCATTTGCTTGTGTGCGCAGAGGAAGGCTAGCATTAAATGTGTGTGAAAGTTGCAACCCTGTGTCTGTATTTAGTTGGGGAAAAAGTAACCCTTTTTTGTTGTTGCTGTTTTTACTTGGCTGTAAATCGCTACATGATTGCTTGATGGACAGGCGGCTGTGTACTGCTTGGTTTTAACGTAATGCTGCTTGTTGCTGGTGTGCTGGCCCAGGAGGGTGTTCAGGCACATGGTGTTGGAACAGGTGTTGGAACCATCCATCCTTGGGTACCCATTTGGGCTGGGCCAGCCAGCCTGCTCAGCTGGCCCCTGGGCTCCCTGCCCCTCACCTTGATTTTGGGTTGCTGTGGGTCCCTGGACCCAGATGGGCTCCATCTCTACATGTAGAGATCCCCACCCATTCCCAGAGCTATGGCTGGTAACCTGGAGCCTGCAGCCTGCCCCAGTTTCAGAAGGGCTGTGAGCAGACAGCTCTTCAAACCCTGCATGGCCTCTTCAAACCCTTCATGGGCTTTCCTGTGCCTTTTTTCACTCAAGTGTGCGGTTTGTGTCTGTAACTTGAAGTAACCCTAGGGCCACTTGGGTCATGCCCCCTATGGGGTTTTTGGGAGCTGAGGAGGAGCCTGCTCATTTGCTGCAATGAGCTGGAAGTGATGGAGAGGCTAATTACAGACCATCTATTTTGAGCCTTTTGCATACGACACCACTAAAGATTAAATCAATGTTAAAGCAGCTAGCAATAGGAGAGTTTTAATTGTCTCTACTGTACCTAATTTAGGTTCAATGTTACTAGGCCCTTGGGTTTTCTCCTCTCTGTGAAGTCTTGATCCCAAACCTATTAGTATCAGTGAAAGATGGATTGTGTGGCTGCTCCAGCAGAAATCTGAAAGTGAGGTTTTGGTATTCTGTGCCTTCACCTTCTCTTCCTCTCACCTAAGAATGAAATAACATTTTTCCCAAATTCTTCTGAGAGCTATTCTTTATGTGTTTGCTGTAAGGGAACAGAAAACACTCTAGCTCTTTTGGAGTTGACTTATTTTTCAAATCCTGGATGCAAACTGAAGTAATTTCTACAATAATTTTGATGAGTTTAGGCCAGCTTTTGTAGATGCCTTAGAAGTTTTTTCTTCTCTTGGGAGCAGGATTTAAGTGAATTGGTGTTGGAATAGAACACTCATATATACAAGAACTTTCTTTACCTCATTGTGAAAAGCATTGCCTGTGAAATGGTGGGAAAGAGAAGATGACTATAAACTTCTCAGTAAATGCTTCTATTAAAAAAAGTAAATATTTTAAAACCTCTTGTTTGTTCTTTTGGGGTTTTTATAATGACTTGATGAAAAATTCTGTGACCCCTTTTTGGTGTGAATGACCTCCTCCAGAAAACAGTGGTGTAATTTTTATAATCACCCTGTTGACATATAGAGTTGTGGGTCACCAGGTTTTCAGCTATATAATTGATGAAAGCTGTACCTGTCCTTAACAAGTGATAACCTGAAGCTGATAACACATTGCCAGGAACTTGGTGCTTGAATATCATGATTTTCTTTTCTTCTGGTATTTGTGGTAGAGATACAGTGGATTTTTAATTTTTAATATTTTCTTCTTAAATACCAAGAACATGTTTGCTCATGTTCAACCTGCTTTTTAGTCTTTACATTGTCTTCTTATAAGTGGCAGATTGGATTTATATTGGCACTGCAGTTTTACAAAACTCTAAATGGGACTATTGAGATTCTGTTTGCAGCTACAAAGTAGCAGTATTCTACTTGGTCTCTAGTCATTTCCTTCATGTAATTCTTTTTTGCTTAAAAACAAACAAACCCTAAAACCATTTTCTTCGTTCTGGGAGTTTTTCTGAATTACCACCTTCATTCTTTGCATTTATCTGTTTTTCTTAGTTGGGATCAGAATTTCTTATAGTGTCCTTGTTTAGGCATGACACTCCCCAGTTTAGTGTTTCCACTAAAAAGGAAAGCCATGCAGCCACTTCCCCCACCACCTTCCTCTGTGGGAGAAAAAAGGCAGAGATTATAGGTTGAGATAAGAGTGATTTACTGGAAACAGCAATGAGATAAGAAAACAGACAGTAACAGCAACAATGCTAATACCAAAATTTGCAGGCAGGGGCTGATTTACAAGCAAAATTGTTCACCAAACCCAGGACCAACAACCAATGAAAGACAGACCCTCCAGCTGCAATGCTTTCCTGGGCCGAAAACTCTTTCTTCCAGGAAGCCCAAGAGTCCCTCAGTTGTGCCCTGAAGCAATGAGGTGAACTGTTACAAAATAGCTCAGTCACGCCCACACCTCATGGCTGTGTAAAAATTAACTCTGTACTGGCCAAAACCGGGAGATACAGTTATGGGTGGATTTTTAGGTTTGTTTTTCCTTGCCCTGAAAGCTTTTATGCGAGAGGGCTTGTAAGTGAAAATACCATTTTTTGTATGTGTGTTGCACTGAGAATTGTGAAATCTGAGTCTGCCAAGCCCCTGAAGCAGCAGCACCCTTTTCTACAGCCCCTCCCACAGTGGGGCTTAGGGTGCTCCCAGAGGGGGGTCCCGATGCTCTTCACCTAATTCTTGTGTTGGAGGTGGTCTTGAGGATTTGGGTCCTCATCTTATTTTATGCAACTTCTTGCTTCTGATAAGGATGCACAGGAAGAGTTGCTGTACAGGATGGTCTGTACCTTGCCTCCATTCTGCCCATATACACAGCCATGGGAGGGCAAACTTGAATCTTTAAAGGGACCTTCTCAACCTTTTCCTTAAACTTAGTGCCAAAAAACATCTAGATGTTGGCTTCAATACAAAGCTGATGTTTCATTGTTACAGTTTTAGCACCTCTCCAGATAGTCAAGACCTCCTTCCTTTCTCTTTTCAACCTGTGACTGTAAATCAAAGATGTCTCAGTCTCAGTGCAGATCACACAACCTACTCGCAGTTCTCTCTGACCCTTCCTTACACCTATTTGTTCTGTGTCATCCTGATTCTGTGAGGCTGCCTGTGAAGATTAATTTGCCACTGGTGGAGGTCTGAACAGGCATGGATCTGGTTGCAAGATGAGAACCTTATTTTGTTTGTAGTTGATGTTTTCAAATAAATACCAGTCAGTTTTCAACATACAGTAATTTTGAATTTACTGCAGGAATACAGTATCACTCAAACTGAGATAATACAACCACTGGAGCTTGTAAACTGTGTTGTTAATTAGACCATGTGTTTTTGATGGGCTTTTTAAAGCTATTAAAATTTACATGTTGGGGATTGAAATAATTAGTTCTCTTTCACATGTTTGACAGATTTGTGACTGTCATTTAAAATTTCTTTCTCATGGTCGAGCTGCTTTGAAATGTACCTAGGAGGAGAATTGTATATTCTTCGGTGATGTGGGTGCCATGTGCTTGTTGAAAATATATACCTTTCTTTTCAGCATACCAGGTGGGGTTTATTCATAAAGTTTCCATGGTTGTAAGGAAAGTGGCTTACATTTGAAGATGGCATTTAAATTTGAAAGCACATTGTGCTGATGAACAAAAGGAAGACAGTTTCCCATTTAGCCAGGTTGTAAAAGAGCTCTTCAGGAAGCAGAGGTGTAATTCCTAGCATGTAATGGCATAAAAATAAAAATCCTCCCCTTGCCTATATATTTTTGCAGATCAACACACAATGTGACTGTCTATTGGAGAACACTTATTTAGATCCTGCATGTATTAGAAAAGCAAATAAAAAAAATAAAGAATCTGTGCTTAAGAATTTAGAAAACAAATAATTTTATTCTGTTTCTGATCTTCATTTATAGCACCAGCAACAAGTGGTGCAGGCTGTGGAGCGTGCCAAACAAGTGACCATGGCAGAACTGAACGCAATCATTGGGGTATGTGGTCTTTCCATTTTAGCTCTGATAGTGTTTGTAAATAGCTTTTCTTTTTCTTTCTCTCTTGCATGAACTCATTTCCATCAGGTGGGCAAAAGTTGTGGGCAGTGGTGAAGTTCAGTAGCTTGATCTTCATAAAAGCTGGTTAGTACCTGAAGACTTTTGCTTGCACTGTGCCACAAAGACTAATGGGGTAATTAATGTCCGTGCTGTATCTATTCCCCAAAGTAGTCTCAGTATTTGTTTTTCTTTTTTTTTTTTAATGTTCTATTTGAGGAACATTGTTTCCTTTGCATACCACCTGCCAGTCTGCTTCTGCAGGCACGGTAACAGGTAGCCTTGATATGATACACTGTTTTTCCCATCCCTGCTGCCCTCATTTTTTCTGCGTGCTGGTTCAAGACTCTGAATATTCATCACAGCTTTTATTTTTACATTAAAAAATAGCTGTTACGTTAAAAAACAAAAAAACCCACTCAACCAACCAACCGAAACACCCCCACCAAAACCAAAAAACCCAAACATACAACCAAAATCGACAGCAGAACTACTTACCCCTCTGGGCTTATAGGTGTCCTGCTCTTAGTCATCTAAAAATGCATGGAGCCCCTCTTGTAAAACCTTTACTGCCAGTGGTATTAGCCCAGTACAGAGGTTTTATAGGTGTGGGCAGCCGCAGTGTTTATATTTTATAACTGAGGAAGACAGGCATAACAACGAAACCAATGGCTGTTCGCACTACATAAAAAAAAAGGTGAGAAGTCATAGCTTAATAACACATTATTCTCTTGTATAATTATGCAGCTGGAGCAAGCAGTTGTTTAAGTTATTCTAATGAAGACACTACAACTGTACTTCCTATCTTTTGCGTCCTCCCAAATGCTTTTTCTTCTGTGTATAGATTATACATAAAAGTATTTTCCTTTTTTTTATTCAGTGTATCAAACACACTTTGAAATGCTAATTATTCCATTTACTTTCATTAAAATTCAAATTACTGAATGAAGATGTGGATAAGGGTCGCCAAATAATCAATCTGAAGTGACGATATTGCTTCAATTATGCCTGTGTCTTTTAACAAGGAAATCAGGACTTTCTGATCATTTCTGACAGTAGTTTAGAGCAGCGGTCTGATTGTAGCTTGTTTTTAATAGGCTGTTTGTAACTCTATTTTGTATACCTCTGACCACAAGAAAGCACTGGCAGTCAATTAGAAATTATAAATGGAAAAGAGTAACCTTTATTTCCTCTGAAGTGCCCGTTAGAAAGAAGGGGGTGAATCAGAGCGCGTCGTGTAGAATCATGAATAACATTTGTTGTATGTCTTTTACGCTCCAGTGGGGAGAGTGGGAAATGAATAATTTCCCAATTAGTTTTCATTACCTAACCAAAAATATTGCCTTCTATTAACATTCTTTGCATAAAGTAAGTAGCGAAAGGTTGGCTTCTTTGTTAAAGAAGCTTTTATGTGTGTGAGCTGCATGTGCATTTGTAGCATGTGTTTATAGTTGCATGTATGGTTTTGTGTATATGTGCACATGCACGTACTTCACAGTCTACCTGTGCACGTTTTTGCCATTCACCTTTGTTTGCATTAGAGAGACTGCAAAAATCAATTTGATTTCTACTAAGGAAAGCAAATGTGAAGTGTGTGATGTTACAGATACTAGCTATCACACTCATAATTTAAGTTTTTCCTGCTTTCATGAACCACTAAACCACACAGAATAAAAATAAACATATGAGACACTGGTCTGGGAGCCTGGCAGTAATACTGTTGGTCTTCCCCCCACCAGACAGAAGTAAATTTTCTTTCCTCTTCCTGTCTGAGTTCTTCTTTTCATGTCAGCTAAAATTCTATTGTCTCAAACTTCTCTAAACTATCAGATGTTTGGGTTTGTGCATCAAAGTTGGCCAGACCTTGCCTGCCTCACAAGTCTGATTTTTACCTTGCTCTACTGCCTTTTTTCTCTCAGCTGTTTTATGTTGACTTAACAAATACTGTGTTCCTCTTTAATTTTAGAAAAACAGGAGCAATACGGACTGAAATTGAGTGTTCTTTAGGTTTAAAGAGAAGTAATCTCATGCAATCTTTTAGAGATTAATTTTTTAAAAATTGAATAAAAAGGAATGCGACTGCAAGTTATCTAATAAGCTTAAGATCATGTTGCAAGAATATCCACTACGTCATGCCCGCACTTAGAGAGATTTAGAGTCTGAAAACATAGCATGGGGCTAGAAAAGGCTTGTCATACTTTCTAAAGTGAATACCGATAAAAATAAAACAAAGAACATAATTGGAAATCCTGATTATGTTATCTTATGTTATTTTTCTGTTTGGTAAGTCTGACAGGGTTTGTGTTCTTTTAACCCTGTGGTATTTTAAAAACTTCCAATGTTTGTTTAACCCACTGAACTATGTATCAGACAAAAACAGAAGCAGTATTTGAGTTTTGGAAATAAAATTGTAGCTTAAGTTTCTCTGTGTTTTGTGGGCATTCTGTTCGGTTCACCTCACTCATGCTGAACTCCCTTGGTTCGAACAGAGCAACTCTGGGTTTGATTTAGAAGTGCATGCTACCAGAATGGAGTGTGGCACAAGAAAAGAATTGAAGGTGCACAGATCATATCTCTCTTTGTGTTTCACATGTATATATTTTTGTATGAGTGTGCTCTGATTTAATGGAATCTGATGAAGCACCTTTTAACTTAGCAATATTATTCTATCTTCATTGGTAAATGAACCAAATCACTGGTCCGTGCAGTTTAAATGCAAAATACTGAACAGAGCCCAGAACCCAGAGAGACTGCCTGTTCTCCTGACAATAAACTAGTTATGTTTAATGGAATGAAACACAGTTATAATGACTTCTTTCACAGGTCATGTTCAGTTTAAAACTGTTGATGGGCTCAAACAATCATTTATCATCTTCTGGAGAGATGCAGTGAGAAAAACTAAACCAAAACTGGGTATATGATAAGCATGCTGCAGGAGGATTGTAAATCTGCAGGCATTCAGACTCTCTGGTGTTTGCCATGGACAGTGTGGTGCAGCATTCTTGCTCAGGGCAGTCTGTAGTGCACATCCAGAGCTGCTTTCCAGGTTCGGTGTTCCAGGATGAGCAGCATGATATATCCAGTTGATCTTGTCATGTGTCGTGCTGCCATGTTTTTGCATTAGAATCTGCAAGATCGCACTGTTGGAACAGCACCCAAATTGTAGCCTTAAATCAGTAATATGATCTAATTAGGAATGATGTTTTCATTTCCTGTATTAATAAATTGAGTTGTCTAACTTTCTTAAAATGTTGGGGTTTGTTTTTTCAATCCATTATACTATACAATTGGAACATGCTGTGTGAGTGTGGTTACATTTTAATAAGGGAACCAGGGAATTAACTTGTAACATTTTAAGAATTTTATCTGTTTAAAATAGTCGTTTTTCCACTACAGTTGGGTAGTAAGGCAGAAATGAAGGCCTGTGTGGCTGCTTATCACATGGAGAGAGATAAATGTACCGAAAACTTAAGAACAGGTATGTGATGGTGTTCAAAGAAAATGCAGTTTAGCACGAGAAATGCTGAACCTCAATTTTTAGCAGTGACATTTTAATGATAGGAAGTCTGCAAAATTATTTGCCATCAATTGTGAAGGCAATAACAAGCCTTGGTGGTTTTTCACACCCTCTGTGTTAAGTGCTTTCAGAATGACAGCGTAAACTGTGTTGGAGAACTCCAAGGAAGTAAAACTGATTAAAATGTTCATGCTTGAATGGTGCTGATGGAATAGTTCATTTGGACTTTCTCTACCTCCTGCAGCTCAAGCTGAAATATTAAAATTCAGTGAATTTAAATCTCTCTCCCCTCAGCTCAGGAAAAAAACATTACATTTTAATAGGTTTTAAACTCATAATTCATTGGTTTGGAGCAGCACTATTAAATCTATTTAAATATTACTTGTATTACTAAGGAAATGATTGAAATAATTCTTTTTCTTTACCATTCTATGCATCTGAGTGAAAAAAGAATGGCTTTGGTTTAATTTTCAATCATTTTGTTTTATTATGCCACTTTTATTATCTTCTTAAAAAATAAGCAAATGGCAGTTACTGGAAGAAAGGACTCCTGTCTTGTCACATATAATTACTGTGCCAAAATGTTCCTTCTTAAATGCACCGTTTGTCACAATTTCTACCCCATGTTTGAGGCCAAGGTGCTTGTTTGACCCCTCTCAAAAGGTCCGTAATTTTTGTTTGCTTTCAAGAGGGTGATTGTTTTACAGCTGTGGAGAACAACGGCTGTTTAGGAAAGGGGCACAGAAGCCTTTGAAAGCAGCGTGGTGCAGATAAGTACACGCGACTTGAAATAGGAGTTGGCGTCGGTGCCTGCCATCGTTGCCGTGGTGCCTTGTCCAGGGTTGCAGATACCAAATGCTGCTTAACACGCAGAGGCATCTCCTGCTCCTCTCAGATGGTGGCTTGTTTCTGGCTCCTGTGTGTACGGGTGCTGTGGGAAAGAGTGAGGGCTTTCTACTTGAACCAGTATGCACAGTTTGTGTGGAGAAGTTGTTCCTGGCCAGTGTGTGCATTCAGAAATGGTACTGTCAGTTAGAACAGGTGTGTTGTAGCACGGGGACAACAGTCACTTGTCTCTCCAGCCCTTCTGTATTGCTCATTCAGAGGTGTGTTAAGCAGTGGTTGAAGCTTTAATTCTGTAAAACAAGTGGTAGTGTGCTGTATATTGTACACAGGTTGTAAAAGTGGGAAGGTGACAGCATAGGCTGATTTAATAGCTATGTGCTTCAAGTTGTGTTTATTTGTGTACCCTAAAGAAATGTTGAAATCCATTGCTCCCCATTTAATTACTCTTGTTTGCTGATTTTATGTTGAGTGGTGATATGGTCCTGCAAATATTTTGCTTAGTGCCTGAAGTGATTTGTAGAAGGAATTGTTGATATAGAAGGCTTCTGGGTGAGCACTTTTGATTTTGAACTATTCACCTTAAGACTGGCTAAGTTAAAGACACCCTGTTTTTTGGTTGCAAAGAGCTGTTTTAGAGGAATTTGTCATCTTGTTCCCGTATTCCCATATGCCAGCTTCCTAGAGAGCCTTGAAGGTGAGGCCTAATTTAAATAAATCTCTTCAGTATGCAGCATCATCTTCGTTTAAAGAAACTGAAAATTATCTTTTTAGGGATTTTTGAGGGACTTAATTGGAATGTAAATAATTTCCAGGTTCCATATTTACAAAAAAAAAAGGCTCCGAGGATGGATTTTAAATACTGTTGCTGCACTTTGAGTGGGCTGCCACTGTCTTCTGCTTTTTGTCCTATTTTCAGTAGCTGTGGTAGCTACTCGAATTTGTATTGGTGTATCACTATATGAGCAGTCAGTAGTGTTGCAGCATAAAGTGCTGACCACTTATGGCATCTCACTGCCAATATGCTGGTGCCAGAGGCCTCTGCTTGTTATGCTTAAGTAAATGCACATGACACGTGTGTTTTGGCTCACGCACTCTATCTCATCAGACAGAAGAGCTGGCTTTGGCCTCCATGTTTCTCAAGGTTTTACAAACCCTGGCACTGAAGCTATGTGACCACCGTATCTTTTTTGTTTTTTAAATTAGGATTAATCAGTGCAGATGTGAAGAGTCCAGTGGAGAATTTTCTTGATAGTCTGTAACACGAACATATGCAATGCTTTATTTATGACTTATATTTGTATGGTTTCACTTAACACACAATAGAAGGGAGGCAATACTGTTGCCAGCGGGGTCTGCGCTCCACTAAATGGAAGCTGTTGCCAACCAGATACAGAAGTGCTGTGTTCCATCTTGGTCTATTATATGCTGTATATTGCCTTCAGTGAGGACCTTATACCAGTTCTCTGGGAAAAAAAGGAAAAGCCTATCTGTTTGGTTTTAAAGTATTGTGAAGGCAGGAATTTCCCAAAAATACTTGACTGCAGAATCAGCAATGTTTATATACTCAGTGACAATGCTGTCTTTTTAAATGAGTACCCTTGCTGTACAGTGTAGCCTAAAGACAGCTGCTATTGTATCATGGTTTCATACTACAAGAGTTCTGATACCACCCCTAAACAAGGTCATATATTTGCCACCTAGACTTCCTCCCAACCACACTTTGTAGGCTGCTGCCTACAAAGCAGCAAGGAATGAGGACCAGGAGTGTATTGTGGAGTGGATCAGTAAAGTGTTTGCATTTCTTCGGGTAGGTGAATAGTTCTTTTCATGTCCTCTGTCTTAAATGTAGGACAAAACAAGGCCTCTAGTGCTTAACTGGGATGGACGCTAACGTACTGCATAAATAGAGTATTTCCACATGTTAAGTCCATCCATGAAGAAGGAATTTAGAAGGTCTTAAATCCTTACATTGTCTGATATTTCAGAAAGTTTGATTTTTATTAGTAAGACAGTTACTTGCTTATTGCTTGGTGAATTTTTCACAGTCATATCCTTGGGTATATGAATGCATCACAAACACTGATGAACTAACTCAAGTAATGTTTGTGGAACATGGGAGTACTGCTTTCCCTGTTACACTTTTTAAAGAGGCTAAGGCAAAAAAAATAAGTGGTCCTTCCACAGTCTTGGGGCTGTGACTTAAAGCCAGGTGATTTGATCCTTGTCAAGACCTTCCTTTATCAAAGCCACTGTAACTGCACTAAAGCAAAACAAACCACTTTAAGTTCCAGTTACCTGGCTAATGGGCACTACATTAAAGAGACAGAATACTACATCTCTCAGTGAAATCTGCCTGGAGAGAGATAACGGTATCCATGCATCCTAACACTTGTGGGAAGAGGCTACTCACCTCTGAGAAGAGCAGGCATTGCAGTCCTCTGCACAGGTCCACAGCTGCACCAGAAATGGCTGTCTTTAAAGATACAGAATGAGTTGGAAAGAATGGATCAGTCTGCACAACCCAGGTTTTTATCCCAAGCAAAGACAGCTTGCTGAAATCCAATACAGTGTGTACTTGTGTGTTGTGAGCATGATGAATATAGTGTTAGCACTTAGAGTTAAGGAACCTCTGCTTCTCAGTAATTGCTATCTAGAAATTTGGGTTGGTAAGGACTGACCTTTTAAGATGCATTAGAGAAATATACATGTGAGATGCATAACATGTGTCTCTTGTATGCTGATATTATGTGGCTCTAAAGCTATACCTTGTGAGGAATCTTAGAAGTGAATTATAGTTGCCCTATTTGAAAGCTCTGGTAAGAGAATTGCTCATAGATTTAGCCACTTGAATCTCTCTGTGACCAGTGGCATTGCTTAACTTCTGGCTTTTATTGTTTGATTCGTGATGCATCTCAGATGGTAACTTTTTCACTTTTTAGCCCAGGGTTTCAGAAACTTTTTGCTGTGGTGACCCTAGAAGATTATTTAGAAGTCTGCTGGGAAAAGCATAGACATTGCTGTCATTTCTAAAGAAAAGGACCAAAATTTACAAGGTCACATCAGAGATGCTATCTTTTTACTGTTAGGCTAGAGGAGAAAAAAAAATCTCTTCCCAGTGTCTATGGGTAGGACATTAGTGGAGTACCCAAACCAGTGTGTGCCTATTTAGTCAGAGATTAATTTTGCCATATGTTTATATGTAGCAGGAAACACCCATTTGCTGCCATTGTTACTTTTTGCACTAGTCTATGTGAAAAGGTTTTGAAGCAGAGGTTTGGTATGTCGAGGCACATATCATACCACTAGCACTCCTCATGGCAAGACCTTTAGCTTACTGTTTGTGCTTTCTGCCTTCTCTGGCAGAAGACGTGGATTTTCTTTACCTTAGATAGAAATCAATGGGGGAGAAGGAAGAAGAGAGTTTTGTTATGTGATTTATGCAGGAATTTCTGCCCTTTATTAAATGGTAATAGTAAGTGATTCTGAAGTGTTAAATTCTTCCTACCTTGCCTCCAGTGTGAAATTGAGATGAAGCCCTGAAACCAGAAGAAGGAACTACTGAACTCTAATGTTCTGTGGGAAGGTGAACTTAGCCTTTTGCAGAGGACTAGGTTTTTCCCTTATTAAGATTCTGTCCATTTTTTTGCCATGAATCTTTTATTTGTTAGTCGGTTGTGTTAACTTTTTTGTCCTCTGTCTATGCTGTTTCACTGAGTGAAAAATAGTTGTAAGAGTGGAAGGGAGGACAAATGGTGAAACACGTATCCTGACAGATGTTCCCATATATATGATTAAGAACGGAAATGTGCTCTGCATATATTGCCTTTCATCCCACAATATGATTTGGGAGATGACTTTTTGTTCCTAGATCACTTAAAAGATCTTTGAAGCAATTTGAAGAGATATGATTCTGATGGTTTCTTTGTTATTTATGTAGGAGCTCTGAATGCTCCTCTTCTGATTAATGACAGCTATTG
Source organism: Ifrita kowaldi (assembly GCA_013398055.1). NCBI lineage: Eukaryota > Metazoa > Chordata > Aves > Passeriformes > Cinclosomatidae > Ifrita > Ifrita kowaldi. The sequence continues at coordinate 376,898 of VZRS01003440.1, read as the reverse complement.
ATTTTTTTCCTTCCCCCCACAGTTTCCTCAGTCGAGCTTGCTTTCCTTCTGTGGAATCAGCATCCTCAAAGACAGAAATTGCTGATTCTTAGAGAGCAAGTAGCCTGGCATTTGATTCTTAGAAAAAAAAAGCCTTATTATTATCATTATTATTATTATTATTATTATTATTATTATTATTAGTCTGCTCCTTATTCTCTCTCCTTTTTCATTGTTTTTCATTCTTATTCCTGGATTTTTGTTTAAGGTCTGTATTCATGCCCCTTTGTGAACAGACACATCCAAATTTTCTAGTAGATCAGTTGCACCTGAGCATTTAGAGTTTCCACTAGTCTCTGATACACTTCATAGAATCACAGGATTTTTTATGTTGGAAAACACCTCTGAGATCATCGGATCCAACCATTAGACGAGCACCACTGTGTTTACAATTAAGCCATGTTCCCAGGTGCCACATCCAGAAGTTTTTCTGAGCAGTTCCAGGTACGGTAGTTCCACCACCTCCCTGGGCAGCCTGTTCCAATGCATGACCATGTGTTCAGTGAAGAGGTTTTCCTAGTATCCTACCCTGGCATGGCTTGAGGCCGTTTCCTCTCATCCAATAGCTAGTTGCCTGGGAGAAGAGACTGACTCCTGCTGCACTACAACCTCTCTCAGGCTGTTATAAACAGTGATAACATCTCCCGAGCTTCCTTTTCACTGGTCTAAACAACCCCAGCTGCCTTAGCCACTCTTCACAGGACTTGTGCTCCAGACCCTTCACCAGCTCTGTTGCCCTTCTGTGGACCTGCTCCAGCACCTCAATGTCTTTCCTGAATTGAGGGGCTCGGAACTGAACACAGTACTTGAGGTGTGGCCTTACCAGTGTGAATACAGGGCAGTGATCCCTTCCCTGGTCCTGCTGGCCACACTATTGCTGACACAGGCCAGGATACCATTGGCCTTCTTGGCCACCTGGACGCAGCTGGCTCGTGTTCAGCTGCTGTCAACCAGCACTCCCAGGTCTTTTTCCATCAGTCAGCTTTCCAGCCCCTCTGCCCCCAGCCTGTAGCACTGCGTGGGGCTGTTGTGACTTGGTCTTGTTGAATCTTATACTGTTAGCCTTCGCTCACTGATCCAGTCAAGAACCCTCAGCAGAGCCTCCCTGTCCTCCTCCCCAGCGTGGTGTCATCTGCAAACCGAGTGAGGGGGCACTCAATCCCCTTGTCCAGATTGTCGATAAAGATGTTAAACAGAGCTATCTTCAACACTGAGCCCTGGGCTGCCAACCGATGGAACCCCATTCACCGACACTGCGGGCCCAGCCATCCAGTCAGTTTTTATCCAGCAAAGACTGCACTCATCCATACCATGGGAAGCCAGTTTCTCCAAGAGAATGCTGTGAGAAAAGATGTCAAAGGCTTTACTAAAGTCCATGTAGACAACATCCACAGCCTTTCTCTCATCCATCTGGTTGGTCAAGCAAAATATGCCTTTCACAAACAGCTGGCTGGGCCTGATTCTCCGAGTGTCCTGTATGTCCATGATGGCACTCAAGATGATCTGTTTTGTAACCTTCCCCAGCACTGAGGTCATATTGACAACTCTGTATTTCCCTGTGTCCTTCTACTGGGCCATCTTGTAGATGGGGGTCACATTTGCTAACTTCCAGTCTACTGGGACCTCACTGGTTAGCCAGGACTGGTGGTAAATGATGGAAAGTGGCTTGCTGAACTCTTCCACCAGCTCCCTTAGTACCCTTGAGGGGATCCCATCTGGCCCCATGGACTTGTGTGCATCTAAATGGCGTTAACATGCTACTGAACATTTGCTTCTGGGTTATGGGTGCATCATTCTGCTCCCATCCCACGTGTCAGAGCTGGGTTCTTGGAGGACAACTGGTCTCATTACTAAAGACTGAGGCAAAGAAGGCATTAAGAACCTCAGATTTTTCTTCATACATTTTTACTATGTTTTGCTTCCCCCTACATCCAGTAAAGAATGGAGAGTTCCTTTAGCCCTTCTTTTGTTGCTGATGTATGTATAAAAACACTTTTCTGCTCTTTTTTGGCAGTAACTAGATTAAGTTCTAGTTAGACTTCGGCCCTTCTAATTTTTCCCCTGCGTAACCTCATTATATCCTTTTAAGTCTTCCCAAGTTGCCCGCCCCTTCTCCTGAAGCTGATACATGCCCTGTTTTTAAACTGAGTTCTACCCAAAACTGTCTGTTTAACCATGCTGGTCTTCTTCCCCATCTGTTGACACATGGGGAGAGCCTGCTCATGTGCCTTTACGATTTCCTTAAAGTACATCCGGCTGTCCTGCACCCTTGTGTCCCTCAAGACCGCCTACCAAGGGACTCTCACAACTGGTCCCCTACACAAAGTGCCCTTCAGAACTTCAAGGCAGCAGTTTCGCTTATTCCCTCCTTCTCTAAGAACTGAAAACTCATCACAGTTTTTGATAGCTGTGCCCAAGATGGCCTCTGACCACCACCTCTCCCACTAATCCTAGTCTCTTCAAACAAACAGCAGGTCCAGTGGGGCACCAGTCCTTGTTCTCTCCCTCACCCACTATGTGAGGAAATTGACCTCCAGGAACCTCCTGGACTGTTTTCTATCTGTTGTGTTGTATTTCTAGCAGATATCTTTTAAGTTGAAATCCCTTATGAGAGGAAGAGCTTCTGATTGTGAGAATTCTGTCAACTGTTTAGAATATTTCAACTGCCTCTTCATCTTGGTGGTCTAAAGAAGACTCCCGCCAGGATATTTCCTTTTACTCTGGGCACTGTAATAATTTTCAAACTGATCACTCTCCCTTCAAAGAGTAAGGGTAGTAGTTTGTTCTACTCTACCTCAGTAGCACTGTTTCTTTATGCAAACCAATTATATGGTATATACCCATACAGCTCCAGAACCATCCCACTGGAGGAACTGCTGTATGACTCTCTTTGTAGGCTGTTTTGCTGTCTTGTATCATAACATCAGAAAAACTTTTTTGTTAAATGTCTGCCACCAGAGAGAGAACAGTACAGAGGAAGTACAAATAGTGCGGACCACATCAAGGGTGCGAACAGGCGTGATAGATAAAAATTTGTATCATCTTAAGTACACTCATAACTGTGTGTGCCAAAAGATTGCCTTTGCTGGTTCCCAAACCATTGACATTGTGATATTGTGTACTCTTGAGCCATTGTTTTTATGTCTTTGTTTCCTCTTCATCTTGGGTTCTGTTTTGTCTGTATGCTATCTTACTAAATGATTTGCTCTGAGCAATCAACCACATCACCTAACTCATTTCAGACAGTGAAGCTATTTTATTCAGATTTTTTGAGATCCTCTTCCAGCAGTATTGCAGGTAGGAGTAGTGAACATATGTATAAAACAGAAGAGAAAATACCTTTTTGAGACATTAGTTTATTAACATTAGAAATGTCTTCAGGTTAGAGTAGTATGTTCAGGTTGTTTGAGTAATGGCTGTGACTTTTCAGGGTCTGTAAGAGGTAAAGTGGTAGATTACTGCAACACAGAGCTGCTTGGTAAGTATCCAGTAAAAACTTGAACCTCTTCCAGGAAAATAGGCTTTGAATGTGCTGACTATAACAAGAGAGCATTTGAAGCTAATTTGTTAGTGGGTTTGTTATCACATTTTACTCTAAAGTTGATCTCTTAAGATGTTCTGGGAAAAGAATTAAGCTAAGCATCAATATTTAGAATGGTGGTTCTAAAAATTAGTGTTACTCAGATAAAAACCTTCAGCAAATCCTTTTTACCTATTTGTGTAGATGTGACTTTGGAGTTACTTTATTCCTTACTCTAGACGGCCTAGAAGAATATACAGAAAAGAAAATACCATTAGTAGCAGCCAGATGTTATCTTTATTTGACATGTGTTAATGTGTTTTGAAAGCTTTACTTCAGTTTTTACTACTCAGCTGATTTAAATGATCATCTTCCTAAACTTATTACTAAAAAGAATGCAGTCTTCTTTTTTGGCTTCCTTCTGATTGCTGTGTTTACCCTGTGCTCTTATATTTTGTGTGTGTTGAATGCTCCTTAAAAAACATTGCAATCTATTTTGTAATTCCATAGGGTGTATTTCTTGGTAGCTAACTGTTGCTGTTTTTATTTTCAAATAATTCTGGAAAATTTACAGCATCATAAAGTCTTCCTTTCCAAGTTTTCACCTATTTTGCATTAATGCTGAAGATCTATGCTTGACTTTACGCATACTGTAGTCAACTGTGATGGGATTGTCTAAAGTTAACCACATGCTACATATGCTAAGAGTTAATAAATAACATGACCAAAGATAACAAATTAAAGAGAAGATGGAGAAGGGGAAGAGAAGGCATTACAGCAACTTCAAAAAAATTATGTCGTTGCTCAGTTGGCTCATTTTCAGGCTTTCCTTGCAAGTGTTTAAATTGTGTCGGATTTTATGATCTAAATTCATGCTACAGGCAGAAACAACTGTGAACTTTCTTCCATTGCGGAATATTTCTTTGTGTGGCGAATATATATTAGTTATCTTACTCCTCCATATCTTTGGCATTTGGATGACTAGAGGAGACCACCTTTTTTTACCACTTCGTAGCACTAATCTGATGCCTAGTGGGCTAAGGAATTGCCCATTTTTCTATAAATTTCCATTTAAACAAATTGCTGCATGTAGGCTGCCTGATGCTCACCAGTGACACCCATAAGCAATGGAAAAACAAAGTCAAGCCGTCAATGTGTGGGTATTAGAATACAGTAATAACTTTAAAAGGTTTGGAAATGGCAGTCGGAGATGTCACTTTGTCTTTACCTTCTTGACTAAGCCTATTAGCGAACAGCACTAATTATGTTATTACATACTTTTATTTCCCTTTCCTCTTCTATGTTTTGAGAGCAAAAGCCTGCTCATTGTTTCACTTGAATTTGCTTTCTTTCTGGTTTTGGCCCAGTGCCTCATTTTTGGTGTTCAGCATTGCTCCTTGTATTGGAGGAGGTCATAGTCTTTCCCATACCAATGCAGTCCTAATCCACGATCCTCCTCCTGTTGTTGAAATTTTACTCCCACCTCATCTAACAGCGTGCAACAATATTATCCTTATGTGGCACAGGCATTTGGGTCTATGCTGGAATTTTGGATGTTAGATTTGTTTAACGGTCTGGTTTTCATACCAAATCACCTTCTTTCTGCTGTTACAATGCGGCTAAATTGAACCAAATTTCTGCTGTATCAGTGAATGACACTTTGTTACTTCTGAGGCCATGTTCTTATGAGACGTCAGGTCCCCATCCCTTTTAATGGAAGAGCTTGGTCTCTTCAGAAAAGTTCTCTGTGACAGGAGGGCTCTGGGTTTGGTTTTTTAATTCCCCACTCTCCGCAGTTATTTTCAGAGCTCTCTGTGACACAACTTACAGTGAAAACACGTTGATTGTTGGTCGAGAGGGACTCGGGCAGCCCAGCTGTTCTGGGTGATCTCAAGCTGCTAGGCTACTACTCTTAAAGACCAAGTTATATCTTGGAGTCATTGATGATATTCCGTGCATCCAAGCTTCAGTCTGTGCTGTTGTCTTGCCGAGCTATGTAGAGAGATTCCCAACAAGGAGCAGTAAAAAAGGGGATTACATTCACAGTGCGGTTTTCTTCCAGCTCTTTGGAAGCCATCCTATATCAATAGAGGAGGCCATATAATGCAAATTGGGTAGGTCAGTAGGCAGGTCTGTATGGATTGTACAGTAGTGTGCAGTGATTATCCCTCTTTGGTTGACAGTGTAATAGTTAACAAGGGGAAAGCTCACTGTTGATATTCTCAGGCTCTTCTCAAAGTCTGTGCTTTAAGCCACTGGCAGATTCAGACAGAGATCTTCTTGCAGTGGTTTATAGCACATTCTCAAATAGGAATGGGAGATTCCTTGTTCAAAACCAGATAGCAGAACACACTTTATGTTGTTCATCGTTTTTCTTTTGCTGATTCTTCTCCTCCCTCCCCAGTTCAGGCATGCCAGATTGTTGTAAGGCAGCCCCGCTCAAACCCTGAAGCTAAACAATACACTATTTTCTCTTGCTTTGTTTCATTGTAGTTAATTTAATATTCTGAAGAATGAAGCATACTGCCATAAGAGCATCAAGCAAGCAGAAAGGGTTTGATACATTTTACAAGAAGGAACACCTGCTGGAATGACATGGGTTCGCAAGCAGGAAAAAGATTGAGCCTTTCCTTCTTCTTCCACTTGGAAGAATGTTTTTTCTGGGTTTTTGTTTGTTTGGTTTTGAGTTTGGTGTCTGCCCCCCACCTTCTTTTGTATTTCTATTCCCTCATACCTTTCTTTTAGATCATTCCCCTCCTTTCCCTGGCACTGATCTGGATTAGATGATGTGTGCGTGCCACTGCCACTCTGATTCCACTGCCTGGGGTTTATTTCCAAGAGGAAGAGAAGGATCTATACTTTGAGGGTGGGGCGTCAAGGGAGGCATGTGTGCAGTGTGCTGCAAAGGTTATCTAGTGTGCTGTGACTTGCAGCCTTTTACTTTCAGCTCACCCTTATGTAAGTAAGGTCTCAAGTCTTAGAAATTAGAAGTTTAAAGTCGAATGGTTTTATGCAAAGCAAGTTAAGTTTTTATTTCTTCTTAAGTTCTGTATACAGATGTGCAGGTAGGAGAGAACAATCCTAGAGGACTTGGGATTTGATTTATCCTGAGCAATAGCTGCTTGAAAATGAAAATGAAAAGAAAATTTCAGAGGTAATCTGGTTATTCTGTGAACAGAAATTAGTTGGATGCTTAATGTGTAAGCCTTAGACCTGAACAGATCTCTCTTAGGATATATTTAACCAAACTTTTTCACCTGTTTGGTTTTTGTTGTTGATTTGTCAGAGCTTTTTTCCCCTGCCTTCCCAACGAATACCAACAGTCTATCTACCCCACAGTGGTTAGTATAGCACAGAGCTTGATGCAGCCCTAGTTGAGGTCAAGCACTCCAATTCGAACCTCTCAAGGGCTTTCTCTATGTGTTGCCAGTGTACTGGTAAAAATGACTTTAAACTCTTTGTCAGTGCAGTTACTGGTGCATGCATCACAGTCCCACTCAAATAAACCTGTCACAACACAGAGTCAGCAGCTAGAGAAGAGTACAAGGGCAGGCCTCTAGCTTTTCATTCGAGCATCACTAAACGTGCACAGAGTGCCCAATTATTTCAGCATTATTGAGCAAGCCTACAGGAGGACCCAAGCCTTGCTACATTAGATTTTCTTTAGTAATTTGCTCAAGTACCACTGAGGACACTTAAAGGGCTTAAAACGGTGGCTGCAACCAGTTTCCTTTTCTGGATTGTTAATTCAGGTTTTCTCTTTCAAATTAACTTTCACTGCATGCTGTGCAGTAGCGCTGGGAGAACTGTTTAACACTAATTTTCTCAATTTTCAGCTTTTTTTTTCATTATATAACTGCTTTTACAGTTACATATGTTTTGATTAGATGTGTACATGGTGTGTTTCCACTAGAAAGAGGAAAGTGTAATACCTCCGTCAAAAAATAAAAAATTCACCAAAATGGTAACATTCACTTGCTTTTTTTTTATTTTTTAATTTTTCTTGTTGTTGTTTTCTAGTTCAGCCTGAGGTTTTTCCATATCGGTCTGAATATGCTGTGTCCAAACATATGGACATTTTTAAGGATGTTTGTGAGCATTAATATCTTGGATCGATCAGATGCATTGATTGATCTGATCAGTCACGGTTGATTGTAGGTGATCAGTCAGACAGTCCCCAGCTTCCTGAACAAATTCAATATCTGTGTTTTGTTTTTCACAGCAGCAACAACTCCAGGCCCAGCACTTGTCACATGGACATGGTCTTCCCGTGCCGCTCACTCCGCACCCCTCGGGCTTGCAGCCTCCAGCCATCCCCCCCATTGGCAGCAGTGCTGGTCTCCTGGCACTCTCCAGTGCACTGGGGGGGCAGTCCCACATCCCAATTAAAGATGAGAAGAAGCACCATGATAATGATCACCAAAGAGGTAGGTGCTGCCAGATGAGCGTGTGGCTTCGTTTCCCTTCCTTTTTTTAAATTCTCCTGTTTAAAACAAGCAAAGGGGAGGGAGGAGAGGAATTTTCAGAAGAGTTCCTAGGTGATTACTTTAGTGTTTAGTATCTAGCAGTAGCCAGAAATTGTGTTCAAATGCTAGAAATCCCGTTTTATAAATCTGGCTGTACAGCATTAATAATTAACTCTACAGAAAACTTAACATCTGTGCAATTTATTATTTAACAGACATCAGGATTCCTTCTTTGGAGTATGATAAATGTATAATTTTATGTAAACTAACTAGTACTTTTCTCTTTCTCTCTTCCCCCACATGCCCATCCCCTGCCACCATCTCTCCCCCTCCTTACGCACGGGGGCTGCTCTGCATGCAGACAGAGACTCCATCAAGGTAGGATTCCATTTTGTAGGTGTAAAGGGTGGCTCGACAGAGCTGCGTGAACGCTGCATTTTTCTGAAGTGCGGCACAGAGTGGTGGAAAAAGTCACAAGGTGGAACTGGGTTGTGATGCTCGTGTTGATTGGCAGCACCCTGCACAGCCTGTGTGTCACATTTAGGCAGTGGCTGGTAGTGGGGCAGCTGGGGTTGCAAGCAACATGCCAACCAGTGAGTTTGCTTCGAACAGCATTGAGGCTGTTCTTGGATGGGAAGAAAGGTCTGCCCAGGGTCTGGGTACAAGCTTTTGGGACAGAAGGAATAAGCCTGTAGTCTTAAGTCATTTGCAGGCTGTAAATTGTAATTCTGGTATTTAATGCAGTTGAGAAAGGAGAGCTCTGCTGCTCACAGGGAAGAGGTGGGGTGCTGCCTGCTGTCCTGTAGTTGAGAGGAGTGAGTTGCCCTTCCCTCTACCCTGACGAATGTGGTACTGAAGCTTGCACTGAGGATTCTGCCTTCCTTTTCCAAAAATTAATTTTCAGGTTCTGAGTGACTCAGCAGCATACCTGTATCCCGGGTAAGGTAGTGTTCATAAGTAGATGTAATAACACACCTTGTAACTTGGATAATTTTGAGCATTCAGTAATAAATACAATTCAGTGCTATGTGATGCTTTTCCATACTGACAGCCACCAGAGTCTCTCAGGGACTCCTGGGGTTTTAATGCTGCAGGTGGGGAGATGTCTTAGCCCTTTTCCTTGATGGGTCTGCTCTCCTAGTTTTCACAGTTTTCAGAAACATAAGATCAAGCCTTATTAGGTGCTGCTGAGTGTGAAATAGAAGATACACTTCTCTTAGAAATGGCAAGACCTACGCCAGCCTTATTGACCACTTAGAAACAGTTTGTCAAGTTTCTAGTGGTGCTTTTTTTTAGGAGGATACAATATATCCTTGGGGTTGGGGAAGTGGTGGAAGAGACATTCACAGCGCAAGTCTAGGGTGCATTACACAAGATTAGCAAGATCTTGTCAGGCAGATACTGCCAGTGTGCCTTTGACAGTGTTGGGAGGAGCATGGCTGTGAGCACAGGCTTTGTCCCCACCAGAGACCTGTTCAGCCACACTAGGGGCCATGCCTTTGCTTCTTTGGCAACTACAGGTGGGGACATGTCCCACAGCCTGTCCCAGCACACCCATTCTGCCACTGGCAACCCTGACATGTCCCAGCCAAGTGCAACTGAGCTGATAGTTGTCAGTCTTGCTGTTACCCACGTGGCTCTGCATAACAACCAGGAGCTGACAGGACCTGTCGGTTTTCACGGTGAGCAGCAAAGGCACTGAAGCTGTCTATCTGCTGACATAAGACAACAGCGTGTTGGATTTCACAGAATCACAGAATCACCAGATTGGAAGAGACCTTCAAGATCACCGAGTCCAACCCATCCCCTAACACCACCCCAACTAAACCAATGCACTGAGTGCCACATCCAGTCTTTTTCTGAATACATCCAGGGATGGTGACTCCTCCACCTCCCCGGGCAGACGATTCCAGAACTTTTATCACTCTTTCAGTAAAAGACTTTTTCCTAACATCCAACCTAAATTTACCACTCAGCCTCTTTGCCATGCAGGCTGGAAACTGCTATTACTGCTTTAAGCAAGGAGGCTGGAGCACACATTAATGATGATTTCCCTAGAACACCCACTCTTCACTGTGAACAGATAAGTTCAGTCCATTTGCCTTTTTCCTGCACTCAAACTAACAAATACAAGCAGAGCAGATATCTAAATGTGAGAGTACAAACCCACCTGGTTTCTTGAGTGAGTTTGCTTGCCTATACATTTGGAACCATGATTATTTCATTCAAGGAAGTGACTGAGGAGAACTGCTAATACGTGCCATTCACTGTTTCTAAACAGTACACGCTTCTCATGTTTCTGTAACATTTGTGAGATGCTGGGGTGTTTCTGCTGGCATGGGTGTTAGGGGGAGCGTTTGTACTGAAAAGGCTGATGTTGTCTAGGATTGATTCAAAAGTGCTGTTACTCATACAGCTTCCAGAAGGAGAGAAGGGTGTCTACTTTGTGCAGTTTACTTTGAAATGAGAAGTAGATGTTTGTCTTGCACGGTGCTCAGGTTGTGAATTGGCTTGTGTGTCTGCATTATGGGGCTTACTGCCAGCTTTGCAAGGTGAAATAGTTTGCTAATTTCCTTAAATGTTTTCAGTGATGCCCAGAGTAGCAGTTAGTTGCTTGTTCAATCGATCCCTCCTCCCTTAAGTGGTTCCCGGTTAAGAGAGGCTTTTTATGATTGTCTGCTGTGTGACTTGAGACAGTTTTTGTCAGCCAGAACCAGCTGGAGTCTGTGTGCTTGTATGAAATAATTTATTCATGCAGGATAACGCTCCTTAACATTTAACAGGTAATGAACGTGACATAAATTTCCTTCTTCCTTTTAATTTTTCCCTTTCCTCTTCCAATGTGCAAACAGGCAGGCTCTGGTACTCTAAATAGTAAGTAATTTTTGGCCATCTGTCAAAAGGAAATTTCAATACAAATTTAAATTAATGATGCCTGAAATTTTTTATAGCTCCTCTAAAAGCCTCTAATGTGCAGAAAATTCTGAATCTGCTGGTAGTAATTAGTGTAGCATGTAATGAGGATATGGGCAATGTTATACAGCCCCAGTGTAACGTTTTGATATGGTAGCAAAATTTTGATTTATATAAGGTTGTGCCTGGGTTTAATTGTGAGAGACACTTTAAAGTGTTTTGTTGCTGATACAGATTATTAAGCAGGGCGGTTTTTAAAATAGCTCATGAAGTGTAAATTTACGCTTTAGTGTGCAATTCAGATAACGAAGGTACACTACCCATTTATACAAAGAAATGAATTTGTCTGACATGACCCGTTTCTTGCCAGTACTTCCAGCTTTGGATTTGCTGGGCAGTTTTGTTACTGAAACTTCCTGTCTCTAGCTGTGCTGGTCCTGACTCTCAGTTCAGGCCAGGGAAAAGGCAGTTTGCATCACTCTTTCAGACGTAATGTGTTATGCCTCATAAGCCAGACTGGGCTCATGTCCTCCGCAGCACCTCCCTGGAGTGAGTAGTTCACTGCTGAAACTGAGTAGTCACCTTCAGGTAATGTGAGATTGTCCAAGAGCTGTTCCTAAATAATAGATCAGCATTGGCACAGCAAGCTCTGTGGAGAAGGGCAGCTTTGGGAGCTCTTTGATTTCTTCTTGGATTCAGTCCTCCAAATTCTCTGCAAAGTTTGAAGTGTGGGAAAATTCTAAATGCAGTAAACTGGGTCATGGGAGTGCTCTTTGTGTAGTGGCAAGGCTGTGGAGCAGACAAAGGGAAGGGAAGGGTGGCATGCGCCAGGGCTGTGCTCAAAGTGCAGCCCTGGCTTAAGGGCTCTGAGAGAATGTAATGTGTTTAGACAGAAAGACAAACAGCTCTGCAGTTTGGTGAACAGCTTTCCACAGAAGACTTGGTGTGTCTCCTTTTCAAAGCTGTAAAACTTACTTTTTTAAAAAAGAAAAGAAAAAAAAAACCGAAAAAAGATAATTATTTTAAGTGGATTCTTCCTTGCTAATTGCACTGCACAAGTTTTTTCCACCTCCTGTGAGAACTCTTGGTGCAGGAGGCATGTCCTTCTTTCCAGCCCTGGTATCATCTCTGTTGGCAAATGTGACAAAAGTTTCTCTGGTGCCTAACAAAGTTCCTTCTCTAACACAATCCCTTTGAAGAAGCTGTGGAAACATCTTGAGTACAAAAGCTCCACCTGACAGAAAGCAGTCTAGCGCTAGCATCCTCTTCCCATGACTCTCAGTGCAGCAAGTGGAATGAGGGAGCTCCCAGATGCTGGCTGGGTTGTGGGCCTGCCAGAGGCAGCCTGGATTCCCTGAGCAGATTGTTCAGGAATCTCAGAGTCTTCTGAAACATGCGAATTCATGCACAGGATCCAACATGTGTAACTTTTTATCACTTCTAATGTAGATCTCTTGTTCTTTATATGCCTGTTGTGCATTGCCTTTCTTTTGGGGTTGGTTTGTTTGTTTGCTTGTGTTGTTTCTTGGTTGTTGGTTTTTTTTTCTTCATCTGATTTTTAACTTATTTGGGGCAGAGACTACGCCCATAGTAAGACTTGCCAAGGTGATGAAAACTTTTTTCGTTTTGGTCTCGGGGGTTACTGTTTCAGCAGCAACAAGTGCCAATAATTGAAAATTGCAGTCTTGTGACAGAATAAAACAGCTAGTTTGAGATTCTTCTGGGGGAAAAAAAGAGTTTTAGAAGAAAAGATCTGAAATAATGCATCAAATGAAGCTTTGGGGTGGATTTCCGGCCAACATGCTGGTGAATTGGGAGAAGTCTGTCTGGGCAAATTGAGTTGAATTTAGAAATAAAATTACTTTTGCCTTAATCTGTGTGAAAGCTAATAATTACACGTGGGCGATGCAGGGAAAGTGGATGGATGCAATTCCCACATTCCATTTACATTTGTGGTAGCAGGTGCTCCAGTGCTTCTCAAGCTGTTAGCCACTATTAAGTGTTTAGGCCTCTTTTCATTTAGTTGTAAGTAAGAGTGAGCTGCTTACTCATGAATCTGTGAGTAACCTGATGCTTGGAGGAGTTGTGTGAATGTACTTCTGGAAAGTACAAGATAGTTTAAAATAAAAATGCCGAACATACAATATAAGACTTCTGGATATTACCAAATGTAATTATGTTGCTGACTTTGTTCTTCTGCTGATAGAGGAACACCACATAAATGGCTGTGATGTATTCTGTGGACTTTGTCCTTCTCATCAGGTTTCTTTTAAATGTGACTTCCTCTAGCGGCATGAGTGTCCTGCCAAATGTCTCTGCATTCAGTGTGTATTAAACAAGCCCCAAAAATTCAGTTACCTGTTACAAACATAAAGAAATGTGCAGAATTTATTTCCTGATCATTTTGTTATTTGGCCAATTAATCACCATTCAGCTAAAAAGCACTTCGCAGGTTTGTTAAAATCCAGACATTTCAGACTCATGTAATGGATTCTGTTAGTACCTTTTGCCATTCAGGAATGAAGTACTGCATGTATTTTGCTTTCTGTTATGGCGAAGTGGTAGTTTTAAACAGAGCGTGTTTGAAGTACACTGCTCTGCAAGAGTTGTGGTTTTGATCTTCGTGGGTGTTTTGGGGGTAGCATTACCAAATAATAATGAATAACTTCTGTTGGCTTCTGATACAGTATTTTTTTCAGTATTAATTGATATCTGCCTCTGGGCATGTAAGCTGTGCCGAATGTAACAGGTGCCCTAATTCCAGAAAATGTGTTGTAATTGTTTGTTTGTGGAACAGATGAATAAATATCTGTGGGGCATAGCTGGTCCTCAGGTGGTGAACGTGAGTGGATTAATGATGTGATTGGGTGAGACATGCTTGTTTGTTGCAGTCTTGTCCAGTAACTGTCTGCTGAAGCAGAACAAATATTAATTAGCAGGGTCCTGTTTGTTGTCTCAGTCTATCTTATGGAGCTGATTTTTTGGCACAGCTTTTTTTTCTTAATAACCTTTTCATGGCTAAACTTGTAGTATGTCATTCAAGTCCTGTAGTTTTTAACAGACTTCTGGAACATGAAATTGAACCTCAGGTATATATCTCCCTGCTGTGTTTTCTTCTTCTTTTCTCCCCCCCCACCCCAACTGAGTTTTAAATTTCTTTCATTTATTCAGTGTCACGTCTTTAGTCTTTTTCATGAGGTCATCTGGGAAGTTTAATTTAGTGTAGAGTATTCATATTCATATGAAAGTAACAGCATATACTCTGGTATCAAAGAATTAGCTGCTTCTGGCAGTTTTGATGGCTTCACCTCTTTTACCCAATAGCGTTGTACCTACTTCTGTCTATTAATGGCACACTGTCCTCTTATCTTACATCTTTTTGCACGTTACCACAGGGTGACTCTTACTCACTGGTGTGCACACATTTGGTCAAATTCCTGGAGTGCATCCCACTGTCAAACTTTTGTATTGCCACTTGGTGATATAGGGTAACTCAAATATTCTCTCTCCAGATGCTCTCTTCACCCAGAAGGCAAATACATACATGGGCTGTAATTTCTAACCTGAGCAGTCATGTCTAATTATTTCCATGGCAACAGACTGTGATGTTGATAACACAGAGTTATGATTTCACATCTTAGAGTAGGAAGAGGAAGTTTGCTGGGATGAGGAGGTGGGTGGAAAGGTCTCCAGTGCAAAGGCTTTGACAATATAATAGCTGGGGGAAAAGAAATAAAGGGAGGAAATTAATTTGTTTATTCTGTCTCCTGAAGTTCTCCTCGTCGTAAGCATGCAATTAAAATCATACTTTGGATGCTGGAATTCAGGACTTACACTAGTTTACTCACGGTGGATGAGCTGGAATGAGGAACACATTTGCAGGTCAAGTTACATAGATGTTTGTTAGTGTCATGGGGGAAAATAAACAACATGTATCAATTTTTGTCAAAGTGGGACACAGACTAGGTTTTTGCCTTACAGATTTCCATTGGCACTGTGATTTTTTTCTTGGTTTTTTTCCTTCTTTTTTTTTTTTTTTTTAGCACTTAACATTTTGATTTTGTCTTTAAAACCCTTAGGTCCAAAGTAACTTCAGACATCCCTTATTTTTATGTGAATCAGTGGATTCCTTGGGCATGCAGATTATCTGCTAAAGGGAGGGAAGGAGTGTACCTTCTGGATTCAGCGACACGTGTGACTTGCGTTGGAAGTTTCTGTCATATGGGTGAAGTCACTGAATGCTAGTAGTATATTAATTATTTGTATTGCTCTTCTTATCTCTTTTCTGGCGCTGGGAAAGAAGCACATTCCTAGTCCAAGATGATTAGGTTGATTTTAGAAGAAGTTGAGGGAAATGAGTAGTCTGACTGATTTGCAAGTTGTTATGCAAGATTGTTGAGTGCAACATGAATTACAAAGTTTTAGCTGTGCTTTGAGGGAAGAGGCAATTAGACTGGCCAGCAGGAATTGGCCATTGACGGAAGTTTGCAGGAAAGTTGCACTGTTTCCTGCCTCTCTTTGGTACAGCTCTAATTGAGTTGAATAATTAATTAAATATCTAAAGCTCGATTAGCCTATTCTGCATAGCAATTTGAAAAGTTCTGTCTTTTCTTAAGCGACATTTGGCCTTTTGAAGAACAAAAAATTGGAAATGCTAATGTTTTTCATCCAACTAAGGGAAGAAAATAAAAATGTCTCCATAGCAACAAAGCTTCTTTCTAGATGGTTTCCTAAAATATGCCTGAACCAGAAGCAGATGTCTGATTTGAGAATCTCGCCTTCTTCAATGTAAACAAATAACTTATAGGCAGGTGTTGGAAATAATATGGAAATCCTATTAAAGAGCCCTGGGTTCCTGTCAGTCAGGAAGGCCCTGCCACAAAAGGGTTGGTTGTCTGAATAAAGGAGGCAGAGTAAATTCTCGTTAGGCTTTAGCTTTTCCCAGGAAATTATTGTCTCTGCATGCTCTTTCTCCTGCAAGTCTGAATGCAAGCCGTTTCTTCTACTGATCCCTTCTGCCACCCTCGCTTTCTCCCTCTCTTCTCCTGCTGGATTAGCGCTTGATGTCAGTGGCGGCTGCTGCTGCTTGGGGTGTTGTGTCATTTGTGATTTTAACCCCTATTCCCTCCTGCCCCCCCCATCTGCAACCCTGCCTTGGCTGGTGAGAGGACAGCTAGAGAAGACAGCTGACACCAGCCCAGAGTGAGGAGAGACGGAGAAGTTCTTTATGTGAATTTATAAATTTTGGGAAAGGTTTTGGCATGGGTGGTTTGTACTGGTGTCACATATTGGGGTTCCAAATAAAAGTGTGATTTTTCACATAATGTGTCTAGAAAGTTGGTGGGATGCTTTTGATTCTTTTTAATCTTCTTTGGAAGTTACTGAGAAAACGTGCTTGCTGCCACTTGTCTGTTAGTCTAGTGTGACACTTTCATTGTATTTGCGCTTTCTGGTGTCAGTTTTGTCACCAGACATGGTTCTACTGAGGTCTGTGCTACAACAGCTTACTTGCCAGCTTACCTGCAGGCGGTGGGTGAAAACTTCAGTGCAGGGCAGGTGGGAGCAGGTGCTGAGGATGTGCCTTCCAGGGTTTCTAGGCTGGAAGCAGAGACCATGTGTGTGTTTCCCTGCATCCTGTCTCTACTTTCCTTGGCATGCCAGACATAGTGATGCTCTTAATAACACTCAGAGGGTTAAATGTGGATAAACACAAAACAAGGCTTCTGAAAAGCCTGAAGATTATCAGGCAGCATTTCTCAGACTATAGCCCCCGAGATGCACTTCATAAAGCCAATAAAGCGCGCGCTGGTGGTCTCCCGTTGCCCTGGCAACAGACCACAGGGCACCCTGTGTGTGAAATGCATGAACATCTGCGAATTAATCTTTTTTAGTTTGTTCTTTCCTTGGCACCGGTGGGGCTGCGCTGGCTGGTAGCAGCAGGGCCAGAGCTGGAGGGTACCCCAGGGATGCCCCAAGCTCCTGGCAGAGGGGGTGAAGCCAGGTCCTTCCCCAGCAGCACTTCCCACAATGAAGGGATTGAAGGGATTCAGCTTGATGTCATTTCTGCTGGGATGCTTTTATCTTGCTTTTGGATGCATGGGGGGAAGAAATGAAAAAAAATACTAAGATGAGGTATCGTTTGGCTTGTCGGTCTTCCATGAAAAGATAATCTAAGAGGAAAACAGAAATAAGCTCTTGTGTCCACACAGCATTTTTACAGGACTTCACCACTTGCGTGCATCACTCTCACAAGGCTGTAGTAGAAACAGAATTTGAGAAGGTCTCACACAAACTGTAAAATGGAGACATGTAGAAAAAATCAGAAATGTGACAGCTGACCCAGCAGGAGGCCCAGCCACAACTGTGCTTAAGACATGCAAATCCTGGGGATGCTATTTTCCACTGCCTCCTGAAGGAATTACAGAGAGCACCAGCACGGGGGTTATTGACTTCCTGTCAGTGCCCTGGAAGGTGCCAGGTGTTCCCTCCCCTTGTCTTCTGCCACCCTCATCCCTGCTGCAGGGTACCATGGTGCAGATTTCGTGTCTCGCTCTTGAAGTTGTGCTGGCTGCTGGCTCTGACTGCTGGCTGCCAGCTCAGGGCTTGCCCCAACTCTCCAAATCTCAGGGAGGACTGTAGGGGGAACACTGTGAATGTTGTATCACCAGCAATTGCTGGATGCAATCAGTGTTTTAATGAAGTATTGGAAGTGAAATGCCACTTTAATCTGCTAATTGCATTAAAAGGACAGCAGATTGCTCTGTATCACTTCTTTTTGGTCTGCAAACTTACCAAAGAGTACCGAGGAGCTTTTAAGTGAGGTGTAGCAGTGCTGCTTGTTTGCATACGAATATTAGCAGGCACAGCTGCGCCCCTGTTTCTGCCACTCAAGAGGCAGTGAATGCAGCTGTGGGAGTGTTCTTAATGCATACTTATGAGTAAGTGGGGTGCAGGGATGAGAGAAGGGAGAGATTCAACGAGGTTTGTTCCTTTTTCCATTAACTGGGTGAACTGTCTATCATAGATTCTCCATACAGAGAAGCTGGCATATTTCAAGCCACTGTATTGTTTGAGAGAGGGCATACAGTATTTTCTTTGCTATATTAATCTTTACAGATCAAAATAAATAATAACACTGATTTTGCTGGCAGGGTCCTGCTTTGTCGGACAGGCCTGTTCTGCAGAGGTGCAGCGCAGGAGTGTGGGAAAAAAGGTCAGGAGAGGTGTCTCCCAATTACAGTGACCCCCAGAAGGGTTGTCCGCAGTGGTGTGTGGTTTGTGTTTGGCACAGACCACACACAGCATAAAACTCTTCAGCTACCAACATATTTCTGAGTCTGTTGCCCTTTTTCTCATGTTAACAAAGCGGACAGACTGTATAGAAATCACTAGTTGCATTGGGTTGAAAAGCCAGTGCTGACCTAAATAACATAAAGCTTTGCCTTGTGATCTTACACCACCAGGCATTAGGAAATCATTGTATCTGGCTTGTAGTAATTGAACCTGTGTGTTTATATTTCTCCTTTCTCCCTGATATGTTTGTTGAAGCCGTATCTGTTGATGCTATACTTCTGTCCCACCTCTGTATTTCTTTTAAAAATACCAAACTGCAATTTATTTTGGCCTTTGGAGAAATTAGTGTTTTGCTTTTCTTTCCCTGCTTTGAGAAAAGTTTCGTGCCATGACCTGCAAATACTACTTTGTAATGAGCCTTGCTGTCCCATAGTGCAATTCATGAGAAGAATTCAGTGTCTGAATAATTTTAAAATAATCCCTTTAAAATCAATTAAAGTAAACGTTGTGGGGTTAGAGAAACCTTTTTCTGCTATTCCCTTGGAGTACAGTATCTTTCTGAGTGCCCTGTCAGCATGCATAATTGACGTGAGAGTAGCAAAGGCACCCCACCTTAAGCATAACAGCGCCTGTCCTGGATCAGTTTGGTGCCCTTAGAAAAAGCACTGTGTGCTCACCATCTAGGCAGCCTAAAAGCCTCGTATCTCCCTGCAGGTGTTTGAAAGCAACGAAGTTATTTGCCAGACCTGTAGGAGGACTCTGGTGTGCTTTGTGAAGATTTTCTGGTAACAACGTTATCTTCAGCTGTGGCAAAGGCTGGGGGTGCCATTTTTCCACTCTTCTTCCTTTTCTGCTGGACGGGGAAGAGGACACACCATCAAAAATTGTGATGTTATCTCTCTTCCCTGTTCTTTCTACAGTATCTAGCATCAGATTGTTTCTAGCATGTATCTAGCATCAGAGGTTTTTCCCAGTTAATCTGCGCAAGCTGCAACTCTTTTGATACCAAGTGGTTTCTGTGCTACAGTACCTCTCTTGTGTCTTTGCTCTCCCTGGACCTTGAACAATTTTACAAATCCTTCGAATGACTGTAACAGTCCTGCTAATACTAATCAACAAACTCAGTGTTGCAAATAGCATTAACCTGATTTATAATAGTAAATGTAACAGAAGTTTCACACCAAATAGTATAGGGCTGTAGTGGTTACTAACAGCTGTGGCGATCATGGCATGATGGAGCTGCTGCTGTTTAGTAGACAAGTGTTTCATGATTGTTTTGGACAGAAAGAGGAAGAAAACTTTATTTGATAGAAGAAGTCTCTCATGTTGACAACACACAACACCAGAGATTGCTACAGTGCAATCACTGCAGAGCCGCATGTTTTGCAAACAAAATATGTTGCAGATTCTAATTATAAAAACAAAAATATGTTCTTTAATTTGACATACAGACAGAATTTTTCTTACTCTGAGTCTTAAAACTGCCAGGAATCCTCTCTGGAATACTAGTTACTCAGCGTGTGCAACTGTTACTGTAGATGTCAAAAATAAAATATTCATAAGTGTATTTGATATTGTATTCTGGCTCAAGATACATATCCGTCCAACACTGCACTGTGATGTATATGTAAACTGGTCCTAGGAAAAACATTTGTTCATATCCAGGGTTCTTCTTGCCAATAATGAGATTAAATCAAAACAAGCACCATTTGTTACCTAATTTGCCCATTTTCCTAAAGTTTGCTAGAAGTTTAAAAATAGTATGTTAATGTAATGATGTGATTGTGACAAAAACCAACAAAATCAGGGAAGCAGACATCTGGAGGTAGCTGTTTCCTGTACTAGAGAGGCAATTGAAGTAAAACATGTAATGCTTAGCACTGGGTTCTATGCAGTAAGACTACTTTGCCCTGCTCTTTGAAGCTGTAAACATGAACCTATGTGAAACCTCTGGAGGAAGAGGAGTGAGCATTTGCCTTGTGTCTAATGAACAGGGGGGGCAGTGGAGGAAGAGATAGGTGGGAATAAATGCATGTTTCCTCTCTGCATCCACCTGACTAACTACTGTGCTTATTTTTACCTACACTTTACATACTCTCTGGAGAGAACTCTTTTACAATTCACATGAAAAAAAGGAAGAAAAATTGTAGGCAGCAACCTCAATTATGCTGTATAGAGATCAAGCAGCTAGTAAACTGATGCGTGCCTAACACTTGTGTGTGAAAAGCTGTGTGCTCTTTATACCAGAAGCAAAGTGTAAGAAGGCATTAATCCTCTAACCATTAATGCTTTTCAAGATCACAGGTTACCAGTTGCCCTCTCTTACATCAGAATGTGCCTAATGTTCCCTTTTCTCCTGTAGGACATCTGCTGGTTCCTTGGAAATATTTGAAGAGCCATCGTTTAGTAGTTTGAAGGGAAAGTCTTGAATAATTCACACAACGAATGATTAGGCAAGCACTTGTCTATCTAACTGAATTATTCTGCATGTTTGCTGAAGCAGTTAAGCAGCAGAACAGCATTTTCTTCTCTGGAGGCTTTACAGTGGTAGTATTGACCCACCTAGTTATTGGGTTTCAGCCTTTTGTTGACACTGTTGTAAATGAAAGCAGTCTGGACAGGCAGTGAGCAGCTGGGCTGGATAATTGTGAAGGATTCATGCTTGTTGCTGTTACCCTCAGTGTTTGTAGTGGGTTGTTTGCTTTGACTTTTGTTGAACTGTTGACAAAAGCATTAGATACAAATGGGAACAAATAAAGTGGTGAGATGCCAGGAGGGCTTGGCAGAAATGGTGGTTTTCATTCCAGCTGAAATGGGGAATGTCAGCACTTGTCTGGATGGGAAAAGGAAGGTGTATTCAGCATTTATGTGTTTTTCCCTCCCCTTTACCTTTCTTTCCTTACTGTTAAATATGTTTTGGCAAACAGGTGAATAAAAACAGAGCAGAGGCAATTTCACCATTGCCTTAACTCTTTGGCACTACATTTTTGAAGCTCTCTCTGACTGTGGATGTCTTGCTGGGCAAATCCAGTTCCTGAAATGAAAGGATTAAGTATATAAAGGGACAGGGAGAAAAAAAAAAAAACAGAGAGAAAAGGACAGGGGTGTAGAAGGGGTAGAGATGAGAAAAGAGAGGCTTAAATAGAACAGTATACACTAAGTAGTATAGCCAGCAAAATTGAAGTCATTTACTGGAACGCTTTTAATTTGGTTTAAACAAAATGCTCTTTTGTATATTCAAATTGGGAGTAGCTCAGCTGTTGTGAAGCCAGAAAATTAATGGTATTTTTAGTGAAATAGCAAACGCATGTCAACAACATAGCTGTGGATGATAATGTTGGCATTTTATTCATGAGGAATTATCAATGCAGGTTACTGGACAACATAGTGTGACTGGAATGATTGAGCACAGGCGGGAAGCGGCTGTCCTTCTGTAAGATGATTTCATTTTACATTTAGTCCTTCAGGAAGAGAGAAAGGAGACAGAAAGAAAGCATTTAAAAATACCTGTCTCAGATGCCTATCCTTGTGGTTTCTGGGTCCCAGAGAATAACCTTTTTACCTCTGTCTGACTTATAGTTTTCTAGCTGTCCTTCTTTTCAAGTCTGTCTTGAGAGATGGCAGAGAATAGAGGCAGAAGAATAGTATCACATTAGGATATCTTTGCTGTAAAAGCAGTTTTGGCCCTAGAGGAGCTGCAAGTTTACTCTAGCCATCTCTGGCACTTGAGTTTTGTGCCTGAGCATTGTTTGCTTGGAACCTTTAATGCATCTAATGTGTTGTGAAATATGGTTATGTTGGTTGGTTGTGGAGGAAGTTAGCGTAAGATCTGGAAGGTCTTGCCACTTGGCAGGAGAGATGCTTTGTGTTTGTTATTCTGACTGTAGTTTCCTTGTAGCAATCAACTTCAGGGTGTTGTGCAGGTCAGCTGGAAAATGGCAAATAAAGTTCTCAGGGGTGAAGACACCACTGCAGTGAAAGAAAAAGACACTGTTAGTATTGCTGTCTGAAGGCATACAAAAGTATTCCTTGCCTCTGCTGTAGCATGTGCACCTGATGGTGTCTGAGGTAGCCACAGGGTTTTGGGGCACCAAAGTTGTGATACACGGGTATTTTTTGTCACCTGCCTTCACGGATCTTCAAGTTGTCCTAAAATCAAACACCATAGTAGCTAGGTAATTGTGGTATTTATGGACCCATTTTGAGTAATAATCTGTGAGTGCTTTCATTATTCCCCTTTATTATGGTTGCCATATCGTTCCTGCTCTCATCATGATAAGAAAAGAAGTGCAAAAAGAGATAAGGAAGAAATTGCCTTTTACTCCTGTCACTGCTAAGTTTCTCGTAATGTGCAGCATTTGTTGTGTTAGCCCATAGTCCTGTCAACATCAGCAAGTGTTTTGCCCAGATGTTAAATACTGTAGGATCAGGCCTGAATTTATTATCAATCCTACAAACATCAAAACAAAGGGTAGAAATACCAAGCTATTTCTAGCAAACATAGAGGGAGTGGTGTTACTGTACATACCTGTTTGTGCATGATGAATCCCCAGTTCTTTTCCCTTTGGGAAATACCCATAACAATTCTAAAGGAGGCTAAAGGTATTATGATAGCAAATTTCAACCTTGATTGAAGGTAAAATGAGGACTTTTTGAAAAGCAGGGACTTAAAGTCCAATCAAAACAAATATATTCTATAATCATGTTTGAACAGCATTTGGGAAACCCAGTTTTGGATCACCTAAATTATGTGAGAATTCATAAAAACTAACTTGTGAATGTTCTGCGGCATTGCCTTACTTTTTAATCAGGCTTGGATAGGTTTGTGTTTTCATGTGAAATGTACTTTTCCCTTTACTTAGTTACACAGAGTTAGCTCGTTAGGCAAATTTGTTTTGCTTGCAGACCTGTAAGAAGGGCCTCAAGTTGTGCTTTACCTGAAGTTTCAGAAAGCTGAGACCTGGAAGCAGGAAAGTGCCTCTGGAATGAATTTGCATTGAAGTAACAGTAGTTTTGAATGAAGCAAGGAGAAAGAGAAGTGACATACTACATAGGCTGAGATTGAATTGGACTCACTCAAGTCACAAAGTGATTAGGCATCGTGGAGCAATATTTTTTTGCACTGTCTGGTGTCAGATAGTACTCAACTGGAGTTCTAAGCCAGCCAGTTAGGAATAAGAGTGGATATTGGGAAGAACATTCAGTAACAGGAAACAGTAAAACAATAAGACAGAAGTAAAAGTATAGCAGATAGATGAAGCCCTAAATCAGTGGTGCACATCCTTTAGCCACAGAAGGTCTTTACTTGGAGTTTGCCATGAACCAGAGGGCTGCACCTATTTTGCATATAATTTACATTGGATTTTAATCAGATAAGCACAGATCGTGTTTGTTTTTCATATTTATGTAGTGCTTTAAGTGCAAACACTGCATAGCACAAAGCAATAAAAGACACTGTACCTGGTGGGTTATAGTAGAAGGGGTGATGATGAGAAGACTGGCTCTGCATTTCTGAAATCGGGGAGGTTTGTCTGGCATCTGTCTGTCTTTGAGAAGGTCTTACACATTCTGAAGTACAGGTTTGAGTTTACCAGGCAGCTGCAGGCTTGGCTTTGTACACATCTAAAATACGTAAGGGTAATTTGAGAAAAAATAATTTCAAAGACAAACTTGCAGATAGCACATTTCCTGATTAATTCTGTTACCCATGGGTAATTCAAAAAACGACAGCATTAACCACCAGTAGCATTTTCTTCCTGGAACTTTGTTCAGAGTATTTAGTTGCGTCTCGGATGTAGTGGCTTTAGGTTCTCATGAGTTTGGCTGATGACAGTTTTACATACAATGCAGAAATGTTTCCTCTTTTACATTTCTCATGTCTGTGTGATACAGATTTATGCAAACTAAGAATGGTTTATATATTTGTATGGTTTCTGGAGTTTAGTACAGGTACTCTGTATAGTTGGTTTGCTCTAATCTTCTAGTTGTGTTTTTATTGATATAAGGAATACTGATTATTCCTCCCTCATTTTTCCATTTCAGTGTAGCATATGTAATAGATCCATTTTGGTGATACTGGAGTACCTCCAAATCTTCAATCCATGAATCCTCATAACAACCCTGTGAGGGAAAGAAATGCTCTCTAGACTTCTGAAATTATCCCGCTTTTATAGATAATGAACTGAGGCATGAAGAAGCTTAATTGACTTCATGTGATCAGACAAAAGAGCAGACTACTAAACCTACATTTCCCAAATATAAACACAGTTTTCCAATGTCCCCGGTTTCAGTCTTCTGCTCAAGCATCAATGTTACTTTGTGATCCATTTGTACTTAATTCTTCCTTTTGAAACCTCACAGTGGATTTGAGTCCCATTCTCGGCAAGTACATGCATGCTTCTAGTTTGACCACTCAGTCCTTCTGAGCTACTTCCAGTTTCAGTTGACTGTCTAATCTCTGCATGTTTTTGCAGAAGACAAGCTTTGGTTGAATTTTCATCCTTCCTGCAGGCTTGATTACATTGCTCTTGTGTTTCTGTGGCTCCTTCCACACCGTTGTTGGACGCAGGACTGGAAGGGGTGCCAAGCATATTTGCAGCAGATGATACAAAATGTTTGCAGATGATACAAAACTGGGAGGAGCTGTTGACTCCTAGGAGGGCAGGGAGGCCCTGCAGAGAGACCTCAACAAACCAGAGGGCTGGGCAATCACCAAGCACGTGAAGTTCAACAAAGGAAAGTGGCAGATACTGTACCTGAGATGGCGCAACCCGGGATGTATGGCCAGATCGGGAAATCAGATGCTGGAAAGTAGTGCTATGGAAAGGGACCTGGGGGTCCTGGCAAGTTGAACACGAGTCAGCAGTGCCCTGGCAGCCAGGAGGGCCAACCCTGTCCTGGGGTGCATCAGGCACAGCAAAGCCAGCCAGACAAGGGAGGGGATTGTCCCGCTCTGCTCTGAGCTGTGGCGGCCTCACCTCGAGTGCTGGGGGCAGTTTTGGGTGCCACAATGTGAGAAGGACATTAAACTGTTAGAGAGCGTCCAAAGGAAGGCAATGAGGATGGTGAAGGGCCTTTCAGGGGGAGCTGTATGAGGAGTGGGCTCAGGCCACTTGGTCTGTTCAGCCTGGAGAAGACTGACAGGAGACCTCATTGCAGTTACAACTTCCTCGTGGAGGGAGGAGGAGGGGCAGACCCTGATCTCTTCTCTGTGGTGACCAGTGACAGGACCCAAGGGAAAGGCTTGAGGTTGTGTCAGGGGAGGTTTAGGTTGGATATTAGGAAAGGGTTCTTCACCCAGAGGGTGGTTGGGCACTGGAACAGGCTCCCCAGGGCAGTGGTCACAGCACCAGCCTGACAGAGTTCAAGAAGCGTTTGGACAATGCTCTTGGGCACATCATGTGACTCTTGGGATGTCCTGTGCAGGGCCAGGAGTTGGACTTGATGATCCTTGTGGGTGCCTTCTGACTCAGCATATTCTGTGATTCTGTGATATGTAGCAGAATCAGCAGAAGCCACAGCACTGTTGGGAGGGTCATGGCAAGGGGAGCTTGCGTTTGATTGCGTTGCTCACCCTGGGTTGTCAGACACCAAATATATACCACACCCCAAAGTACAGTGCCCAAGCCCCAGGGTTAATGTTAGCCCATCTCAGGACCACACCACCCACCAGCTGCGTGACTCTAGACATCCCAGTACTGTGCCTGAGCTGTTCCCCATTCTGTTACTTCCAGCCCAGGGCCACACAGGCAAGGCTCTGCTACTTTCTGTACATGGAGCGAGGTTGTTCAGGCGCAGATCAGGATTTTGGGCACAGTGCTCCACTGACAGCTAGCAAGGTGCCCAGCAAGGGCTGCCACACAGCTGGAGGACTTCTCCAGGCTTCCTCCAAGGCTGCTGCAGGGGAAGCAGCCCTAGAGGTGGATATGGGAATGTGATTTTTGTCAGTAGTGAAAGTGCCCTATGTGGAGACCATGTAGGCAAGGAAGAAGGATGTCCATCTGTGGGCTGGAGCTTTGGATACAACTGTGCCTGTGAAAGAGCTTGTTACACTTTCTTACTGTAAGGGCTCCATCTGGTACTCTAGGTGTCTTTAAATGAAAATTTGCCTTTACTGTGTGAACTAAAGGCTATGCACAGTGAGCATTCTGATGGTCTTATCAGTCACAACAAATAATGAAAGCTTGTCCTGCACTCCAACCCTATAACATAAGGGGCAGGGAAAGGCAGTGAAGTAAAGAGGGACAGACTGGACAGGTTCAGGATCTGTCCCCATCTTAACAGGAAACAGTAGTGAAGACCCATCTTAAAATTCAAGATTTTCTGTCTTAAAACAGGACTTACTTAGCTCATTACTGAGAGTAAGCAAGGTAGCATTGCAAGGAAACTCAAGCAGCCCAGATGTTGGTCAGTAAGCAGTGGTGTGACTTACAACTCAGCCTCTTAAGTTCTGGCTAAAGACATGCTGGCAGTGCTTTGTGTACTCAATGTAAAGCCCCACTCACTCTTCAAATTTGAAGATGGTGTGTGCAGAGATCATCATTGTAGTAAGGCTTGCATTAGGAAACACTTTGTTAGCTATTCTGACCAGTGCCTTGAAAAGGAACGATCTTGGCAAGCTATTAAGGAGAAGAAATGCACTGACAAACTGTTGTAATTTAATAACTTCCCAACTGAGAAGCCCATTTAATAAGTCATCCTGTGCATCCATCCCAGCTCCCTTTTAGCCTTCTCACCTGGATCAGTCTTTACAACTAAAGTAATTCCTGACTGTGCATAAGATCAGGCTGAATATTTAGGTGTCCTTTAAAGTGTGGGTGTTGGCTTTTGCTGCACTCTAAAGCAAGTACAAAAATGTTTCTCTGCACTGTTTCACCCAGTCAGTGGGTGCCTAGAGGAAATTATCTGTATTGAAGGAGCCTGTGGAGGCTTTCCCTTAACCCTGTAATTCCAGCTTTTATAGTGCTTCGTGGGCCTTTGATCTCCACACTCTTAATTGGCTCACAGGGAGATTATTTACAGTCAACAAGAAAAGTACCTTGAACTTGTCATTTTAATAAACTTGTTACTTGCCAGCTTTTCTAGAGGCATCCCACATGGAAATAAACATCTTTCATTTTGTTTTATAAATGAATTTTTTAAATGTTTTCCTGGAACCTTGATGAAGTATCAGCTTCTTTGCAGATCTAAATCCACACCATAGGTATTGCTTGGAAACATGCACATTCCTTAGCATGTACTTAATGTTAGATTAGAGAATATAAGACTTTTTTTAGTTCCCTGTCTCCACCAGCTCATTTCTAAACTATTTAAAATAAAGAGCCTGAGCATGTATGGTATTTAAAAAACCTTTCACATGAGGTTTTTAAAACAGATCAATTTCAGCATTAGAGTGTCAGTAATTCAGCAAAGGAAAATTCAACTCAGGATTTTGTGTAACTGTAATGATAATGTATTATATCCGTCTTCCTTGAAACTGATTGAACAGTAGAGTTGAACTTAGTGAATTACATAATTCAGTAGCATTTGCCAGAATGCTGTTTTAGGGATATTACTGTAGTCTTCCCTTAAAAGCAAGTGGAAAGATGAATCGTATTATGAAATACTTAAATGAGAGACAAGAGTCTTCAGAAATTACCTAAAATAACTAATTTGGATAGAATAGAAGGTCATGTGTGTGCATGCCAAGTTAATCACACTTAACTACTTGGCAGAGTGCAGGGGGAGTACAAGAGAGAGATTTTTGCTTTTTCTTTTCTCTAACCTGAATTAAAAATGTATTGGCTACTCATTGCTAACATCAAAACATTTCCAGCTAGCCTGAAGTCAGTATTTGATTGTGCTTTTAACATTTAAAACATTAACAGCGTGACCTGTCTAATATAAATAATGGAAGACCCAGAGAAGTAAAAGCTACTGCTTCTTCTCTTGGCAGAGCTCTGTGATGTTCAGGAGTTGTAATGCATCTAAAAATCTGGCAGAAAGGACCATGTGTTTTATTTTCTGTCTTCAAAGTAGGTGTTGTACGTATGATGTGCTATTATATACTGATGTAACTGCTTTAAGGCTGACTGCAGAATCTGTGTTCCCACCACTCCTCCATCCATTCCACTTAGCAGAGTCCTTGATTTGAAGAATGAAACTGGGGACCATTATTTTTTGCAGCAGGCTGAGGTCCAGATTCAGAGTAGTGCACAGTAGGCATCTGAAGTTCAGCACATATGTACATTCGTCTGATTTCTTTTTCTGCTTGTGACTTCCGTAAGATCAAAGTGTATGCCTCAAATCTGGCATCTGCTTAAGTGCTTTCCTGAATAGGAAATGGGATAATTTCCTGAACAAGGGTCTTGGGAACACAAGTGAGGGTAGATGAAGTGAGGCAGATATAATGGGCTAGGATATTATTTGGGCAGAGAGGAGAATAGTAGCACTGAAGGATTTTTTTATGGAAGATATTTTTAAGAGATGGTTGAGAGAATGTTTTGTTTCAGAATCAGCATGACCTGGAATCTGCAAACATTTAATAGCAGCACCCAGTTATGTTTTATTCACCTGCCCAATTAAGAGTTTGGTTGGATAATGAATTCTATTTTCAGTGGACGCTTACCAGTGGCTGTGGCTTCCTAAATTGTGTAAGGTACTAAAAAAGCATAAAATAAATGAAGTCTTCAGAAGCCACACAAAATCTAATGGAGAAGAGAGGACCAAATTGCTAGTCTCTTGCTTAATACCTGAGAAAAACATGTGAATGTGTTTCTGCTGACAGAAGCAGTCAGGATGTGGAATGAGTGTTTCTATTCAATTTTAGGGGGCTTTTTGTAATCATGGTAGCATTTTGAAAGCTGCTCTTTTTCCCCATCACTTTTCTACTGATCAAGTCAGGAACAAATAGGATTAAAAACAGGGAGAAGGGAGATAACTAGTCAGAACATGTAGAAAGAGATCATCAGCTCTATTTGTGAATTATTCAGTTAAAACAATAATTTGCTTTGTCTTCTTATCATCTCCTAGGTCATCTCTGCAGCAAAACAACTATAAAATCCTTTAGAGACAAACAAGCAGAAGGGAAGAAAACGAAAGTGTTTTTCCCTGGAGGGTTGATACATATGGATAGATTGGAAGGGAGCAGAAATGTGAAAACTCAAAACGGATGCCTTTGCCATGAATACAGTCATTGTTAGATATAACCAAAACTGAAAATGCGGGATACCGGGACACAGTACCTGATGGAAGGCGGCTAAATTGAGCGTCTTGTGGGACTGTCTTCGGACGTGATCTCTGTGGTTTTAAAGCAATAAAAAAAAAAGTCTCTTTAGCACTAGGTTAGATCCTTCTGGTCAAAATGGAGAATAGATAGGGAATGTATATCCCAGGAGAAAGTTGTTAAGACCTGTCACATGAAAACTGAATCCACTTAAATATCCCTGGAGAAGGCAACACTTAAAGCCTGATCATTGCTGCTTGAACATGGAAAATCTAGGGGGTGTAGATGTGTGTATTTTTTACCTCCTAACTTCTGTTGCCAGTACTGAAGAGATTTTTATAACCCTTGTGCCTTGAGACGCTGCAGGAAAATGTTTGCGTTCAACTTGGCTCTGTGCCTTACAGTCCATTTTAATCACTATGCAAAGTGAAAGGATAACAGTTCTACTATGGTGCTTGGTCTAAAAAGAGGACTCTGAACAAAACCCAGTTATTCTTGAGAGGGATTTCCTGATTCTTGCAGGAACAGAGTGTAAAGCATACTGACACAGGCCTTTAATGGCTATCGTAAAACATTTCCTCTGTAGTGTTTTTTTAGAATTCTGAAAGCTAACCAAGTATCCTTGTGTATTCTGTTCAAATGCAGTTGCTGTGAAAGCATAGTGTTAATATTCTGGAGATAATGTTGGTTGTTGGGAATTTTTTATGCATGTTCATCATTGGCTTTTGAAGAACACTCATGGAGTGCTGCTGCTTTCCACTACCTCATGACATATCAGTGAATAAAAACATGTAATGCAGGCTGGTGGCTATTCTGCTCTCTCATAGTGGTGAGCCCACAATTAAATTGCTGTATTGAATGCCCCAGCTAGCTGAGCCTTTTTTTTCTTACTCTGCAATTGCATGCTTTCCCTTGCTCTTTCTCCCTAGTTAACTGCCAATGCTCTCTATTCTCTGTTTATGATTCTGTTTTGTTAAAACTGCTCAAGCTGTTTCAGGTCTCTGCTGAAGGAAATAGCATGAAAGATCAGTAACTGGAACCCCAAATAAATATTTGACGAGAGGAGGACTGGGGTTTTGCATTTCTTTGGCACTACTCAGTTCCTCAGGTTTCCAAAGATATTTACCCTGAATTCTTCTGAATTTCTGTAACCTGATGACCTTTGACCCTTCCATTTAAGTGAGTCTGATTTTAGCTGAAGTAACATTTAGGGGCTTGCAGTCTGTGATGACCAACATGCAGGTTTGTCTCAGATTTTCACACTTATTTGCTAAAATGCCAGCAGGATGTTTTTCTCTGGTAGCATCTCCAGGCTTGTGATGTTGGAACACTTACATTTTCTGGGATCATTAGGGTCAATAGTCCTTTGCAGCCTGCATATGCCCTGGTGGTCACCTACAGTATTGTCTATACCAGCCGCAGTTTGTGCCTTCACACCTTCTTGCTAATCTTTTCACTTCATCCAAATTACCTACTCTACTGTGTCCTGAAGCATGTAGTCTTATTTTGGGGTCTGGTCAAGGGAGGAGATAGAGTCACAGGGTGGTGAATGGAGAGAACAGATCAGGTGAATTGCTCTGTAGATTGAGTGGGGGAGGATGTTTGACGGTGCCCGGGTTGTCTTACCATCAATTAAATTCAGTATTAACAAGTAGCGAAATGTGGATGAGAACAGACTTCCTGGTAAATATAATATGTGAATTTTGAGGCTTCTGTAAACCTATCAGAAATGTTTAACTCTTTTTCCTGCCCATCTGTTTCTTTTTCTTCTGTTCCTTGCTGAAACCAGGTCCAGGTGTTCAAACTGTTTTGCTTACCAAAGGGTGCTTGTTACTCTTGGCACATTTGATTTCTCTATCTTCATGTGCCTGTGCTAGGCTATGCTTTAACCTAAACCTGGCCTCCGTTTTTTCACTTCCAGCTGTGTTCTTCTACTGCTCCACTGCTTGTCCTAAAGCTGCATTAGTTCTCCCCATCCTCTGACCCTCACAGTGTCGGTAGTGATTAGGCCTTATGTGTGTTATGTCCTTCAGCCTGTGATTAGTGGAGAAGCTGTACTTTAAAGGATTTATTGCAAAAATCCATCTGCAAAAGACTGGCCAGCAGCCTTCAGCATTGCTTTAAACATCTACTTTTCTTGTCACCAACATGCACCTGTACACCAGGAGGGGCCAGAGAAGCATCATCACATGCGGATAGGATTATACATCAAAATTGCAGGGTATCTTCAACTGTTTCTGTGTGGCCCTCTCAGCTTTTCCAGCAAGTTGATAAGTATACGTTGAAATACAACTGGAATTAATGTGTACAACCGTAGTAGTTTATTGCTTCGTTTTATCACCCATTTCATAGCATCTAGACTTTGATGCTTTTAATTAGCTCAGATTAAATACTCCAGTGGTACCACCAATGGCAAGCAGATCACAAGTGTAAACAGTTACATGGGCATTTTTTATGAAGTTACACACACATATACATAGTATGCACACATATCTATACTTATCTTGACGTAACACTTACAAGAACACTTGGGTTTTGAAGACTGCTGAGCCTACATATTCTCTTTATTCCAGACTTTTTTACGGCCTTCTCGTTGCTCTTGCAGGCAGCACTGCACATCTAGACTTTGATGTTTTTTTATGGCAGTCTTATCCTCTAATTAACTTCATTAATTTTGCAATTAGTGAAGTTAATTAGTGGTTAAAAATGCTATATAAAACTTCAAAGTTTGCATTTTAATCATAGTTTGTATTAGAAATAATTATCACACGCTTGATTACTAAACTCAATGCAGTTAGCTCAGACTGGGTCATGTGATATTAAAACCAGCTTTGTTCTGTATCTTTTCTAGCTAGTTAGTAGCATTTTTCACTGACAATTACTGAGGGTTTTTCTGGTATCTATCTGAAAATGCAGCTATAGGTAAAAGGCAGTGATTAAGACCAAAAAAAAAAAAATATATCATGGTATGGCTGAGTAGAAGTTAGGTTTTAGTTTGGGCAAGTAGAGAAACAAGTTGGGAAAGGGGAACATGAAAATATTAAATAAGTCCACCATGACCAGTGAGTGATAAATGTGGGATCAATGTTGACTACTAGCCTCCTCTCCTTAATCAGCCATTTTGGAAGAGCTGGGCTCTGGGTTGTACTGCCTGACTGTGTCAGTGTGATCATGACCCACTGTGTAATTTCTAAAGGTAAAGGCATGGTGAAGAAAATCCGCTTGCCTAAGGGCTGCAAAGAGCGTGTGTTGAAAAATTCAAGCAAAGAGGACAAAATCCACATCCATCCGTGCCGATACTGGGAGGTAGTAATAACAACAACAGTAATTTAATAATAGTAATAATAACAATGCTAGCAACAAAAAGGCTGTGTAAGTGTGGGTGACTTCAGGAGGCAGAGTGACTATGCAAATGCTCCATTACGGTATCCATAGATCAACCCACAGCATTTCACACTATCTTCCTGAGTTTAATCACAGTAATGTACCAGTGCATATAGATGTATGTAAATGAATTCATGTTTTAAACAGATAGATTGGTGTTACCTTAGAGCCCTTAGGCTCGGTTTGTAGGAGCCCTTGGTTGCAGTTTCCTCCCTGGGCACATGGTCTCTGGGCTGTATTGGACTGCCTCTTTTTCTTCTGCCCTGGCCTTTCCCCTCTCTGGTGGGACATCTCCCACCTCATGCCATTAGTAACTGACAAGAGCAGTCTGCATCTTACTCTTAGGATGTTAGAAGTCTTAACCCTAATTTCTCCCCTTCCCACACCTTCCCTTCCCGCACCTTCCCACACCTTCCCTTCCCTTTTTTCCTGGCGCTTCTGATTTAAGCACACAGTTTCTGCAGCTCAGCGCTGCCAGCCCAAACCTCGGGCAGTACCTGAGTCCAAGCTCCAGTGCTGGTACTTCCATCTACAACATTGGCATCAGCCAACAAAGCAGCATTACTGCCTGGTCGTTTCCCTGCAATGCATATTGTATCCATTTTTATAGTTTCTTTTCTACTTTCAACAGCCTTTATAACATCAATAATGTCATTCAGATAATTATACCATAATTGACCTTATCGTTGAGCATCCTTGGCTTTTACTGCAGTTTGCTTAATACTTCAGTATGGTCAATTATCTTGTAATTCCCACTTTGTTGGGAATTATTGTTTTAATTATTCCACTCCAAATACATAATTTTGGCATAGTAGTAAGGGTACACTGGGGAATGGTCATACTCATGAATGCTTTAAAGAGTTACCAGCTTTAACATGTAGGAAGGCTTTTCATCTTGTCATCTCTCGTCATTACTTTTTATACTGATTTCATTTAATTATCACTTAGTGTGCTCAGGCCAGGTCTTCGTCTGGAGAAGTCAGCATATGGGGAGTTGGGTCTTGCAGTTGGATGGCTGTACAATCTGATTTATGATTTCTACACTGATTTCTGCCACATTACAGTGTGAGCTATCTGCGTTGATGTAGCTAAATTTCAGTGGAAGCTGGGGGTAAAACAGTTATTTTTTTTTTTTTCCCCTAGCAATTTGAACTATTAATTATCCCAAATAGACAGTGAGATGCTGGGGAGAATTTTATGGCTGCACAGAAGGCTTGCATGGCTCTCTTGATACTGGTTTAATTTGCACCTGTATGGCACTGATACTCCACCTGGAGCAGCGCCCTGATGGTGTTGGAGAGAAAACAGCATGGTCCTTCTGGTGGGAGATCATTTCAGTTAGCATTGTGCTCAGCACTGCCCAAAACAGAGACTGAATCATAGCGTGCTATGCTCTATAGCCTAGTGCAAAAAATACTGTGTGTCCAGCACTAGAAAGACACTGTTCCACTTCTTAAGCAAATTATGTGAACATGGCGATGTGCTCAGCCTTTCCATAAATGTGTAGGTTCATTGTTTTTTGTCAGCATTTTGTGGTGTATTTACAATGAATAAAAATGTTCTATCGAAGCAGAAAATGAAAAACTGGTATGTTTTGCTCAAACACAAACTAAATGTAACCTACTTTCACCAAAGAGTATTTTTTCCTATCTCTGATCTAATTATTACATGTGAGCAGACTCAGCGTTGTTTAGTGGGAAAGTGCTACTCTTCTAGTAGATTAATGCATTTTATTGAAGAAAACAGCAGCGTAAAAAGACTTTATTTCTCTATAAATTTTAATAGTTAGTAAAACAAGGACTCTGGCCCATTAAGTTACAGCCTGCCAAGTCATAGTGCTGAATCACTTAATTTCTCTAAGTAACTATCTTATTCCAGCTTCTTAAAGGCAGCTGTTACGAGAGCATTGATGTTTTAATCAAGGAACAGGGCAGAGCCTGTCAGCTAAACTGTGTGTTTTGATGGTGTTTTCTTCCACAGTCTACAAATGTAAGGACCTCTCTTGGAGTTTGTAGGCTTGCACAGGAACCAAGATGTGGGTGGGTACAGGATTATTTGCAGGAATCTGATGTCAGTGGGAACCAGGAGGACACTGTTACATCGCAGTATTTCTCCATGAAGGTAGGTCCTTACCAGTGCTTATAGACTGAAAAGCTGTTCCAAACAATAGAGGGAACTCAGTATGAGTAACAGTGCTGTCCCTCACACAGTGAACGTAGTCGGCATTAGGTCCATAGGAAGATCTAGACCGTAGCTCATTGTCTATGTATGTGACATATCTTTATTACTTAGCATGAGAGATAAATTCAGGTCTGTCTGCAGAAGTACCAGAGATCCCGTGAAGTCACTGATCTTTGTGTGGCAGGTGCATTTCATGTTGAAGGGAAAAGGAGGTAGTTCTGCAGGGGCATTGGTAGGCTGGCTCCTTGCAAGGAATGGGGGTTGACAGTTAAAAGTGGGAATGTTAAGATTAGCTCTGTAATAAGTGACTCATGAGGCAAAATAATGTCAGTCCTAGCACATTGGCCTAATTTCAGATTGGGGAATGAGGTTCTGCCTGCTGTCAGTAGGTGAGCTGTCTCCATTTTTTCTGCTAATGTCAAGTGAGAATACTGCAGGAGGATCTTTTCATATTGGTTTAAGGTCAGATCCATCAAGCAATAAAGCCATTAAGCAGCATGCATTGTCCCAATGCCCAGTGTGGTGCTCATCCTTTAATGTGCTAGTGATAATTAGCTACTTTATCTTTCTAGTAGGGAACTTCAATTTGTTACTTTATTAAGTAGTGAAATCAAAGATTAAAATGGTATCTATAGCACATAGCTAACCAGATTGTGAAAAATGGAACTGTATGGTTTCAAATTTATGAAAATAAATATTTCTATTTAAATAAGTGCAGTAGTTTAATTCTTTAGACACCACTTTAATTTGTAGTTTATTGGTGATTATTTTTCTTCATTTTAAAGCAAATTGCTTTCTGTAGGGTGAAGTTGAGAAATAATGAATTGAATTCACATTACAAGCTACTGCCTTCCGAATTGTAAATGAATATAAATGTAATAGGAGCATAGTATTAAAATCTTTTGCAAAAGGCTATGCTATATCATTGCAGTAAACAAATACATTTTTCAAGTCATCAGTTCTTTTAATGTTGTGTTTCTACTTGGCCTTTATTTTAAGGGCTTCTGTACCCTGGTACTGCTATCTCCAAATGTCTTAACATGTGTTGTCGCTTCAGAGCAAAAAATAACTTTGTTAGTTTGTGTTATTTGCTATAATCGTTGATTAATGATCTGCTTTAAAACTAAATTAGTATTTTAAGATGTATTTGCACAGTATGGGAAAGGCACAGGCTGTGCCTTCAACACTAGCTTTGTTCTAAAATTTTTATTTCCACTCAATGTTCTTAGAGGATAATTAACAATTACCAATCAAAAATACGGAAGATTTTTGCAAATTCTACCACTCATTAATCTGAGCTGCTGTTCTCAAGAACTGGAAATTTTAGCAAAGTGGAGAGGAGGACCTGTGTCCCAGTAGGGAACCAATATTCTCTCATGTGACTTGGACATAACCACAGCTTAATTTCTGTGGTTAAGTCTTCTTAATCCTTACCAGAAGCTTGTGATGTAATAAGGAAAAGAAGAAATTCTGTAGTAGCGATGGAACAGAAGTTGCTCAATGTAAATGCTAATTTCTTGGTTTGTATTCGTGTTAATAGCTGCACTGAAAACCCCAAAACCAAATTGCTATGTTGTACAGTTTTATGTGGAACAGCAGCTGTCCATCATGAATGGAGGAAAAAAACCCAAACCAGTGTTTCTGGATGAATGGGAGGATCTAAAATCCATCAGTCAGGACTTCTTTGGTTGTTCCTCACCACCCCAGTAAAAAAGGAGGGCAGAGATGGCAACAGTCAGCAGGATTTCAACTGACAATTATTTTCATCTCCATTGCTGTCATTTCCAATTCTGCAAAAAGCCTGAACACATCCTTACTTATGTACATTCAACCACTGACTTCAGTGTGAGATAAAGTTTAGTGCATGCTTAAATGCTTTCTTGAACTAGGGCCAAAAGCTGCTGCTGCTACTAAAATCGGTCCCAGAGGGAACTTTGCATCTTTCATTGCTTCCTTTTTTTGTGTACCAAGATACAGGCTCCACAAAGCTTTGGAAATATGGTAGAATTTGATAAATGTTGCCTGCCTTGTTTAAAGGAGTAGAGTGGAATTGTTGGATGATAGTGCATAAAGTACACGTTATCTTCCTTTCTCTCCTGTCCATATGTGTGCTCTTTAGCACTCATTACTAGGTGAGAACTGTAGAATGGCAAGAGAATCACTGAGCCAGTCTGTGTTTTGTTTCTGTCTGCTGCAGGCATAGCCTGTAATTGTAAAAGGCATCAAAATAAAATGAGTTTAGGTGTTTTCTCCTGTTTTTGCCTGCTTTGAAACTGTTCAGAAGCTTGCTTCTTTCTTTGGTAGAAATCTTCATTCAAATGTTTGCTGAAGTGTGACTTGCCTTGAGCCTCTTTGTTCTTTTTGATTTACACAGGCAAACACACACACATGGGCAAACACACACCCCTCTTCTGGGACTATTGATTTAACCCTGCCTATTTGTAGAGGAAACAAACCAAAACAAGACCAATGCACAGTATTCATAAAATTCATCCCATTGGCAGTGCAGATAGCCACTATGATCTGTCAGTTGATCACCTGTTTCTGTCCCTTGCAATACATGGTGCAGTTTTTAATACAAGACACTTGCTGGGTGGCTATCACCAGTTAAAACCCAATGTGCTGTCTGTGAGAACAGCTCCAGATCATGCCATCAGCATAAGATGTGTTGAGGGGCAGTGACAAATGAACCACTGTTGTGAATGAGGGCCTGATGATGTTTTCTTCTCTTTTCGCACTATAGAGCTCTTCTGTATCTCCCTCAGCCAGTTTCAGAACAGCAGAAAAGCACAGAAATTCAACAGATTATTCTTCAGATAGTAAAAAACAGAAAACAGAAGAGAAGGAAATAGCAGCTCGTTACGTGAGTAGACTGTCTACATTGTGCATTGTTGAACTTCAGTGTTCCTCTATAATTTCACCTGATTTCCTGCTGCATAATTAATTTTCAGATTGAGGATCAAATTATAACTGGTTCTTGCTGCCTACCTCTAATGTTTTTGCTGGATTAAACATTTTGGTGCATACAATTGGTACTGTTTTTAACAATATAAATACAAAGCACCTGGTAGTTGTATGACGAGAGTACTGAGCTTTAGTTAGGCTGGGACTTGTTAGTGAAGTCTAGCTTGACTTCACTTCATAGTGCAGTGCCCCTTTGCATGAAGATTTTCAGCCCGTTTCCTTCTCCACCAATGAGAAAACAGGGAAGAATGCTTTATTTGTGGCAACCTGCTAAGTAGAAGCCCTATAGGTGACCAAAAGACTTCAATAGCGTTACCACATAAAGCTTGGTAAAAGTGAAGGGTACACTGCAGATGTGTGAGCAGCCTTCCTCTGTTTTCATACTTACTAAGAGACATTGGGATATGAAATAAAAGATTTTTAACACGTTTTGATTTGTCATTACAGGACAGCGATGGTGAAAAGAGCGATGACAACTTGGTAGTTGATGTTTCCAATGAGGTATACACAATGGTCATTTTCCTACCTTACAGAAATGGTGGTGAGGGTATCTTCAGTGATTTCTGTGCATATTGCTTTTATTAATAGGATTATGGCATTTTCCTTCATAAAGGAACTTGAAATGCCTGAGGGAATCCAGTTGGATCCTCTTTCTTTAGAATACAAATCAGATCTGTAACACTTACTTCTACAAAGTACTTCATGTTTCCCCTGTGAACAAAAAGTTCTCTTGAGATATTTGAAGCCAGCCCAGCACAACAGAGGGGATGCAGCTTGTAACAGTGTCTGTCTTTCCTTTCACCCTGGCCATGACTTTGTGGGTGAACCTTACCAGGTCTGCCAAATGCATCAAATCTTTTCAATCTATCACTTGAAAAAAGAGATTTACTTGCCTGTTTCTATATCCATAGATTTTTGGCATTATTTTTCATGGTTAATGGCATCAAATTTTAAGACTTTTTAAAAAAAACCAAATTGTCCTTCATTATGCCTCTCAATTTTACAATTGTATCAGCTAAATCAATTAAGAATGGAAGAATTATGTCACTTCCTCTGACAGATCTTCATTCCAAACTGAGGACTGCTCAAGACAAGAACTAGTGGCTAGTACGAAGTTTTTATGCTAACCTATATTCCTGATATTTAGGATCCTTCTTCTCCCCGTGGGAGCCCAGCACACTCTCCACGGGAAAATGGCTTGGACAAGACTCGACTGCTGAAAAAAGATGCACCAATTAGTCCGGCATCTATTGCATCCTCTAGCAGTACTCCTTCCTCCAAATCCAAAGAACTTAGCCTTGTAAGTGCTTCAAAATGCTTCTGACCCCTGATCATATGCTGAAATACCTGCTTACCAGATTTCTGTCTGGACACAATTTGTATTTCCACAGCTATCAATAAAGCACTGTGGAGTATCAATTTAATACTAGTTTAATTTATCGTTTCAAGGGAGTCTAATGAAATAATAGAAAGTCTGCAGTCTTTTTTTGGGATATGAAGAGGTTATTTTCACTGGTGGTGTGGGTAGATGATAGATGTGGTGTTCTGAGAGATATTCTTTTCCTCCCCCATATGAAGAACTGTTATTCTGAGAATAAATAAAAGTACACAGGGGTTTCTTGAGCTGTTTTCCTGTGCTGTGGTTTATAGCAAATTCAGTTCCCCGCTTGGATGTGATTTGGTTGTTAGCTTTGTTTGAATTACCAGGCTATATACAACAACAATAATTTTTATTTTCTATCTAAAAAGTAATCTGTCATTTACAAGAGCCTTCTTTGACTTGCATTGCAAATCATAATGCAAAAGAAAAGAGCTGCCTGCAAGGGGTGTTCTTTCCTTTCCTGTTTGTGACCACAGTTAATCACCTGCCTGAGCTGCACAGTAATTCCCCTCTAGGTTCTTCACAGGACAAGGTATGCAATTATTTAAAGAAATAAAATAAATAAAAAGAAAGCTTAAAGTGACTGTAGTGCTCAGGAAAGGTGATGGAATGACCGGTTCAGACCTGGGAGTCAGTGGTGTGTCTGATGAACAAGCCTGTCACAAGAGCGGCACTGCACAGTTCCTGACTTTACACCCATCACTGTCTCCATCCTTTGTTTCTAGCACCATGC
Organism: Ifrita kowaldi; assembly: GCA_013398055.1. Lineage (NCBI taxonomy): Eukaryota > Metazoa > Chordata > Aves > Passeriformes > Cinclosomatidae > Ifrita > Ifrita kowaldi. Next base: position 336,821 of record VZRS01003440.1, on the reverse strand, counting down.
TTGGGTTTGAGTAGTTGGTCAGTTCAGGGACTGTTTTTCTGCTCTTGTCCATCCCTCACAGAAAATCATAATCATAGTGGGAGCGGGTCCTTGAGCATAGTGAGACCACTGATGGATTTCACATGTGCTGCCAGTTGTCAGATGGCAATGATTTTCAGTCATTTACCTCATTCTGAATTGTACAGATGCTCCTGATGAGAAAAGCTGTGAGGGCTGTAGTTAATTACCAAAGCCATTCTATCATTTTTGCATCTGCTCTTCATTGCCAGGGACTGTTGAAACCCAAACCCGGAAGTTAAATATCACTAGTATCACTAATCACTAACCACTAGCTATAAAGGTAAAATAATTTACAAACTGTCTTCCTTTTTTCTTCTTGGTGATCAGAATGAGAAATCTACCACTCCTGTGTCTAAATCAAATACCCCAACTCCACGGACCGATGCCCCAACTCCAGGCAGCAACTCCACTCCCGGACTGAGGCCAGTGCCCGGCAAACCCCCAGGTGTGGACCCGATAGGTTAGTGTCCATATATTTCTGTGGTGTGAAACAGTGACCATTTGTCCCTTGTCAGGCTCCCTCTAAGTCTGTGATGACAAGTCAGTATGTTACAGTTGCTTAAACTGGGCGCTGAGCTGGTTCTTCAGCACTGTAATACAGTGTTGTGTGGCTTTCCTTGGCTGGCTGGCTGGTTGGTTTGGGTTATTTGTGGGGTTTTTTGCAGTTTTCCAGACTCATATTTCATCTGATGACTCTAGAATGCCTCTGTGACTTCTCACTTTACCCTCTCTTCTTACAGCTTCAGGTTTAAGGACACCTATGGCAGTACCGTGTCCTTACCCTACTCCATTTGGTATCGTGCCCCATGCTGGTATGAATGGGGAGCTGACCAGCCCTGGAGCTGCCTATGCTGGTCTCCACAATATTTCCCCTCAAATGAGCGCAGCAGCTGCAGCAGCAGCAGCAGCGGCAGCTTATGGGCGATCTCCAGTAGTAAGTGTTTGCCGTTAGTGCGTTTAGTTTTGAGAGCTGTTTATATTAAATATAAGACCTGTGGGGTTAACTCTAGTTCACTCACTTTGGGGTTTGGGGAGCGTGCTACGGAGAACATGAATTAAACGGTCTTCCTTTGCCTAACTCTTACTTTAATACACCTTTTTGTTTTGCTTGGGGAAAACTATAGGTTGGTTTTGATCCACATCATCACATGCGAGTCCCAGGCATCCCTCCTAATCTCACAGGCATCCCAGGAGGAAAACCGTGAGTATCAAACATTCAGCTTTAAAAGTCAATCATCTGTTGGAAGTCATGTTCCCTTGCTGGTTGGAATTCCCCTTAGCTACTGAAAACTATTGTGTGAATAGAAATAAGTATAGCTATTCAGCAAGAGCAGGAGAATCACTGTGTAATCTTAAAAGTTGCATTTGTAAATTTGTTTTGAAGACTAATAGCAGTCGACATGGACTGGGTGATACAAAGTAAAGGAGACAGAAATAAATGGAAAAGGGAGATGAACTTCAAATCTGACTGATTGGTTGTTTATGGAAATGCAGACTGGAATGGGATCTCAGCTTTCTATCTCTACTGTACTCTGCTTCTCAGTTTAAAGAAATTATTTCTGTGTTCACAAAAGCCTTGCAATTACTTGCAAGCTTAGCAGCTGTGTGCAGAAAAAGGAACACTGAAATGTTTTGTTTGATTGAAAATACTGGAAGGAATTATTTTATGATAATATTCAGATTCATCCTTGATGGAACTGACCTGTATAATGTGACCTGTTTTACCAGGCTTTTCGATCTGTGAGCCTTGGAGAAAGAATTACAGAGACAAAGAACCTTGTGCTCACATTCCTCTTGAGGTAGAGAGGAGAAAAACTAAAGCTGCTACACAAACCATATTGATCCAGATTTTCTGTAAGGTTCATTCAGTTCCACTTCCCTGTGACACTTCTGGGAGACTGTGACCAGTTCATACTGGAGAGTTTGACGGTCAAGCAGTGTTTGTGCCAATCCTTCTCAAGCTCTTTTATGTGTGAATGTGTTTGTGTAGGAGTGGTGCACTTGGATTTGTGTGAGTAAATGCATACACTTACCTGCCAGTGATCTTGCAGACACATAGGGTTAACAGTGTATGGTGCCAAGTGATCAGGCCGAGTGCCCGTAACTCCTCGTGTACGTGCTTCACACAAATCATGAACCAGGTCCAGATCTCTCAGGCGTCACACACTGGTAACCACCTTAATTTACTTTTCTGCTAGTTGTGCCACCCTGTTAGGTGAATGCATAAGGCAGGTGTGGAAATTGATGTACAGCAGCTTGCAGACCAGCTGCTTGCATGAAAAATTCTGTGGGGCACAGATCTTCATCCGTTACGTACAGTGGGCTCTTAGAAATGTCTTCATGTAATCCTCAAATGCTCACTGGATTTAAGTTCATCCCTGATGCAGTCAGTCACCTGGAAAGAAGTGTCACTAGATCTACTAGGCTTTGCTTGCTGTGGTGAGAGAAATGGCAATTGCCAGGGTTCAGAAACCTCCCTGCTCGCATCTCAGTTCTGTTAAAATTGAGAGGAATAAAACATGAGGCAAACTGAAATCAAATCAGTTCAATTCTGGTATATCTCCAAGATTTTTAAATGTTGTTGCTGTGTTGATGTCTATTTTAAACATTTAAATGTAACTGTCATTTGTCTACCGGTGGGCCTGAAACTTAAAATCTGTGGTTCTTGTCACATGATTGTATTGACTTTTCTTCGTTTTGAGTGTGATAGTTGTCACATCTTCCAGGATTGTTATTTTCTCATTTACTCCTTTTTCACCTTAGAGGGAAATTTGTGTTAATTCTCTACACTTTTGAGTGTCCTGAAACGGAGTGGGCAGCATATGGTACATTAGGGATCTGGCCCCTAATAACTCCCTTTTCGCTTTGGTATTGTATCAAACTCTTGAGTATTGTACAGTATATAAATAGGAAAGATAGCTAATGCATTTTGTCCCACTGCAAATTATTGAACTAGTATTAATGCACTATGAATATTAAATGCCAAATTCAGTAGTTTAATTGTGAATATTGCCTTCTTTAGTCACTTTGAAGCATCAATTAAGGAAGTGAACTTACAAAGTATTGTCATAAAACAACTTCTTTGTGAGCTCTTCTCGTCCCACCGTGACAATGGATTTTTCACAAGCATTATGATGATTTTTTAGGTCTAAGGAAATGAAGGCCTTCCGTTAAGCATACCTTGATATATATAGGTGAACCCTCTTACCAATGTTGTGCTCTTGTAATAGATGTGGTGTATCAGGTAGCATCTCAGAACAAGGCAATTTCACAACCTAACTGTTCTCCCTGGAAAATACTTTGAGATAAATCTGTTGATAGGTTATTCACAGGTGGCCTAAGTGGCAATCACACAACACATTCTTTCTCAGTGAGAGACCTGATTTTGGCAAGAGAAATTGGGATCTATAGCAGTTGTATTGGGTCCACAAAAAAAACTCCAAAAACCCACAAACCCAAAACAACCCACAAAACAAAAAAATTCTGTTGCAGTGCATTTTTGCTGGTCTGTCATGTCAGCTGTCAGCAACCGTGCCTTGAGGACTTAACTCCTCGGTGTTGGCAGAGATTTCACTGCATCCTTAGGTACAGTGCTGAGCAGTTTTGCTCAAGGGGCCCAGGACCCACGGTACATTCAGGACAGATTGGCAGCAGTTCAGCTGAAGCTGCTGCATAAGAGTCAGTAAAGCGAGCAGCCAAATGTCCCCTGGCATGCAGCTACCCACCGTGCTCCGGTAGCAGCCAGCCAACTATTTCTGTCTTCCAGGGGGCTCTGACCCAACCTTCCCTCCCTTCTCTGCATGCAGTGATATCCCCATCCAAAATTGAGTGGTGTCATATAGCCTCACTCTTGCCAGAAATCATTGTAATGTGAGTTGTAAAAGCTCATTTGATTGGTGCTTGACTTTTCACATTAAAAGCTGAGCACCTAAGTTTGTGCTTTGAAGGCCATGCTATAGCTAAATAAATATTTCTTCCTTGCGTGATTAAAATACCTGATATGAGCCCAGTTGAGTAGAGCATGGTGCTAATAACGCCAAGGTCATGTGCTCAGTCCCCATACAGCCATTCACTTAAGGGTCAGACTGGATGATCCTTGCGGGTCCCTTCCAGCTCAGAATATTCTGTGAAATATCTGTGAAAAAATTGAGCTGAGGGCACAACCTGAATGCCTGCAGTGGAAACACATCTTTGACCCTATTTTCCTAAACAGGCTTGAAGCAAAACTCTTTAAATCACCCCCTAAAATTTTTTTCCCCTCAGAGCATACTCCTTTCATGTAAGTGCAGATGGTCAGATGCAGCCAGTTCCTTTCCCTCCTGATGCCCTCATCGGTCCAGGAATCCCTCGCCACGCCCGTCAGATCAACACCCTGAACCACGGGGAAGTTGTGTGTGCCGTGACCATCAGCAACCCCACGAGACACGTGTACACGGGTGGGAAGGGGTGTGTCAAGGTCTGGGACATCAGCCACCCTGGCAACAAGAGCCCTGTCTCTCAGCTGGACTGCCTGGTAGGTGAATAGCAGCATACAACACTGAAAGAAGATAAGAGGTTGTGTCGTGATTGCAGTCATATCACTAAGGTGTAAAGGGCAGTGGGTATTTGATTTCTGTCGAGGTATCACAGGTTGGTATTGCCTCTGTAATGTTGTTGTTTCTTTTAGAGCTGAGGTTGAAGTATGTTTCTCACCATACTTGTGGGTTTTTTCCCCCACAATGAATCAAGACATTTTTAATATCCTAAAAGTGTGGTAGGAGGAAAGATCAAAGACAGCACCGCAAATATCGTTTATAAACTTCAACATTTGCTGGCAATCTTAAAGCTTGTTGATATCTGATCATGCTAAAAACTGCTGTGTTGCAGTTATATTCTCTGAGAATATTTGGGGATTGTTTCACATGTTTTGTGTCTCTGTGTGTGTATGAATGCACTGGCCTGTCTTAATGTGGCAATTAAAAATATCTCTGAGTGTTATTCACAAATTATTTGAATGTGCTAACAAGATGAACTATTGTTAGCAGCTTTTCTCTTGTCATTTACCAGTTCTTGGTGAGATGTTGCTGCTTGTTACAGAGGCAGTAAAATGAGAAATGTGCAGCACGTGTAGACTTATAATGAATTGCTACACAAGTTGCTACACAAATGAGGAAAATTGCCCAAATATTTTCCTCTGACATCTCCTAGATAGTGGCAGCAAGTCTCACTGGAATGGGAAGGGGGAAAGTGTGCAGGGAATTTGGTACTCCCCCATGCCGAGAGGTTAATGTGCTGAAATAAACAGAGTATGAAAATACAACTTTCTACACCAGCTGTCAAATTCAGGTATCTTGAATTGTTTTGGGCTGGGTTCAGGTCTTTGCATTTTGATGCTAATTAAGATTAAATATCTCTCACTACTGAATTTTGTAGATCAAGTTGAAGTACTTCCCTAATGTCATGTAATTTTCTGGCATTAATATACTTTATCATTGTCATAAGTATAAATGGCTCATTAAAACCAGGAGGGAATACAATACTTTTATGGATTTCTGCTTTCATGTTAATGCTGTTTTCTTTCCTCATGAGTAATCTCTTGATGGCTTCTGTCTCCACAGAACAGAGACAACTACATCCGTTCCTGCAGATTGCTCCCTGACGGCCGCACCCTGATTGTTGGTGGGGAAGCCAGCACGTTATCCATTTGGGACCTGGCAGCTCCAACTCCTCGCATCAAAGCAGAGCTGACATCTTCTGCTCCAGCTTGCTATGCCCTAGCTATCAGCCCTGATTCCAAGGTCTGCTTCTCTTGCTGTAGCGATGGCAACATTGCAGTGTGGGATCTGCATAACCAGACTTTAGTAAGGTAGGTCGACCACACTGGATCATCAGGTTGTGAAGAATTATTTAGACACAGCCCTAAATGCACTTTTGCGTATATATTCTATTTTCTCCATGCATAGATGGAGTATTCTGTTGCTCAGCACAACCATGGTAATACCTTGGCAGAAGTATATATGATTATTCATAGGTTTTGAGAGTTTCATAGTTCCAGGCCTTTTGAGCAGCCCATAACTATAATTCCCTAAATATCTGCTAATGTCAATACTACAGTATATTCCTGGAACAGATGGTTTTATTTCTTTCCATGCAATACGCTGCTCTCACTCCAATCTCTTTAATCAGAGGTCCAGCAAATATGTCTTGGGTAAAGATATGTGTAAATCACTGCATTGCAGACTTAGCCTCTTAGGAGTATGGGTTGCTGCTCAACACTGATACACAGTAAGTTAAGAGCTGGTCGCACAGAGCTTCTCTGTGCACTGCACCGTATGTATGTTGTCATACGTAATATCAGCATTGCATGTAAAGTCAAGCCTTTACTTCCTGAGGTTCTCATTTAGGCTGCTCTTTTTTTTTTTTTTTTGAACTTCAGTGACCCGCACATTTTTCTTAAACTAAGGTAATTTTGCTGATCATGCTACAGTCTTCTGGGGGAAAATGCGTATTTCAAGTTGAGTAGTGGGTATCACACAGCCAGCAGCAAAGATTTCCGGAGTACCTGACTCTTAAAGTGTTCTTTTTGAAATCAAATTAGCACTTGGCTGTCTGGCCTGATTGCATCATCAACTCATCACAAAACTCACATGATTGTCCCAGAGTTTATATTAATCTAGGATTGCTATTGGAATCTAAGTTACAACTCAGGGACTGAAAGAGAAATAAGGTATTTTGTATTTTTGCTCAGAATGTGCTGATCTTCTTTCAATACTTTCAGGCAATTTCAGGGCCACACAGATGGAGCAAGCTGTATTGACATTTCTAATGATGGCACCAAACTATGGACAGGAGGCCTGGACAATACAGTCAGATCCTGGGACCTCAGAGAAGGGAGACAGCTACAGCAACATGACTTCACATCACAGGTTCAGTCTCAGAACCTTTGGCATGTCAACAAAATTTTCTCATGGTTTTTTAAAACAAACAAGCACTTCTTAAATTTTTTTTCTCCTTTATAAGCAAAAAAGCAGGCTCAAAGAGAACTCCACAGAATTTTTCACTTAGTCTCATACTCCATGCTCTTTTTTTTTTTTTTTTGTGGTAGCTAAATGTCTTTCTGGATTATGACTATTTGACAGATTAGTACCTCTCCCATGAGAGTAACCGAGAATCTGTTTTATAAAACAAGTGCCAGATTAAAATGTTCCTCTCTGCAATCTGTTCCCATTTCTGTAGATTCAAGTTCAAAAATATTTTATGAAAATATTTTTAAATGCTGTCAGATGAGCTTGGACGTTAACTTCTGTAGTTTGATTCAGTACTTCACTATTGCAGTTTTGATAACATTTAATAGGATAGTTTTGCAGCTGTGTTTGCATGAACTAATTTATCTTGATTACTGTAGTAATTGGATTATCATGTTTTTAAAACTGCAGAAGACCAAAAATGTGAGTTTGCATAGTGCTAACAGTGTAGCAAGGGTCAGTTTTGAATATCTCAAGCTCATTCCTTTACTGATTGAAGCATGTGCTGTGCTAATTACAGATCTTCTCACTGGGCTATTGTCCAACTGGTGAGTGGTTGGCAGTAGGAATGGAGAACAGCAATGTCGAGGTGCTGCATGTCACTAAGCCAGACAAGTATCAGCTGCATCTTCATGAGAGCTGTGTGTTGTCACTCAAGTTTGCTCACTGTGGTAAGCAAATCTTTCTATATCAGCGTTTCCTTTAATGAAAAATTCATTCAAGGTTACCTTTAAATGAAAGTGCAATGTAGTTATTTAACTACCGAGTACAATTAAAAATTAGGCATTACATTTAAGTATTAAGGTTATTTAAAAAACTCTATCTAACTGCTTTTTTCTATGTACTGCTTATTTTGTGATGGAACATCATAGTGCAACCAGATGAAAATGTTACTGTTCTTTGGATATGTGTGAATGCTTTGTTGTTATGATCATCTGTTTCTTGAGGTGTATTCCTTGAAAACAAAATGCAGCAATAACATTTAAACAATCTGTTGCAGGCAAATGGTTTGTAAGCACTGGAAAAGATAATCTTCTTAATGCTTGGAGAACACCTTATGGCGCCAGTATATTCCAGGTAATAATCTCCTAAAAGCTATTTTCCACATACATTACAGTGCAGTAGAGCTGCACATCTCAGGGTCTGTCAGTAGCCTAAGGAGTTTTCAGGTGGAAATGCAGCTAATTACTGTAGTCCTTAAAGAGTTGTCTGTAATTAGAGAAAGAAACGCTTTTGTCCTTTTTAATATTTCACTAATTCAGCTCTTAGAGTAAAGTAGCCTTTTAATCCAGAATTGTTTTTAATACCTTTCTTTCTCACCTTCTTCTGCATATTGGTGGAATACAGTACCCAAGGCACGTCACTTGGTGAACATTCACCGAAGGTCCAAAATGTAGCTAAACCAGTGGAAGTCATATTCAACATGTGTATTTTTCTTGGATGAGATGTGTTGAGGGATTGCACTGGCAGACTCCTGAACTGAAAACTGAAGCGATTTGGAGGGGCCCCTTGAAGTGTAACTGGAAGCTGTAACCTATCTATAGTCCCTCTGTGCTCAGTTTTAATGGGAATTCAGTGCCACTAGGGAAAAGTGGGATTTTTTGGCATGTCCTCCCGTTCTTTCACCTGCAGGCATCTCTAGGCAGGGAATTTTTTTATTAAATTTAACTGTTCAACTGGTTCTATTTTAAATGGCCAGGTCTCATGTGTAGTGATTCCTGCCATGTCTCCACTTCTGGGGACAGTGCAATTTACCTTGACATGAGAAAGGTAGGGTCTAAGTTTTCCTAGTAGAGGCTATTCAGTTCTAGAACCACCCCCCACAGACAGCCCAAATCATCCTAACAAGGGCACATTCCCCTTAAAAGTGATGTTAAAAACTCCAGTGCAGCTTTCTTAGTGAGGGGTAGATAAGGAAACTTCTGGTGCAGTGCAACAGAGGTGTCTTTGCCAAAACACAGCATGACTGGGAACTGTTTAACTCTTGTGGTAACAGGCAGGAAATGATGTGGACATATATTATGTAAAGAAAACATGCACTGAAACAGCAAGGTAAATGTGACAGTGCATACTCTTCATCTTAGAACAGACAGAAAAGCCAGAGCAGACAGAGCTACTGCAACCTGCTGTATCCTGTGTCCCACCCAGCTCCTACACACTTGTTGTATATCCTGTTCCACCACAGTGTCTTTTCCTATTTGCATCCTCTGTGATAATGTAAATTCCTTTGTGCAAAGCTTTTGTCCTCTTGTGTTGGGGAAGTAGTGAAAGGAGATACAGTTATTTCTGTGGAGTCTCTGTTTCATACCTGTGGGTAGGTGGGGCTTTGTAGTGTTCCTCTGTGTGAATTTCTTGTTTACAACAAAGGAAGTGGGAAGAAGATGGGTTTTCATTCATTTTTATGCAAATCGAATGCATAAAATATTAATAAATGCTCATTCCTTGTAAAGTATATAGAAAGGACTACTTCTATTTGTTTGATTGATAGATTACCTCTAGATCCATAATATTCACTTCCCTTTCTACCACTGCTTTATTTTACAATAGATCTTTCTGTGGAACAAAATTATTTTAAAAAAATTTGCCACTCTGGTACTGATACTTAAATGAGCTTTTCATGTATTTCCTATCTATAAATTCTTCCAATTAATCTTCAAGCCCTTCAGGATTGAAGGATTGGAAAGACGTAATTTTTTTTTCCTTTTTCTTTTTTCTTGTAGTCCAAAGAATCCTCATCTGTGCTTAGCTGTGATATCTCTGTGGATGACAAATACATTGTCACTGGCTCTGGGGACAAGAAAGCTACAGTCTATGAAGTTATTTATTAGAGACAAATCTGAATGCAGACAGAACTCCTTCTCCTAGCACTTTGCTGTATATTCCTTTTTTTTTTTTCCTTTCTAAACTGAAAACTTAAATGCTCATCACAGTTATGGAATTTATTTTTACCTTCTTAACGTGCTATTGATTTGTGATTGTTCATTAAGAGCTTGTGATACCAAATTGTCAGATATTTACTTGGAAGAAGATGGAATAAGCATACTTAACAGTGACCTTGACTCTTTAATTATGTATTATAGCGGTAATGTATTTATTTTGTTTAAAGAAGGCTTTCTAACAATGAACTGACTAAATAAAGCTGTTTGGCCCGGCTTTAGTTTGCAAGATGCATTGTATACTTGTGTTTTTGCAGGTGGTAAATTGGGGATCTTGGAGAAGGATGTTCAGGAGATAGTTAAAATTACACTAAATAGACTTGTAGTTTCTATTTAAAAAAATAAACTTTGTTATATTTTTTAGTCCTGTTCTTGGATGAGACCTCTAAGTGTTATTACAGTATAATTATTTGGTGGGAAGATGCTGTATCTTAACTATTTTAGACAGTCTTCGAAACTTAGGAAATTGCAAACTGTAGCCAGTGATCTACATGCCTGTGATGAATGGCAGATTCAGTTCACATCTAAATTAAATTCACTTAAAGTAAGAATGTGCTAATTTATATATTTGCAATGTTAATATAGCATCTTGTGTACAGATTTGTTCTCAATGCTTTTCTGTTGATAAACATAAAGCATTTTGGTGTCAAGCTAGGTTTTTTAATATAAACACCTCTCTTTGTTATATTGTAGAGAGTACAATAAGTTGCCTCAAAGAATCACCTTTGTTACTTCTGGAAACTTTTGCAATGTTTCCTTGAAAATGGGGATATGTGTCTTTGGGCAATTTTTCAATTACAAGAGATTATGAAAAATATTTGATATGTTCTTTGGAAACTGCACTGAAATAAGAATGGATGCCTACCAATATACAAACTACAAAAGCAATGACCTCTGAGGTAGGATTTACAAGAGTACTCATTCCAACATACACGAAGGAATGGATTCTCATTGGGATAAGGACTTGCTTTGTTCGCCAGCAGTTCAATCCAAGTCTTGATTGGATGTCCCTAAAACGGACGCAGACTGAGCCATTGTGCCAGAGACAACGTGTTATCTTTTTATGTTGTTGTTGTTGCTGTTAAACTATGATCTGTGACTTTTTTTTTTGAATGCTTTAAAAAAAAAATCTTTAAGTCTGTGGATCTGCTGATGTACAGTGCCTTTGCTGCTATGGATCAAAATCAAGAGACCCGTGTAGATAAATCTTATTGTATAAGTAGAAAATTACTTAATTTCATACTAGAAATGGATTGATGCTGCAAGTTAAAATGGACTGTTTATTGAAGTTCCAAATGTGGTAGCAAAAAATGGTGTCTTAAGTGCTTAGTGTTTGATGTCATTAACAGTTTCGTAATACTCTACATTGTAGAAAGATTTTGATACTAAACTGTGTCATTGTACATAGTTCTAATGCATTGTATTGACCACCAGTACTTCTATAATGGTAGATTATTGTTTGTGCATTCAGACTTTTAAGCATTAAACATAAGTAACTTCTAAGATGCATTTTTCTGGTTTTTTTCCCCCTCCCTCATTGTCGTGTGTGTGGTAATTAGTCCCAGTCACGTGTGCAGCCGTTTAGTCACAGAACATACCACTACAGATACTTGCAGTTTTGCCACTGGGACACAATGTAGAGTTTCAGCTGAGGTAGGAAAATCAATCAACTCATAGTTTCTCAAGTTACCTGACTGCACTGATTCTGAACACTTGGAGGCATCAGACTTTGGCCACGTCACCTAAGAGTTTGCCGCTTCCCAGTCGTGTAGTTTCCCATCTGACAAATCTGTGTTATCCCACAGCTTGGGAGAGAGTGAGATAGGGGACCATCACTGCTCACATGCCTACTGGAGTATGTGGAGATCAGCAGGATTTGGGAGGGGTGTTGCACTGCAGCATCACACCACGGTTTCCTCATCCAGACCGAAAGTCTGTTCATGCTCACAGACAGGCTTCTCTCACTGACATTTGGGTTTAGATCAAGGATTTAGCCCAGTTTCCATGAAGTTAATGGACACAAAGTGAGCTAGGGCAAATTAATTTATACACTATTGGGAGGAGTGGTGGAGGGAGGAGGTATGTCTGTACCAGGAAAAAGGGAAATGGATAAAGTCCAAGGGAAAATTTGGAATTTTTGTTCTGCAACCCCTTTCTGAAAACCGATGCTGCGCATGGTGGAAATCCCCAAGCATGCAAGGCTGCCGTGCCATGATGTGCCGGCCTGTGTGACTGCTGGTACATGAACCCAAGCATAGAAATATTTTGGGTTTTCTTGAAATGTCAAAACAAGACTTAAGTTGATGAAATCATTTACTTGTACTCTGAGTGATTGGTAATACTTGATGATGGAAGAGAGGCAAGTTTCCCTCAGAGCTATCAGTTCCTTACAGTTAACAGAGAAGAAGAGCTTTTCCAGATGTCCCCCAGAACAATGTAAGGTTTCACTTGTACTGAGGTTCTGTGCTACTTAATACAATAATGCTCCATAAAAGTAAACATGGTACAGATACATTCTGTTAGTATTTACTCTATGTCTGAAGAAATATAATTTACTGGTCATAAACACATTGGAGACACCTTATCTTTTCCAAGCCATTCAAAAATTTAGAAGGCTAGGGTGTACACCATTTACTAACAAAAAAGAAACCACCCACTTAATGTTTGTAGAGGATGTTGTATTTTTATGTAGTAGTTCAGGCATGAGATTACTTAAAACATCTAACAAAAAGCATTCCTTTAAAAGAATAAAACATTGCATACACCTGAATTTGTAACAGAGCTAGTTTTGACAGGAGAGTAATATGCTTCTGAAGCAGCCTGCCATATATCTGCTTAATAGTGTTTGTATTGATGGCTTGTAAACAGTGTAGGAATCAAATGCTTTAATCCAGGATTACTGCAGTTAAATGTGTAGTCATCCTGATTTTTTCCCCTTAAGGGCTGAGTGCAAGAGAGGGGTGGTACAGAGCTCTTTTCTGGTTTTCAGTTATACATATATAGGGTCACCTTCCTTTTTCACCTTCCTTTTTCATTCATTAGTTTTGCTTGCCACTGCACAGCCCGATTTTGTGTAAAATGTTTTGATGCAGATGTGTTTTGTGCCACAAACTTGCGGCAAACATTCTCCAAATTCCAGGTACATTCATTGCTTTCTCTGTATTCTTCCCCTCTCAAATCTTACTTAGTACAGTGATTGATTAGGAAAAACATTTCTTTTTAATTTTTATATCTTTTCTGACTGGCCAGTATAGGTACATTTAAAGGCAACACTTAGTTATCAAACCAGTATTTTCCAAAGATATGCAATTTTAAATTATATTTCTCCTGTTTGTTTTTAGCCAAAAGTGATTTCTCTCTCCCATTTCTTAAGCTACTCCATTACATAAAAAAGAAAATAAGATTTACTTTGTTAGCCATGATTTTCATGTGTGAGGGATTTTAAGTCTGTACTGGAATAGTTCAAGTTGGATTTTGTGAATTGCTTTAACTCTGGGACCTGAAGCACATAGAAAAATTCCTTCTTCCTGAGATGTTGATAGGTGTGTGGGAGAAACGGGAAGGTAGCTATGCAGGTCTGTATATGCCTGGACTATATTCTACAAAAACATGCTATTTGGCACAAATAAATGTTTCTGTAGTTCAGACAACAGTGCTCCCATGGCCTATACAGATGAAAATCTAGCTCAGCACAATAATCATAGAGGACCAAATCAACCTAATTGGACTGGATTGGTTTTTAGTTGCTTTTTTAGTGGGGGAGGGCACTTAATTTGAAGGGGGGGGGTTTGCTTGTTTATTTGAAGCAGTTTGATCCCTTAAGCCTCTTTTGTTTTATTACTACCATATTTACTTCTAATCATTCCAACTGAAATTCTGATGTGACCACCTTGTACTCAAGCACTTGTGTCGTGAAAGAAAATTAAAACAAAATAAAACAAAAATAAAATACCCTCTAGTTTCTGTATGTGCAGGAGTCAGGAAATCCAAAGCAGAAGCTTGGGCTGCACTGTTTCTCATGTGCATTTAATATACTACATTTTTGTGGCACCAAATTAACACTGCATACAGCAATACAAAAACACTTTAGAACATCAAGTATGGCTACTGAGAAAAATGGCACTTTGAATTTTTCAGAGCAAATGCACTCTGAGTAGCTCATCTAAAGTGCTGCTCTTACATGGCATGTGGGAAGGTAGTTGCCTTCAGTGCTGGAGAGCTTTTCTGATGCTAACATTTTGCAGTGACCACAGAGGTGTTGAAGAGGGTTGAGCAGTTTGGGCTTGATGTGCAGCCAGCCAGTTCTGCCATATATTTATATGAGAATCCCCTTCCCAGACATAGCAGGAGATGAATCCTGGAGTAGTGTGCTGTAGAAGATCATCTCTGACAAGCTCTTAAATAATGCACCTGCCACGTCTGCTTTTGAACCAAGAGTTACTGAACACAGCCCTTGAGATTTCACGTTTCTTCCAGTATTTGGACTACAGCGTTTCCACTGCACAGCAAGAAATTTTTATGTCAAAACCAATAAGTGTTCTTACTCTTACCAAATGATTTTCTGTCCCAGTTACAAGGAAACAGTATTATAGTGTCTTTTTTTATTATTAAAAATGGTGTAGTCTGACATTTACAACATGTCCATAAACCTGCCATGGAGTGCAAAGAAGCTTTTCTGTGGGGTCACTTTAACTCACGTGGTTATGTTCTAAAACATTGCAGAAATAAATTTTTCCTTGTTTTGGGAGGGATTAACCTATGATATCATATGCCCAGTGTAGAAATTAAGGGAAGGGGCTGTCTAGTGGTTACTTCTGCATCTGTGGTTTGGACAGCTGATTACGCCAGAATGATAAAATGCATCTGAAGGGTAAAATCAGTAAGTACAAATATTTAAGGATTTTAAAAAAAGTTCTGCTGTTCTACAGTAATTATATTGACCCAAACTGTCTTTTAATGTCATATCAAGGTAAGCATCTGCATTACACCTTCTTTTCATATTCAAATAAAAGAAGGGGTGGAGGAATTTTAAGCTGATCTTTACCTTTCAATCAAATCTGTCTTTAAAAAATACCCCAATGCTAGTGCTTGAAGAAGTAATTTTCTTTGGTTTGTCATTATTCTTGAAGAATTTTGTAACAAAAGTGCTGTAGCACAATCCACAGTAATTCCATAAATGAGAATAGGTGATACAGCTGGTATTAGAAGTTAGGGTTTAGACAATGCTATTAATATTGGGAAGAAAAAAAAGTTTGATTTGGTGGCCAAAGGTGTTACCTCATTTCTTGAGCAAAAGCAATATGGAATTTTAGCTGTATATTTAAATGCTCTGTCTGTCCAGTATGGCTCAGGGGTTCAATTTCAAGGGGTTTCAGCAATTCTGTCTTGATTTTTTTCTACTGTAATTTAAAATGCACTTAATGAAAAAGTAGTAATAAAGGATAACTCTGGTCCCAGGACCGTGGGCAAAAGGTGATAAGCGGAATGGGTTGCTCTGCTGCTGATCCCAGCCTGTGCTCTGTGCTACCTGACATCTGGTGAAATGATTTGCATGAGCCCTGTGTAAAGTGTTTTTATGTTCTTCTTCACGAAAGGCATTATCTAAAGGCTAGCTATCCATTATTTTGAAAAATTTGTCACAGCTGTATTGAAATATAGGGAGACATTTTCTGTTGGGAAAAGAACACGGAGAACCTCTGGGGAATCAAGAGTTTCAACTCCTTATCAGGCACTGTAAATGTGCAAATGAGGCAGTCGCACTGCTGTGTTATAAACTGTCAGTCTTCTGCTAGAGTGGGGAGAAAAAAAATCCTAAAATATATGATACAAAGATAATAGACTATCTTGTGTTTCAGCATGGCTTTAAGGCACTAGGTATGAAGTCCAATTTGCACTCATTTTAGAATAAATACGCATGAATCCTCTTGTGATATTAATGATTGTGTGGCTGGCCACCTAACAAAAAAAAAAGGCAGCTGAAAGAATGAGGACAGTTACCAGGCTTTCTCCTCTCCAACACATGAAACAATATTATCCAAAAAAAATCTGCTCATTTTATAATCTCGTGTGAGCAGCGATGTCAATATTTCAATGAAAATATTTTTTCTAAAGCAATGTTAATGTCATCCTCCTTTTTACCTATGCACACGTCTTTGCCTGAATAAAAAAATCCCACCTCCATTGCAAATGAGCTTATTTCATCCTAGCTTTTAAGAATAATCATAATAGCTTCTTTACATCATATCAGTTTTAGGGTTTTTTGCAGGTCATGTGTGACTCCAATGATATTTTCTCACTTTTTCCTCCCCCACTGAGAACCTTCTTGAAGCTGGTGTTCAGTGCTCCAAAAATGCTCGTTTGTGGCTTGGTCTTGATCTCAGGGGTTGCTCAGTGAATGGGAATGGGAAACATTCACAGGATTTTGCTGGCTGTAACAACTGCTGTGACAGCTGTTGCAGACTCACTTATGCCTCCTCCTTCCTCTGAGCAGTCTTAAATAAAGAGATGCAGTAGGAGCAGTCCTCTGTGCAGCTGACCCTTCTGCTTTACCAAGTTTCACAGGTGCTCATCATCTGGAAATGACAGAGGAGGAGTAGGAGCTAGGAGTCCTAGGTAGGCTCAATGTGCCAGTGGAAGACAGCCATGAAAAAGACAAATGTGATACAGGATGTGTCTGGAGAGGCATTTGCTGCAGAAGTAGGGAAGCATTGCTGCCATTATACAAGGCACTGGTGAGACCTTGCCTAGAATAGTGAGTACAAACCTGGTCACCTGTGTTCAAAAATCTTAATTGAAAATGGGACTGATAGGGAGAAGGGCATACTCTACTGGGCAGACTGGTAAAAACAGGGGATGGAGAATGTGTCATGTATGGAAAGCCTACGTCCTCTTAATCTTACAGGGTGGCAGACCAAGAGCAGATACAAATGGCATCTAAAAATACTTCAAATGTCTATTCACCAATGGTAATGGTATTACAACTGAAAGATAAATCTAGCACAAAAATAACCAAGTCAAGTAAACAGTGTAACCTGGCATTAAAGAAGTTCTGCTAAGAGCAGGCTACCCTTTCCAATGCAGAGGTGGCCAAGAAAAAGCAGACTGCTTTTAAGACAGAGCATGATACATTTATGAAGATGTGTGTGATTGCAGGATATTGGCATCCGTAGCTCATGGGTCTCTTCCAGTCCTTCTTATGTGCTTGATCTGCATTTAAAAAGAATGTATAATCATAATGGAATGAAGGGGTGTTTATTTTGGAAAGTTTGGTAGGTGAAGAGAGTGGGCGAGAAGGGCTGTCAAATAGCAAACATGCAATTTGGAGTGTTTCTGTGCAGCTGAAAAATGAACAGTTCTCCCTAGGTCTATTCATTATGACACTGCTTATCTAAAAACAATAGTAAAAACTGCACATAATGCAAGCATAACAATGCAGTGTGCTCCAGCCTACTTAGACTCACTGGTTTGTACTCCATCAGACCAGACAGATGAGCTGGTTTCTCTTACAAGCCAAAAGTGTTTGGATTTTGAGCTTGGAGATTCAGCAGATTCTTTTCCTCCACGTCTGTTTCTGGTCATGTCCATAGTACTTGGGTTCAATGGAGTGTTCCAGACTGCAGCTGTGCAGACTGATAGCTGTAAACTGCTCAGAATAACCACAAGAGAAGAAAGGGAAGATGATCTTGGCTACACAGGAGGGAGGCAAGATAATTACAGCTTGGCGTAGTCAGTAGTACTGACTGCTACTGTGCACTGCTGTGAGAGATGTGGCTTCAGGACAAGGATTTCCGAGGATTCCTTCACTTACCGTGTCAGGAAGCGTAAGGGAAAATGGTATTAAAAGCCAAATTGTTCCATGTGAAACATGAGCAGCCTTCTCCCATCAGGCTGAATTTTACTAACCTTGGCCTCTAGACCAGGTACTTCTTTACTTAATGCCTAGTAAAAGAAAAATTTCTCATCCTGAGACAAGTGTTTGTATACTTCATTCTGGGCATGTCTGCAGCTGGAAGAATGTGAACATGGATGTACAGGCTTGATAGACCACCATGGGAGTTATTTCATATCAACTACCTTGTTTTCTTTCCATTTTTTCCACTTCTCCCCCCCTTTACAAATGTAGTTTTGGCTGAAGCTGGATTTCAGTCCATCAGAGAAATCATTGTTGACCATCTTCCATAGCTTTTCAAAGAACTTGTTTAATGTATCAATGTGCAATTTTAACTATGTGAGGAGATTGTGAACTGAGTTTTCCCTGAGCTCACGTCAGTTTCAAGCACAAAGGAAAAAAGTCTGAAGCAATTAAAGTTAGGTACCTAGAATGGTACCCAACTAGAATGCAGCACGTTGGTAAAGGAACATGCTGCAGAAGAAATGCAACAAATGGCTAGCTGAATTGGGACTGCAGAAAACTGTGACAAGATTGACTGCATCTGTCATATTAAAAAGGCCCAAACAAACCCTCAGCAATTCAAAAGACAATCTTCCGTTTTCCCGCACTTTGAATTCATCGTGACTGTCATCTGTTTCCCAAGCTCCCCATTCACAATGTGTAAGTAAGACTTCCTGAGAAGAAAGGACATGAAATTATCATGGAGCATTTAGGTTCTCTTGTTATCACTTACTGAAATACTGAGCCACCTTGGTGGCACTGAAATGTTTGAGACTTACGGAGCATACTTCTTTTCTGCCCAGCAGTCCTAACTGCCTGTGTACAGAGGGACTCTAACTTACATACTAACATACATAACTGTATGGTTTTCATATGATCTGGTGATCTTTTCTCACTGCATCTCTCCTGTAGTTTTATGACTTACAGGGCATTCCCATGACTGTGGTAATGGCATGAGAGGCAAGGAAATCTGTCTTCACCCTGAATATGATATCCTGATAGGTTGTAAAACTGGAGCAATTTTGAGTTCTTACAACGTTTTTTTCTCAGACATTTCCACATCATTTG
Source organism: Ifrita kowaldi (assembly GCA_013398055.1). Classification (NCBI taxonomy): domain Eukaryota; kingdom Metazoa; phylum Chordata; class Aves; order Passeriformes; family Cinclosomatidae; genus Ifrita; species Ifrita kowaldi. The sequence goes on along the minus strand of VZRS01003440.1, from coordinate 317,862 downwards.
ATATGTGCCCTTTCTCTGAGCTATAATGCTGTATCCAGCTCTGGGGTCCTCAGCACAGGAAGGACATCAGCCTGTTGGAGCAAGTCCAGAGGAGGCCACCAAGATTATTAGAGGCATTGAGCCACTCTCCTATGAAGACAGACTAAGAGAATCAGGTTTATTCAACCTTGAAAAGAGAAGACTCTGGGAGATCATATAGCAGCCTTCCAGAACCTGAAGGCAGCCTGCAAGAGAGATTGAGAGAGACTCTTTACAAGAGCAGGTAGTGACAGGACAAGGGGCAGTGGCTTCAAACTGAAAGAGAGAAGGTTTAGATCGGATACATGGGAAAAATCCTTTACCATGAGGGTGCTGAGAGATGCACTGACACAGATTGCCCAGAGAAGCTGTGGATGTCCCATCCCTGGAAATGTTTAAGCCTTGGAAAAACGGTCACATTAAAACTTGCCCCCAATTGCAAGAGTAACTGAGGTTCTTGTTAACAGATCCTTTGGGGCAGAGTAGAGTGAGACAACTCTGAATAACTAGTGCTTTTAGAGAGAGAGGGGGAGAGAGAGAAATAGATGTGGCAGGGTTATTCTGGGACAATTTGGTTGCAATTGAAAGGAGATATTGTAGCCATTTTGGTTATTATCAATAGAAATGCCGCAACACAAAAAGTAGAACGATATCACTTAAGAAAACATATAAGGAAAAGAGACAAAGAAAGCATAAGAGTAGATCACAGACAAGAAATATATCACCACCTGTGGATCCCGGGATGAGACTTGATTGATGCAATTTAAATGACCTTTGGTCAAAGTGATGGTCACAGTCTAGATCTATTGGGGGTGGGGAAGCCCATATGATGTGTGGTGGGTTATATAGCAGGTTCAGGTACCAGTTTCAGGTGGGAACATCCTGGTACCTCCCCTGGGGGGAGACAGTTGCACTCTCTGATGTCACNAAAAGAAAAATTTCTCATCCTGAGACAAGTGTTTGTATACTTCATTCTGGGCATGTCTGCAGCTGGAAGAATGTGAACATGGATGTACAGGCTTGATAGACCACCATGGGAGTTATTTCATATCAACTACCTTGTTTTCTTTCCATTTTTTCCACTTCTCCCCCCCTTTACAAATGTAGTTTTGGCTGAAGCTGGATTTCAGTCCATCAGAGAAATCATTGTTGACCATCTTCCATAGCTTTTCAAAGAACTTGTTTAATGTATCAATGTGCAATTTTAACTATGTGAGGAGATTGTGAACTGAGTTTTCCCTGAGCTCACGTCAGTTTCAAGCACAAAGGAAAAAAGTCTGAAGCAATTAAAGTTAGGTACCTAGAATGGTACCCAACTAGAATGCAGCACGTTGGTAAAGGAACATGCTGCAGAAGAAATGCAACAAATGGCTAGCTGAATTGGGACTGCAGAAAACTGTGACAAGATTGACTGCATCTGTCATATTAAAAAGGCCCAAACAAACCCTCAGCAATTCAAAAGACAATCTTCCGTTTTCCCGCACTTTGAATTCATCGTGACTGTCATCTGTTTCCCAAGCTCCCCATTCACAATGTGTAAGTAAGACTTCCTGAGAAGAAAGGACATGAAATTATCATGGAGCATTTAGGTTCTCTTGTTATCACTTACTGAAATACTGAGCCACCTTGGTGGCACTGAAATGTTTGAGACTTACGGAGCATACTTCTTTTCTGCCCAGCAGTCCTAACTGCCTGTGTACAGAGGGACTCTAACTTACATACTAACATACATAACTGTATGGTTTTCATATGATCTGGTGATCTTTTCTCACTGCATCTCTCCTGTAGTTTTATGACTTACAGGGCATTCCCATGACTGTGGTAATGGCATGAGAGGCAAGGAAATCTGTCTTCACCCTGAATATGATATCCTGATAGGTTGTAAAACTGGAGCAATTTTGAGTTCTTACAACGTTTTTTTCTCAGACATTTCCACATCATTTGATATGTGCCCTTTCTCTGAGCTATAATGCTGTATCCAGCTCTGGGGTCCTCAGCACAGGAAGGACATCAGCCTGTTGGAGCAAGTCCAGAGGAGGCCACCAAGATTATTAGAGGCATTGAGCCACTCTCCTATGAAGACAGACTAAGAGAATCAGGTTTATTCAACCTTGAAAAGAGAAGACTCTGGGAGATCATATAGCAGCCTTCCAGAACCTGAAGGCAGCCTGCAAGAGAGATTGAGAGAGACTCTTTACAAGAGCAGGTAGTGACAGGACAAGGGGCAGTGGCTTCAAACTGAAAGAGAGAAGGTTTAGATCGGATACATGGGAAAAATCCTTTACCATGAGGGTGCTGAGAGATGCACTGACACAGATTGCCCAGAGAAGCTGTGGATGTCCCATCCCTGGAAATGTTTAAGCCTTGGAAAAACGGTCACATTAAAACTTGCCCCCAATTGCAAGAGTAACTGAGGTTCTTGTTAACAGATCCTTTGGGGCAGAGTAGAGTGAGACAACTCTGAATAACTAGTGCTTTTAGAGAGAGAGGGGGAGAGAGAGAAATAGATGTGGCAGGTTTATTCTGGAACAATTTGGTTGCAATTGAAAGGAGATATTGTAGCCATTTTGGTTATTATCAATAGAAATGCCGCAACACAAAAAGTAGAACGATATCACTTAAGAAAACATATAAGGAAAAGAGACAAAGAAAGCATAAGAGTAGATCACAGACAAGAAATATATCACCACCTGTGGATCCCGGGATGAGACTTGATTGATGCAATTTAAATGACCTTTGGTCAAAGTGATGGTCACAGTCTAGATCTATTGGGGGTGGGGAAGCCCATATGATGTGTGGTGGGTTATATAGCAGGTTCAGGTACCAGTTTCAGGTGGGAACATCCTGGTACCTCCCCTGGGGGGAGACAGTTGCACTCTCTGATGTCACACTGTACATTATGAGCAGTCCTCTGGTCAAAGGCCCCAGAAATTACTCTGGGAACACTTCTGTGGTCTTTGATGTCATTCGCCGCATGCAGCTTTGCAGTGCCGGAGCGTGATGCCGTGACCTTCCAAAAGCATCTCCTGAGCGAAGCCACTTGGCAGGACCAGCACACACTCACACACGCGTGCACGCACGCACACACAGATAGCTCCTGTAATATGAGCTGACGGCAAAGAGGCAGGAAGGGTCTCCGTGTAGAGCTCCACAGATGAAGGTTTAATGCAGCCACATACGTGAAGGGTTCCAGGCACGAAGACTGAGAACAATGGGAAGGGTCCAGGTTTAAGTACGGGAGCAGGGCAAGCATCAGACACCAATGATTTGAGGGCACGGGGGCGGTACACAGGCGGGACTAGGGGATGGGAGCCAATGGGGAACTCTGAGGGAGTGGCAATGGGGCAAGGGCCAATGGGGGGAACAGGGAGTAGAGAACCTTCTAGAGCATGGGAGATGTAAGGTAACAAGGGGCGGAGAAGCTAATGAGCCAACCAGGAAAGCAGAGCTGGGGTAGATTAACAGAACAGAACAGAACAGAGCATCCTGGGAGAAGCTTCTTTTCTCACCCTGACCTAGGGAGGTTCTCTGATAGTAGGGGCTGTCTCACCAGAGAACTCTCTTTGTGTTTTCTTATTGTAGGCTCATTGGCCACCAGTTGTGCCCTTTCAAGAAAGGATGAATACCCTCTGGCCTGTGTGTGAATGTGAATGACCTGACACCTTGGGGATTTTTACACCTGAGCCAACTGAGTAAAAAAGAAAATTAGCATAATAAAAAGCATTATCCCATGTAACAGGATCTGCTTCTTACTGGTCTTCTTCCCCATCTGGCTCAAAACCCAGCTTGCTATTAAACTGAGGTCTGTTTGTTGTGCTTATCCTCTCATGGTGGGTGTGCCCCTCTTTGCACTAGGGCTGTTCTCTTGTAGAGCAGAGGTTTCACCACCACAGCCAAAACTCCTCCTCCCCTTCAGTTAGGGATGCAAACCTGGCCTTAACAGAGCCCCTGCTGCTTTTGCAAATGGCTGTTTTTTTGAGTCATTAACGCTTTAGTCTCAGGCCAGGCTGGACGGAGCAGCTCTGAGCAACCTGCTCTAGGGGAAGGTATCCTTGTCCACAGACCGGGAATTCAAACTGGATGATCTCCAAGGTCTGTTCCAACCCAAAGTATTCTATGATTTTATGGGACAATGACAGTCTCAATGAATCTTTCAGAAAAGAATTTTGTTGTTTACAATGCTTCTTGACAATCTTTTTTCTATGAAAAAAACACAAAAAATGTTTGATGTAGGCCCTTCAGCTTCAAAGTCTCTTAGCAGATTGGCAATTTCTGGTTTTCCAGTACTTGCAGTTCAGCAAAAAGTAGAATTCCTTCAATATTGCTTTTTCTTTTTATGGCATAATTGAACAACGAAGTATAAGACAGTTCATTTCCTTAAGAATGTTACTGAATTTGTTAAAAAAATATGGGGTTGAAGCTAAAGGAAAATATTTAGGTTTTCTGCCTTTTACCCTACATCTCTGCTTGGAGCCCAGTGTTGGTTTGTGGCAAGATACTTCTTAGGGGGAAAAAAAAGCTTCTGTGTTCCAGATTAGCTGTTTGACCTGCTCAGTGGCACTGTGTATGCTGCATAGTCCTATTTACTAGCCTAACTGGATAAATCATTGTTGTTCTGTTATTGGTCTTTTGCTTCAGTTGGCAACCTTTCCTTGATAAATGGGAGGTTTTGCATCCAAAGGAGAATACCAAAGAGGGTGAAAGGACTAGAGGGCATAATTTAGGAGGAGTAGCTGAGGATACTAGAAGAGGATACTGAAGAGTGACCTCAGTGCTCTCACAACTTCTCCTTCTGCTTGGGAAGTAGAATGGTATGGGCTGCTGATCTCCTCCCTGTTGCTTGATGACAGGCTGCAAGGAAATGACTTAAATCTCATCAAGGGAAGTTCAGATTGGATATTAGGAAACAGTTTTTCACTGAGAGGGTTGTTGAGCACTGAGAGCAAGCTGTCTTGAGGGGAGCTGCCATGGCCCAAGCCTGTGAGTTTTCAAGAAGTTTTTGGACAACACTGTTAGATACAAGGTTTAACTTTTAGGTTGCCCTACAAGGAGCCAAGAGTTGACCTTGAAGAACCTCATGAGCCCCTTCCAACCCATGAGTTTCTCTGATTATTAATTACAGACAGTTAAAAACCTAAAAAAAACCCCAGTCAAATAAAAAAAGAATGCCTCCAAACAACTCAAAAGTTCATAAAAAATATTTTCTTCCTTCATGGAAAATCTAAGATAATTGATACTAATTAACTTTTCAAATTGAAATTTACATTTTAGATTACTTTTTGTCCAGAAGCTCTCTCATGACTCAGAACTCTGGTTCTGCTGAATTTATGAGCTCCCTTGCTGCATGAGAACACCCTGGGCATGGCCACAGGTGAAGTGGGCACCTCATGTTCAGTCCCCTGCGCTTCCGGGCTCAGAGCAAGTGCTTGTGTGCTGGCTGTTGAAAGCATTGCAGGCTATTCACCCTAGCCATTGGATACATATCTGTGTACTTATGTCTCCTATCTTGTTTCCTTAGTTGCAGCCTATTTGGATACAGGATTGCCTTCTCTTCTGTGTGTGCAGTGACTGAGCCCCTCTGAGATCTTTGTGCTTTAGCAGAGCACAAATAAAGTTGTGTCCTTGTTGCTGGTTCTAGAGATCTAGACTGAACTGTCAGCCCAAAGGTTCCTCTGAACAAACTGCCAATTCTTAATCTGTTTTACAGTAAATTGTTTTAATAAACTTTCAGATCAATTCATTATGGTGAGTCTGAGACTCTTTTTTTGTTGTCTTTGGGATTAGGAAGTATAATATTGACTCCTAAAATCCTATTCTGGCCAAGCTAGAATATTTTAAAAGCCTTTGTGGTATTGCTTCATTCCATATACGTGCAACACTGACTTTGAGTATCAGATATTAAACTCAGATGTAAATCGTGTTTCTTCTTTTCTGTAATGAGTAGCAGATCTGTTTTTCCACAGTGGGTCCTAATCCAGTATTTTGATAATGTACTACATTGAAATCTATGGAAATTATTGTATGATGCTACTCTAACTTTGCTTTTATCACTAGTTAAAACATAGTCGATAAATATGCTTCTCTGGGAGACATTTTGTTATCTATGGATTAGAAGTGGGAGTGTAACTATTATGTTTTACTCAGGGATTCATTTATAACCTACTTAATATTTATTCTGTGATAAATTACATAAAGGACAGAAACATATTTTTGACATATCTGCTTCAGGAAATTTGAGAGCAAAACACAGTCTAGTGTGAAAACCTGACACACCTGTAGATATTCCAGAACCCAGAATGCTTGCACATTGTGTCTCATAATGCAGAATCATGTGTAAAATGAGGTGCCTCCTGAGGGGTATCGTAATGCCTGCCATTTGGTGTTTGCTGCACACTGTGGTGTTGCTCTTGGACATACGAGTCCCTTACAAAGACTTCATGCAGTGGGCGGGCTTGTAGTAGTTTCCCAGGCAGACCAGATTTTAAAATAATAAGCTTACTCTGAGCCTCTAAACATCTTTCTAATGAATAGATTATCACAACTGGAGTCTCATTTCTCCCTTTCTGAACGCAGATTCTGGATGGGTGAGCTTTGACAAAAGACTGCATTGCGGTTGAAAGCCTTCTCCAGACATTGTAATGTAAATAAGGGGCACAGAGCAAGTGTGCAACTGTGTCTCTCTTTAGAGCGCATCCTTGCTCATCAGTTATAGCAACAGGCGGTAGTAGTTATGGAAGTCTGGTTGTTGTATAATATTTGGAATCCTCTATATTTTCTGTTCTGTCAGTTATGATAAATGTGGCATTTTATGTGAATGGAGATGGCTGAAGGTATTTGATAAGATGCTTCCATTACTTTACACCAGTATCTTTGCATTTCTATCTCAAGACCCACTTTATATGAAACTGATAAAAATATATTTGCTTTTATTACAGACATGGTTTATATAAGGATTTGAGCCAAAATGGTGTCATCAGGGTAAATATTGTGCAAAAACTGAAGGAAAACATGGAGATTTGCTAGAAACAGTGGTTTTCAGGGTCTCCTGTTACTAAAGAGTTTTAAACGGCCTTTTTTGGAAAATCTAAAATTGTTTACATGAGAGCATTTCAAACTCTTCCTCTGTTATAAATAATGTGTGGTGAGTAGGTATGTTAATGCTTGCAGCAAACCTCTCTATCATGGTAAGATAGAAGAAATATTTATAAGTTTTTAAAAAATGTATTTAGCTCTCAGTAGATAAAAGATTATTCCTCTAAGGAGAACTATATTTCTTGCAGTTGTTAAACGACTATGAGCTGCATAAAAGTGGTTAGCCCATTTACATGTTTCACCTGTCCAGTGGTCCTTTTGGTTGCATGCTGATAAGTTACCAGAGAATGGTATGCGTAAGGCAAATATTTTACCTTAAACAAGAAGAAAGCTATCAGTTTCACTTGGAGACACTATATATAGTATACATGTTCCATTGTTTGCTACATTTTTCTGATGGCTTATTTATGACTTTTTTTTTTAAATAACTGAATCATCACTAGGTCATAAGATGTTACCATTCAAGTAATTAAGGTAAAATATTTTCTTCTGTATAAGCATCTTTAAATTTTGATGGACATCAAAATTTAAAGATGGACGTCAAGCTGCTACAAGATTGTATATGGGTAGCTTAGTCATTAGCTTGAGCATGTGTCCAGCATCTGAAGATCTGATGCTCATTAGTTCTGAGAAGAAGCAATAAAATCCTGAAAACTGTCATGTCTTTTTAAAGATGCAATCAATTTTAACCTGCCTCTCTCTTTGCTGCAGGAAACCTTATTTTTGCAATCTACTGCTGGGAATGGTACTTCCTACTGGAAAGGAATGGTTTTGTTCTACTTTGCTTTACTTAATTTTCCACAGGGCATCAGTTTTACTGAATAACAGCACTCAACAGTGTAGGCAACTACTTGTAAAATAGGATGGGCGTAACTGTGAAGGTTTGCCCAAGACACTGGTACAACCTCTGTGTAGCCTGTTGGAGTCCTGACACTGCACTGTCATTTCACAGAAACACAGAATTACAGAATAAAACTAAGTTGGGACCCCCAAGGATCATTGAGTCCAACTCCTGGCCCTGCACAGCACCACCCCCAAGAGTCACACCCCGTGCCCAAGATTTATCCCAAGCTGAGCATTTATGCTGCTGGATAGCAAAACAGGGTTGAAATTTGTACTTGCTGCTTTTCATTGCTGTGTGGTAAGTTCAATGCTGCCCAACGACTGGTGATGTCTCCTTGGCCTTCCTTCACCTTACAGCTTTCAAAAAATCTGGTATTTGGTACTGAAGTAATTGACACTGTAACTGTTCTATACAAAACACTTTATAAATGAAAAATCACCTAGATCTCTCAAGTTGGATTCTTTTACATAATATGTAAAAGATGACTATGTATAACAATACAGTAGATGTGCTCACTCATTATGATATAATTCATTTGATGTCCTATTGTGATGTGCAATTCTATTTAATATCTTAACTCACTCAACTGAGGCACTAAAGCAGCAGAGGTGTAATGCAACCATTCAGAGTGATAAAGGATGATTATTTTTTTCAAAGGGACAGCCCTTTAATTTCCATCTCATCTCAATGGGGAAATTACATTTTACTTCTATGTATATTTGCTTTGGGAGAAAGCCTCACGTTTAGAGTTAAGAGTAGGGTATAAAGTTAGGCTTTGTAATTGCACCTTTTTAAAACTTTGCTTATATATCTTTGCAACTAGTACCTCAGGTATGAAAATGCTTTTGAAAAGTGCCTTCTTTGAATTCTAATGGGAACCATCAAAAAAACCCAAACCAAAAACACACAGCCTAACACGTTTTCATTTTCCCAGAACAAAAAATGGTATAAAGCTGACTATGGGCTTTGGTTTCTTTAGAAACAAGGCAAAGGTGAAGTACAGCTCCTCTGGGAAAGATGGCAATAAAAAATGCTTTTTCTCTTATAAATATGTTGCTGAAAGGAGTACTGAAAAATATAAGCCATATATTATGTAAATATGTATCAGGATATCCAAAGGTACAAACCTGAAGATAATACCTGCATGCAAAATGGTAGGTCTGCACTCTCCAAAAATCGGTGTATGTTAAATTGTAGTCAAAAAGAGGGATAGATTCATAATTTTAAAAGTAATTGTTATTATAATTGGGCAGGTTGTAAGAAAACAAACAATCTTAATGATAGTGCAGTGTGTATAACTGCTTCCCATGAAATACCTGAAATACAGACTACAGAAGGACACTCACAGTTGAAGATGGAGCTCTTTGTTTAAGCCAAGCAAGACTGGAATAGGATTATTCTGTTTATCTGCTCTTCTCTTTCTAATGTTCAAAGAAAACTGTCTGGCGGATGTAGATTTGAAATTGCCTTCCTTTGTTAAACATTCATTTTTAAAAATAAATATTGCAGACAAACATAAGTGAATGAAGGCCTCATTCTGTTGTTTCTTCCTGGAGTATTGTAAACAGACATTCTTGGTACGGTATTTTAATGTTTGGGGGTTTTGTGATTATGGAAGTGGAGGAAGAAAAAGGGAAACATGAATAGCTCTTCTCTAACAGATTTTGCAGATTTGTTCTTTTCTTCAACAGCAGGAGAATTGATAAATGCCACTTATCTGATTTTGTTCCCTGAAAAGTCCTGCCAAAAGCCTTAAAGAGAGTAATTTGATATTTTTCTCAGCATTCTGACATCTACTTATTGATTATAATGCAGTGTTTTGTGCACTCACCAGGGAACTTAACCTGAAATGCTTTTAGTTCAAATCAAGTAACTCACAGAAACAGCAGAAGATTAAGAGCTAAGCCATGCAAAACCACTCTTGTGGTACAAGTGTATAGAACTTAAGAGAATTGAATTTGGCTGCAACTACCCTTATTAACAAATTGTATTTTATACAATTTCTTGTCCTTTTCTTGTATTGGCACAACAAAGACCTTGTGGTTGCTTGTGATGTGTGATTTGATGAGCATGAGTGGTCAGAATAAAATGCTGAGAAGTCTTTCCAAAAGATGGAGATGTGCTTTAGAAATCATACTGGAATTCTGGTAACCTCTCTTCTCAAAACCTCAAGAGTTATGAATATATGACCCTCACCAGATACTACCAAGCACTGGGTTATGTGTTGTGGCAGTAATCTGCCCAATGTAAGAGTAATAAATATGTGCAAAAGGTATTTTCGATCTCAACTTGCTCCTAATCACCAGCAAAAAAAATCTCTTATACTCAGCTCAACTGCTACTACCTCACGTGTTTTTCTCCATTTAAAAAAAAAAAAATTAAAAACCTAAGTCTTTTTCTTAATGTGGTTGTGAAAATCTCTCCCAGTATTCCTGCTTGTAGAGACTATTAGGGAAAATGCAATGTGAGAGCAGGAAGAGGCATTCCACCAAGAAGATGGGCTGGGTGAGTCAGTACCTAACCCTCACACCATTTGCTGCTGATTTCAAGGAGACCTTGAATTGTAGGAAGGCACTGGAGAAGCAGGATCATCTTGCAGCACTTTCAAGCCTCAAACGCTGCTGCTGACAGGTGTGTAAAATTTAGAGCAATGTATTACTGCATTTCATCCCTAATTTAGAGCTAGAGCATGTTTCCAAGAATGCGCTGACCGTGGCAGAAACCACCAGTACAACGCTGAGAAAGCTCCTCTCAGTGAAAGCAACCATGTTAGAGAATAGCTCCTGCTATGGGCTTAAAATCAGTGCTGGCTGCCTGCCAAGGGGCAAATATTTTTGGCAGCTTGGGAAAAGGATCTACAAAAGAAAGTCTGTTACCACAAGAAAGACTAAGAATTGCCTCTGAAAATGTATCCTGGTTTGTGGAAAACCAATTAAATACAGTCGCTGAATCCTTTTAGTGTTTTGCTTTATTTTATTTTATTTTATTTGCATGGATCACATTAACAGCATTTCAAAGTATAAAAACTTTATTTTTGCTAGTATGAAATAATGAGATTCTTCAGACTTAGTGTATGTTGCACACTATTTTATGCACTTCACATTGTGTAAAACTATTTACAATATTCTCTGGAAGTGAAATAAAGAAAACAGTCCTTTACCTGAGCTTAGGCAGTTAGGAGTTTAATGATGAATAGTAATCGCTTATAAGACATAAAAAGGATTACTCACTATAAGATTAAATTAAAAGAAAAAAATTAGAGGGGATACTTTCAAAGGCACCCAGCCACCTCAGTTTCATCTGATTACAATGGAAAATTTGGCACCTAGATTTTAGCTTGTTAAATTATACTGTGAGATTCTCTCCCTTGCTCCTTTTCCATACCAGAGTAAAAGTGAAAGAGTGGATGGCTTAGCTTGAGCATTTCAAACGTTTTCAGCCTTAAAGATGTGAAACAACCTAGGCTGGACAGACTTCCAGTGTGCCTTTACAGGGTTGACATCATTCAGGGAATAGATTTGTTTTTAATATGCTTGGGATTTGTTCTGGTGGTTGTTTGGTGGTTTTGTTTGTTTGTTTGTTTGTTTTTTCCCAGAGCTGTATGCTGCATTGCTGTTTTACATTGGTGAAATTTTGTTGTGCTCTAGAAGAGAATTATTAGACATTTGCATAAAGCTGAGAGACATTAACATTTCTTTCTTTGGAAAGCTGAACTGCACCAGGCCAGTTGTGTAATCTGAAACCATGTTTTCATTAAAAGTTAGTAAGTGTTTTTAGATGTACAGCAGGGCTGTCAAACAGGATGTATTACAGATACAGGCTGTATGTAGATATATACAGCTGTCTGCTATTCTTGATGGCTGTGATACTCCAGTTTAGGTAGCATGGACCTCTCACACCATAGAAGGATTGGGAGTGTTTTGGGGGCACCTTATGCCAGGCATGTCTCTAGTCTGCTGTGATTGACTAGAAGATTTTGATTTTATTTTTTTCATTCAGATTACATATGTTTTTCAGTCTTTCTAATGTCTGGTCTGTGGGGTTTTTGATCATTTGTAAAAGTCATCAAAGGTTTTTTAAGATATGAGTTTACTGATATGAGTCATCTCTACCATCTAGTTCTTGTTCATCCAGCTCATGTATGCAATGGTATAGTTTTGTTGCCTTGTGAGGTCTCTATACCATGCAAGGCATATGCTGTGTTTGTGAAACAACTGTCTATTTTTCTCCCTCCATCCCATTTCTCCCTTTGAATCTTCTGAAAATTCCAAGCTCCATGGCTGGTGTCACTGCCAAAATCCGGGGTGTTTTGACAACGGAAAGGCCTATGCAGCACTGGATATGCTGGCATCAGATGGGACCCACCTTTCTCAGCAAAGCAGGAGAGCCTTTGCTTGGGAACTAGTGGGGCTCACTGGCAGAGCTTCAAACTAGGTGTGATGGAGGAAAGGGACAATATCAGGCTTATCCCTGGTAAACTGTGAGATGAGAGGCAAAGGCTAGAGGGACAGGGTGCTGAGGGCAAGGGCCCTCAGCTGGTGACTCTGAACTGTACTGGCCACACTGGCCACTTCAGTCTTACGGAGATGAACAAGGGACTCCTGAGGCAAGAGAAGCCAACAGGGAAACACAGGGAAATATATGAACGGAATTAAGGGGTGTTCCTCTAGGACGGTGTCCTAGTTTCAGCTAAGGTAATGTCTTCTCAACAGCTATTACAGTGCTGTGTTTTGAATGAGAAAGGTGTTGATAAGACAACTTTGGTTTTTGCTAAGTTGTGTGTATTCTAAGTCAAGAACTTTTTATGTCTTGTCTCATGCTCTGCCAGTGAGGAGGGATGCAAAAGAAATTGGGAGGGAGCATAGCCAGGACAGGTGCAGACCAAAGGGGTATTCCACACCATAGAACATCATGCCCAGTAACTGGGGGGGAGTTACCCAGGTCTGACATCAGTCAGCAGGTGGTGAGCAGTTGTATTGTGCATCACTTGTTTCTCCCTTTTTGTTATCATACCTGCAGGTACTGATTGACAGCAGACTGAACACAAGCCAGCAGTGGACCCAGATAGCCAAGAAGGCCAGTGGCATCCCGGCCTGTATCAGGAGCAGTGTGTCCAGCAGGACTAGGGAAGTCATTCTTCCCCTGTACTCAGCACTACTGAGGCCACACCTTGAGTGCTGTGTCGAGTTCTGAGCCTCTCACTTTAAAAAGGATTTTGGGGTGCTGGAGAGTGTCCAAAGAAGGGCAACAAGACTCATGGAAGGACTAGAAAATGTGTCTTATGAAGAATGGCTGAGGGATCTGGGTTTGTTTAGTCTGGAGAAGAGGAGGCTCAGGAGGGATCTTATCGCTCTCTACAGCTCCGTAAAAGAAGGGTGTAGTGAGGTGGGGGCCGGTCTCCTCTACTGTGCCTGCAGTGAGAGGACCAGAGGAAATGGCCTTAAGATGAGACAGGGGAGATTCAGATTCGATATTAGAAAATATTTTTTACTGATAGGGTGGTCAGGCATTGGAATAGGTTTTCCAGGGAGGTGGTGGAGTCACCATCCCTGGAGGTGCTCAAGAGGAGTCTGGATCTGTCTCTGGGTGATGTGGTTTAGCGATTAAAGGGTTGCTGTGGTAATGCTGGGTGGATGTTTGGACTGGATGATCTTGAAGGTCTCTTCTAACCTTGAAGATTCTATGATTCGATGATTCATGACCCAGATAATAGACAGCCCTATCAGAGGAATGTGTTACTGGAGCTGTTGGTCACCAACACAAGTGAGGTAACTGAAGACATTGAGATCAGAGGCAGCCCAGGCTGCAGTGATCCTGCATTGGTGTTTGCACTCCTGAGGGATATGGGGCAGGTAAGGAGGCTGAAAATTAGGCTCTGAACTTTAGGAAAACAAACTTCCAGCTCTTCAGGGAGATAATCCCCTGATGGACAAGAGAGTGGAACAGACCTGACAGATTTTAGGGTTCCTCTGTAGAGANGGCTGCAGTGATCCTGCATTGGTGTTTGCACTCCTGAGGGATATGGGGCAGGTAAGGAGGCTGAAAATTAGGCTCTGAACTTTAGGAAAACAAACTTCCAGCTCTTCAGGGAGATAATCCCCTGATGGACAAGAGAGTGGAACAGACCTGACAGATTTTAGGGTTCCTCTGTAGAGAACAAGAGCTAGCAATCCCCAGAAGAAAGAAATCATGCAAGGAAGGCAAGAGACTGGCAGGGCTGAACAGGCCTGAATATTGGGAGTTCTGTAAAGTCTTTGACACAGTCCCCTACAACATCCTTCTCTTTAAATTGGAAAAAGGTGGAATTGATGGGTGGACTCTTAAATGCATAAGGAAGTGGCGAGACAGTCACATCCAGAGGGTAGTGGTCAATGGCTCAGAGTCCTGAAGGATATCAGTGACAAATGGTGTCCCTCGGGGGTCTGCATTCGGACCAGTGTTATTTAATATCTTCGTTAATGACATACATAAAGGAACCAAGTGCTCCTTCAGCAAATTTACCGATGACACCAAGCTGAGTGGTGCAGTTGTCACATCTGAAGGGCAGGATGCAATCCAGAAGGACTGGGACAACCTCAAGAAATGGGCCCATGGAAACCTCATGAGGCTTTACAAGACCAAGTGCAAGCTGCTGCACCTGGGTCGGGGCAACCCTTGGAATCAACAAAGGCTGGGAGCTGAACAGATGGAAAGCAGCTCTGCCCAGAACGACTTGGCGGTGCTGATGGAGGAGAGGCTGGACATGACCCAGAAATGTGCCCTCACAGCCCAGAAAGCCAACTGTACCCAAAGCAGCATGGGCAGCAGGGCGAGGGAGCGGATTCTGCCCCTCTGCTCTGCTCTGCTCTGGTGAAACCACACCTGGAACACTGCATCCAGCTCTGAGACCCTCAATGTAAAGGCATGGATCTATTGGAGTGATTCCAGAGAAGGGCCACCAAGATGATCAGAGGGATGGAGAACCTCTCCTGTGACAAAACACTGAGAGAACTGGGATTGCTCAGCCTGGAGAAGAGAAGGCTTTGGGGTGACCCAACTGCAGCATTCCGGTAGTTGAAGGGAGCCTCCAAGAAAGATGGAGAGAGACTCTTCACGAGAGCATGTAGTGACAGGACAAGGGGGAATGGCTTCAAGCTGAAAGAGAGTAGGTTTAGGTTGGATGTTAAAAAAAAGTCTATGGGATGAGGGTGGTGAGGCACTGGAACAGGTTGCCCAGAGACTAGGTGGATGCTCCATCCCTGGAGGTGTTTAAGGCCAGGCTGGCTGGAGCTCTGAACAAGCTGGTCTAGTGAAAGGTGTCCCTGCCCACAGCAGAGGGGTTGGAACTAGATGATCTTTAAGGTTCCTTCCAACCCAAACCATGCTATGAGTCTGTGATCTAGCAGAGAAAGAACTTCAGATTACTCCTGACTCCTTCATGAATGTTTTTAATGCCTCAGAACATCTTATATTCAAACTGGTTTTGTTAACTTGATAGAAGTAGGAATGATAATGGTAGGTGAATTTTGTAAGCACTGTATCAGAAAAAGTCTGCTTCAAGTTTGAAACTTAGGTTAGTCTTTACTACAGCAGGTGTGCTGGAGCCTTGTGAAGAAGGAAGTGGATCTCGGAGGGATTTCTGTTTGCCCCTCTCACTCAAGACTGAGGTTTCCAATCTAACTACCACCTGAAATGTTCAGTTGCTTAAAGTGGTCCATTACAGGATGCATTCCAGACTGGTTGATATCTAGTCTATATCAGTTTTAGTCAGCAAATGTTATTGCTTTTCCTTTTCATTTTACCATAGTTTTCATTGATACTATTTATATGAGGAAGTTTATATATACTGTTGTTGTCCAGAAAGTGTGTGTTTGCCTGTGTGCATACATGCCCTTGTATTTGTGTGTGTCTTTGGATACTCGTAGATTTCCTAGGATTTTTTCCTCTTTCTCTGGTGCACTCTTTCTGCACCATCTGTTGCAAAGACAAATGAGACATTTCAGAGCATTGTTTCTTAGATAATTTAAGTCCTGAAATATGGTGGGACTTTAAGGTGAGCCTGAAGTGATTACAACTCTTAAAACACAAGTCTGATCTTAAAGAGAATTTTTAAGTATCAGAACTTTTATGCTATCTTGGATAAAGGAGAGAGAAAATTTCTTTACATTAAAAAAAAGTGTTGGTTTTTTTTTTTTGGTTTTTTTTTTTTTTTTCTGTCCGGGGAAAATGTGTACTTATATGTGAAGGATGGTTTCCAATCATCTATAGAACTCATCCATTTATATAGCACTTTATTTGTCTGGCAATTACATTTGTTCCTTGTTAGTGTATTTTAGTACTTGCATACTCCATGTAAATATTTATGCAATTTCTTTCTCAGAGTGGGAGAACATGAGATATAAATAATCCCCTGAAACTGAAAAGAAAGATTTTACTCTGTTCCTTTGTATTTGGAAATATATTAACTTATGATATTCCACGGTGTGAGTATGAAGTGAAGATATATTCAGGAGTTGATTAATTTCCCAAAGGTGCTCTACTCTCAAGATATCATCAAATTAATATTGCTGGTTTTCTTACTATGAAGACTTCCTGGTTTTCAACATTTTTTGGAGTACTTAAGTGGCACAGATATCTGAGGTGATTAAACTTTGTGGTCCTGGATGCATGTCATCACTGGTGTTCTTGGGATTGCAAAACTCAAAAGCAAATGGATGAGCAAAACTGCTGAAAACTTTGGGTAGTGCTTGTACAGAGTGTGACATTTTGTGAACAAAATCAATTCTCTTCTCATTTGGTGAATAATTCTACATGCAATTTTCAGAGATCAGAAATCTTAATTTATCTGAATTGCAGCTCTGTTCTTTTTCAGTTTCATAAGTGTTCATGACAGTTAAAACAAGAATGAAAAATTTGGGCATGAAGCAGATACCACTTTAACCTGCCAGATCAAGAACTGGCTATATACCTCTGTCTCATTCCCACAGATAATGCAGTATTTCTGAATCAAAAAGTTGTGGATTGGATCTTGACAAAATATTTTTAAATATTTAGATAAATAAATGGACCTTGTGGATCTTAGTATAGATTCAGATAGGCATACTCCTTGTCAGTTAACATGCCCTCAAAATACTGAGTACTAGAGTACCTTTTGGAAAATAGCTCCCCCTGTAGACAGTGTGTCCCCGTTTTGTGAAAATTGTCATATTTCCAGAATAAAGGTAAACAAACCTTTGCCATTCCAGAAATGAATGCTGAGGAAGGGAGAGGGGTATCCTGCAGTAAATACTGCAATGCTTTTCCCCGAAATAAATAGGCTTCTAGTTTTTCTCAAGTGCGGTTAAAAGTACGTCTAAAGGATGGCAACATATCTAGTGAATGATAAAATTCAGCGCTGGACTTGTTAGAAGGTAACAGGAGCTTGAGTATGGACAGTCAATTAACAGATATTTTGTACCATGCTCAGCTACTACTTTGGTGAGAGGAAGTCTGTGTTTCTAGTAAGACACTTGACTGAAATTTGGGACACAGCATCTGCTCTTACTGATGCCAGGAATGACCTCAAACAGATTTTTCAGGTCACATTTTGGCAAAAGGCTTGAGCACAGATTTATGTCCCACTGATTGCAAGACGTGTTCCATGGAACACAAAGAAAAATTCCACTGCTACTTAACTTCATATTTAAAAAACTGAGTGAAAATATCAACCCTTTTGGATCCCTGTCTTTCTACATTGTGCTCTTGCATTGTCAGCTTTCCAAAACAAGTATTTTTCTCCTGTAGAAATACACCCTCTTTTGTAATGCATTTCTGCCAGGTGCATTGGTTCAAGCTATCAACTCTCATCACCAGCTCTCTAGCAGTCGTGACTTCTCCCTGAGATTTCTTGGCACACACAGTGCAGCTCTTTGTAAAGAGATCTGCAAATAGTACAACCACAGGAAAGTCTGTCATGCTTTTCTTTCTAGTGTTTGGTCTGTCATTACATGAGTGAACCAGTCTTACTTTTGTTTGTTGCATTTATGGAATTTTTTTTCCTTACATTTGGATGAGGTTCTTCTGTTTATTTGTTTGTTTAAGGTACACATTATACTTGGACAACTGAGATTTCGGCAGAGTTAAATGCCTGCTGTTTCTGAACATTTAGGCAGAATATTTTGTAGCCCAAAAGTACACATATAGTTTTCTGCTTAAAAGCAATATTAATTTATTTGCCAGTCAATCAAAAAAACCCCAATCCCCCAAAAGTTGGAAATGCCAGAATTTTATTTTCACCACTGAAGCTGCCAAACCCTTTTCCAAGCCAGTAATACTGCATTTTCAGTCTTACTAACTTTCTATTTCACCATTTAAAAGATGTAATTAATACAGAAAAGGTATTTAGGAGCAGCATAATGTTGCACAATTATGTTTTGAAAAGTCAGGAAAGCTGAATGTAGCATGCAGGACACCAACCTATCTTAGTGGAACAGTCCTTGTTTAGTTATGCCCAGATTTAGGATCTACTCTTCATGTGGATCTCCATTTCCATTCTTACTTGTACCATTAGCCTTTGAAATGGGAAATTAAACTAAGTGATAGATTACTAGAAGGCGTGGGGAACAAAGAGGATGCTCTTGGCTTCTTTCATTCATTCTGTCTGCCCTGAGCCAGACCCTTCATCTCATTCCCCACCTTTGCAGGGATTGCTTTGAGGATTGCTTATAATAGACAAGCTTCTCGCTTACAAAGTTGCTATGTAAGATCTGAGCTTAGTCATCTGTTCTCAAGTTTTCCACCAGCCTTAGCATTCCAGATGGTGATCTATACATAGGCCTGGTTGGCTATCACCACAGCATTTTTGGTATTGACAACTAAAATCCATCTTTAGGAAACAGGTACTGAAAGCCTTTAATTACATCTGCGTTTTACTCCATATTTTGTTTTAGTCTTGACAAGGCATTGCTGTTGCACATTTTCAGTTAAGTTTTTTGGTTTAGATCAGGCAGCTGCATCAGATCTTTCTCACTTGTCTCAATACACTCTTTGCTGTTGGGGTTTGGTTTTTTTAGATTATTTTGTCAGTTGATCTTGCTAGTAGCTTATTCCCTTTCACAATTTTTGGCTTTCTTACAGCTAAACTGATGTACAAACATAAGACACTACCTATCTTAACTTTGAGGGAATAAATTTTCATTTCTTCAAACGCGTACTATAGTTTGCATCATTTGTTGTTCTTCGTGAAGTTTCCAAACCTTTATTTGAAGTACCATATGCAAATTTCAGGTCCCTTAGCTATTTCTCTTCATCTGGTTGGTTTCCATCTACTCTAGTCAGCAGTTTCTCCATGTCACAGTGGCTGATCATGGAGATGCAAACATGTACTCAAGTGCACAAGCTTGAACTGTGTACATCACAGACAGACCTGGAGGTGGATCTGCTCCAGTTCAAAAAGTTTTAACAATAATAATGAATCATTTTCAGTTATCGAAAGGATTGTATCTGTATATATTTTCCCGATTAGTAACTAACTTGACAGGTACTACTGCAAATTATTTTCACCCCAGACATTATTTCAGACCCTTTACTTTAATGTTTTACTGCCTTTATTATTTATAGAAATGGTTATTCCAAATAATAATAAAAAAAAGAATGGAATCGTATTTCTCTGAGAGATTGTACATAGAGCGCGATAAGAATGAAACACAGAGGAGGACAAATGTGAGGGCTTTATGAGCAGTTCCAGAAGTAAGAGACACAGTTGTCCCCCTGCCTTTACCTAGGATGGCACCTTCCTTTACCCTCTATCTGGGGGTTTTCTAGTCTCCCATATTGTTAGAAAAACTGTTCATGTGAATATTCTGTAAACTTTTTGGGTCCAAATGCATCAGGTTAGCTAGATCAGTGCAAAGAGTATCTTAAAAGGACGCAGTTTGATGAAATGAAATGTTAGGAAGCTCACATGGAAAATTTGAAGGGATGCTAACATTCAGTGGGAGAAGGAGATGATCAGCCAGGGGAAGTTGAGCATGGTGACTTTCAGCATGGGTTGGTCTTGGACCCTGCCTGTAATTTCATCATTTCTCTTCTGAAAAAACCCATATAATCCAAGCAGAATTATCATTTGTCCCTTTTGTAATTTTCAAAATTTTCTGAAATTAAAACAAAAAAAGGAATTTAAAACCTGATTTAGATAAAAGATAGTGCACTGGTTTTCTCAATGCTTAATGAAATTAATAAGCTAGACCTTGAAGCATCATGTGCCAAACATTGAGTAATTGATAATGACTTATTTTTATTTCTTTGCGGGTTTCTACATTGCAGTAGTTCTGTGTTTTTTGGTTTTTTTTTAGGACAATGTTGTCCCGTGTAAAAATATTACTACAATTTTATACTTTTTTAAAAATATGAGATGAGGTTTTATCTAGCAACTGGTGTTTAAGATAAGCTAACATAAAAATCAAGTCGAAATAAAAAAATAACGTGAAACCCTCCTGCTATCAAAGTAGTTTCTAATCTGTGCTCCTTTGGCAGAAAAGGTGAAAACACAAAGCAATTGATTGCATAACAATTTGACATCTGAGTCTCCAGTTCTTTTGATATACGTATAAATAATGGAATATCAATGGTGGTTCCATCAGTGTGAGATTTCTCTTCCCTTTAGCATGTAGGAGGACATATTGTTAATTGTATGAGTCAGAATGCAGTGTTTGATTTTCCAGCGCTGTGCGCATGTGGATCTGGGGATCCTGTATGCTTTCTGGCTGGAACGTTGAGGGAAGGTGAAAATACCCATCTCAGTGTTATTAAATTTAATGTGGTATTTCCTGTTGATCTGGTGAAATCAGGACTGGAGCTCGGTGTTAGCAATAATCTATGATACATCAGTTGACTGATGATGAAACAATCCCACAATGCAGCTGTAAGTGCTTTCTAAAAGAGAAATAATATGACAAACATCAAAGGATAAGCTGACACTGGTAAACAATCATCAACTATTTAAAGTAATTCTGTGAAAAACTGCAATACCTTATCAGTTTCAAAAAGGAAATGCAAGAAAATTAATTCCTTCAAATTGCGTTCACCTGAAATTGAATTTTGAGCAGTATGTTTTCTATTCAAAATTAATCTTTGTGGAGGCTAGTTGCTTTTACAGCTGGTGAGTTTTTTATATCAAACTGACTTAGTAGGAATACAGAGGTTAGCCACTGGTCCTCTACTTCTTGTGTAGAGTGCAGGTAAGTACTATTTTTCTTGGATTTAGAACTATTCAGCCTTGCGCTACCTTAACTTATGCAAGCTATTCTTAAACAGGAACAGGCACAGCACAGAGGTTTTTACTTCTGAAAGAGTTCACAGCATGCAACTCCAGTTCTGCAAAGGTGTTTTATACGTCATATATTAGTTTTGAATTCAGGGGCACCGTGCGCTTGCCTGAGCAGGTGCACACCTGATATGAAGCTTGATCCTGCTGCGACTTTCATGTGAGTAGTGCAATGTTGTAAGGCTCTCTTTAAGCTCCAAATCATAAAATCATAGAATCATAGAACAGTTTGGGCTAGAAAGGCCTTGAAAAATCATCTAGTCGTGTGGAATATGGGGTTACATTTGTTAAAGCGGTTGAGGCTCACGCTCACCAGAAGGCCCTGGGGCAAAGGCCCGGCTGCACGGCCGGAAGTTGGCTGAGGGCTGAGAGGCAGCTGTGCGTGAGGAGAGAGTCGGATGAGTGACAGCTGGCAGTGAGGCTGTGATTGGCTGGAGGAGCGCGTGGACAGCACATGGGCGGGGAGCTGATTGGGTGATAGGACGCGTGGACAGCAGCACGGCAGCTGTGCCAGCCAATGGGCGCCCTTCTGCTGTTGGGTTCTGTTAGGCTTCGGTTGTGTTCGGTTGAGATTGAGGGTGCAAAGGGGGGGCGGTTTTTGGCAATGATCGGGTCTTCTTGGGGCATGCAAGGGGGTCTGTCGGCTTTGTTCCCCGTTCCTACATAGTCCAATCACCCTGCAATGAGCAGGGACAACTTCAGCTAGACCAAACTGTTCAGAGCCTCATCCAACCTGACCTGGAATCTTTGCAGGGATGGGCCTTCCACCATCCCTTGAGGCAACCTGTGCCGGTGATTCACCACCCTCATTGTAAAACAAGGTCTTCCTATGTCTAACCCAAATTGACCCTCCTTCAGTTGAAAACCAGTATCCCCTTTNATCATAGAACAGTTTGGGCTAGAAAGGCCTTGAAAAATCATCTAGTCGTGTGGAATATGGGGTTACATTTGTTAAAGCGGTTGAGGCTCACGCTCACCAGAAGGCCCTGGGGCAAAGGCCCGGCTGCACGGCCGGAAGTTGGCTGAGGGCTGAGAGGCAGCTGTGCGTGAGGAGAGAGTCGGATGAGTGACAGCTGGCAGTGAGGCTGTGATTGGCTGGAGGAGCGCGTGGACAGCACATGGGCGGGGAGCTGATTGGGTGATAGGACGCGTGGACAGCAGCACGGCAGCTGTGCCAGCCAATGGGCGCCCTTCTGCTGTTGGGTTCTGTTAGGCTTCGGTTGTGTTCGGTTGAGATTGAGGGTGCAAAGGGGGGGCGGTTTTTGGCAATGATCGGGTCTTCTTGGGGCATGCAAGGGGGTCTGTCGGCTTTGTTCCCCGTTCCTACATAGTCCAATCACCCTGCAATGAGCAGGGACAACTTCAGCTAGACCAAACTGTTCAGAGCCTCATCCAACCTGACCTGGAATCTTTGCAGGGATGGGCCTTCCACCATCCCTTGAGGCAACCTGTGCCGGTGATTCACCACCCTCATTGTAAAACAAGGTCTTCCTATGTCTAACCCAAATTGACCCTCCTTCAGTTGAAAACCAGTATCCCCTTTTCCTATTGCAACAGGCCCTGCTAAAAAGTTTGTCTTCATCTTTGTTATACGCCCCCTTAAAAATGAGTAAGGGCTCCTTGTAAAAGTAAGTATTTTCAGGTCTCCATACCTGGAGTGTGTAGCAGATATCCTCATTTCAATCAGATTCCCTATATCTGTCTTAGTGCAGCCGTATATCTAGTGAAATATACAGTAGCCGAGTACAGTAAAGAAGCTTAAGGTTTTGTTCTACAGTGCTTCTGTTACATATAGGACTGCAGCACAAAATACTATACACTTGAAATTTTATGTCCTCAACACTGTGTGATACCACAAATTAGCTTGCTTGATCAGATATGTAAAATAAATAAAATATAAGAATAGATAAACAAGAGTCGACTTACATGAGAAGAAAATAATGTATTAGCATAGATCTCCTTTTCTACAGGAGAAAATGTGCCTTCATGTAAATACCCTGCTCTAAATTTCTAAAATATATCTGGTTTTAATTCTATCACTCTATGATAAAAAAACACAAGAAAGTGACAACATTATATTTAATTAATATATTTTATATGTATATATACTTTATATATACATATATACTTTACATATATATACATATACGAAATATATTTTATTAAAATATATTGTTAAATGCTCTGGTTTTTTATTCACGGTTTTGGTGTTCCTGTCCAACAGATAGTTTGGAGTAACAGTTCATGATGATATTATTGCCATACACTAATAAATCAAACTGTGACAGGCAAGTGCTGTTGCTGTTCGCTCTCTGCAGCTCGTAGGAAGTGAACAAAAGATCGTTCTGGACAGTGTATAAAACCCAACACCTACCCCCTCAAAATGTTCTGGGACAGACTATGGAGATATTCAGCTCTTCCCGGCCGCTTGTTATCTGTGGAGCTAAACCACTTTGCATCAGCCAGCTGATGTGTGGAGACGGTAACTCTGTGATGGAGTCATGCCTCCAGGGGCAGTCAGGGCATGGCCCTCAAAGGAAAGGGAGCCTGTGTCTGGTTGACATGCAGTGTAACTGCACTACAGCTGTGGAACTTTGTACACACAGGGCTACGAATGGAATCCTAGAGAAAAGAGAATCTGCAAGGGCAAGCCACAGACAGGGAAAAGAAGTGGCTTCAGAAAGGTATAATAAGCCCTTTGCCAGTGGTGGGTGGTGATGAGCTCAGTTCAGCTCTGGTCTGGTCATATGAACAGCCAGAGAGAGATAATGGTACTATTTAGAAGATATTTATGCTAATGTTGCCTTCACAGTTAACAAGCTAAATCTGCCAACAATGAAGACTTTTAAATATTTACTACTTTACTTCTAAGGTAATCATTTCTGACAAGCTAGGAAGTAGCATTAAAGCACTATGGAAAAAGGTTTATAATCCGCTTATATTTATCACTTGTATTTCTGGGGTCAAAGATGATGTCATTTCTCAATGGTTGCCAGCAGCCATATGCTCTGCAATTACAAACAGTTCTAACAGAAACCTTAATTCATAAAAAATCCAGATTTTTTTTGCAAGTGATTTCTCTATGTGATCTTTCAGAATAACCGTTGTGTCCATCATAAAATAAATTGTCAATGGTAATCCTTTTAGCCTTGTTAATCGTTGAAGAGCTGCATAGGGCTACTGTTATTGTCCCCATTTTTTTTTTACAAACACCACGAGAGGATGCTTTTAAGGGATGCATGGGCCCAATATTTTATGTATCTCAAGGATGTTTTCGTTATAATATTTCATTTTCACTGTTAAAAAAGAATGATTGCAGTAAGAAAGCTATCTCAATGTAAAACATTAGTAAGATATTCTTGTTCTTTACAGAAAACATAGCAGGTTGTGTGTCAGTGAAGCAGACAAACATAACTTCACTTGCAAAATCTCTGTTCAGCATAGCACCTAAGCATCCATCTAAGACACTTTGCAGTCAGTGCTTAAATTTAAGCATGTGCCCTAGTGCTTGTTGAATCTGGTTCATGATGCACACCCATGAGCACATTTATTTAATGAATAATCTTTTTTAATGTGTGTTTTCCATTTCTCTAGCTCACTAAGCCTCCTTCATTTTGGTTCCTTCTACTAAACAGTTGTGCTTTTCCCACTCTTTCAGGAAGGTTAGACCCTTTTCTCATATTGTGACTTTGTAATTGTGAGAATTTGGTTTCTGTCTCAGCAGATTTTTGAGCATTTGCAATGTTAGCTGCCAGATTTTCAATCTTTTCTTTTTAACTTACATCCAGTAAAAGCTGACTTTATAGATAAAATGGGTATAAAGTAAAGATGATCCTAAAGCAAAAGATAAATCATGTAATTATAAATGATGTAATTAAAAACATCACAACTCTTTGCATGACTTTGTACTCAATAAGCGAAGTACTGCAAGATAAATAATAATTTGTTTTGGAATTAAAAATCTTGATTTTAAATGGAAATAAATTACATCCATGTACATAATTTTCTATCAGGTTTTCAATACTCTATCAGCCATGGGAATATGCATTTCATCTATATGATATCATTTGTACAGAAAATCCCATTACATACAAATCCTTAGACGCTCTCCTAAAAGTAGTGGTCAGCAGACTTCATAGGGGTATATGACCCAAGTCCCCTTTCTAATCTTATGCATGGGAGGTGGGGGTGGGAGCACCACTGCCATATGGGGTGTAGAATCAGGACAGAATTGCAGTGTGTGACTGTAAACAGAACGAGCTGTACATTGCCTGGTGCTAACTGTGGTCTCTCCAGATCTGGCCAACCAGGGCATCCCGATGTGGAGAGGGAGAGAGGGCAGCCACAACACCACTGTTCAAAGGCACTGGTCTCCATCAGGGCTTCAGGGAAGTGGGCAAGAAAGAGGCCGTGTGGCTGCACTGGAGCTGGCCGGAGAGATGAGTACCCAGTAGCACAGCTAATGGAGCCAGCTGAGGATGTGCCTGGAGCAGTACACTCTGCAGTTCTTCTCTTTTGGCTGCTTATCCCACTGCTGTCTGTACCCCACAAAGCCTCTCAAATAAACAAGATCCTCCACTTCCTCTACAACTTCAAAAGGTTGTATTTCCTATTTCTGTTGCAAAAACTTAGGAGTCTTTTAGTAAACTGGGTTATTACTATACACCCAGTAAAAATATTAACCTTTAACTCAGGTTTGAATAAACTAGTATTATATGCCTACTAGCCTTCCACTAACATTTCTATGTGTTTGTGAGGAAGTTATTTTATTTCTAAGTTTTCAGGTAATCTCTGCCAGACTGTAAGAAGATGCAAAAATCAAGAAAAATAGTGGCTTGTGTGATTTTGTAACTAGTAGCACACGGGGAAAACATGGTATTCATGTATTAATTTTTTAAAAAATATGAATTATAATTGCTTCTCTAAAAACAAAGTAAAAACTCTATTTCCAGAAAAATGAACATAGGATCTAGTTTTCCTGATTGGAATACTACAACAATAATTTTCTTCTTATTAATTGATATTGAAAAATTGCTGTTTCACTTTAGGAGGTAAATATTTGTTATTGAAAAGTGTAAAAGCAGCTTGAAACATCAGTGTATCTGTTTATGATGTACACCTATAAATAAAAAATTCTTTTACATGCATAAATAAAGGAAAACATTGACAATAATGAAGATTATATATTATCGGATTCAGAATGTGTTAGAATCATAGAGTCACAGACTCATAGCATGGTTTGGGTTGGAAGGAATCTTAAAGATCATCTAGTTCCAACCCCTCTGCTGTGGGCAGGGACACCTTTCACTAGACCAGCTTGTTCAGAGCTCCAGCCAGCCTGGCCTTAAACACCTCCAGGGATGGAGCATCCACCTAGTCTCTGGGCAACCTGTTCCAGTGCCTCACCACCCTCATCCCATAGACTTTTTTTTAACATCCAACCTAATCCTACTCTCTTTCAGCTTGAAGCCATTCCCCCTTGTCCTGTCACTACATGCTCTCGTGAAGAGTCTCTCTCCATCTTTCTTGGAGGCTCCCTTCAACTACCGGAATGCTGCAGTTGGGTCACCCCAAAGCCTTCTCTTCTCCAGGCTGAGCAATCCCAGTTCTCTCAGTGTTTCCTCACAGGAGAGGTTCTCCATCCCTCTGATCATCTTGGTGGCCCCTTCTCTGGAATCACTCCAATAGATCCATGCCTTTACACTGAGGGTCTCAGAGCTGGATGCAGTGTTCCAGGTGTGGTTTCACCAGAGCAGAGCAGAGCAGAGGGGCAGAATCCCCTCCCTCGCCCTGCTGCCCATGCTGCTTTGGGTACAGTTGGCTTTCTGGGCTGTGAGGGCACATTTCTGGGTCATGTCCAGCCTCTCCTCCATCAGCACCGCCAAGTCGTTCTGGGCAGAGCTGCTTTCCATCTGTTCAGCCCCCAGCCTTTGTTGATTCCAAGGGTTGCCCCGACCCAGGTGCAGCAGCTTGCACTTGGTCTTGTAAAGCCTCATGAGGTTTCCATGGGCCCATTTCTTGAGGTTGTCCCAGTCCTTCTGGATTGCATCCTGCCCTTCAGATGTGACAACTGCACCACTCAGCTTGGTGTCATCGGTAAATTTGCTGAAGGAGCACTTGGTTCCTTTATGTATGTCATTAACGAAGATATTAAATAACACTGGTCCGAATGCAGACCCCTGAGGGACACCATTTGTCACTGACATTCTTCAGGACTCTGAGCCATTGACCACTACCCTCTGGATGTGACTGTCTCTCCACCTCCTTATGCATTTAAGAGTCCACCCATCAGTTCAGCCTTTTTCCAATTTAAAGAGAAGGATGTTGTAGGGGACTGTGTCAAAGACTTTACAGAAGTCCAGATCAATGACATCTGTAGCCCTTCCCTTGTCCACTGATGTAGTCACCCCAGCATAGATGGCCACTGGGGTTGTCAGGCAATACTTGACAAGCTTGGTGAAGCTGTGATGGCTGCTTCAAATTGCCTCCCTGTTCTCCCTGTTCCTTAGCATAACCTCTGGGAGGATCTGTTCCATGATCTTCCCAGGCAGAGGAAAGGATTGCAACAGATCTGTAGTTCCCAGGGTCTTCCTTTCTATCCTTTTTAGAGATGGTTACAATGTTTCCCCGTTTCCAATCCCCTGGGACTTCACCTGACTGCCATGACTTTTCAAATATCATGGAGAGTTACTTAACAGCTGCCTCAGCCAATTTGCCCAGGAATCTGGCATCGTCTACTCAGGTTCCATGGATTTACATACATTCAGGTTCCTCAGGTGGTCAGGAGCCTGCTCTTTTCTTGCAGTGGGAGGGACTTTGCTCCCTCAGTCCTCATCCTGCTGTCCATCCACTTGGGAGGGATGAGAAGAGAGGTTGCCATTGAGGACTGAGGCAAAAATATTGTTGAGTACCACAGCCTTCTCCTCATCCATTTCCAGCAGTGTTTATCAGGGGCGTACAACTTCTTTGACCTTCCTCTTCTGGTTAGAAACATGTAAAAGACTTTCCTCGTTCTTTCTGACTGAGTTCAGTTTGAAACACTCTTCTGCTGATGAATCTGTAGACTTCTAAAACACTTAGAAAAGGAATGATGACAAACAGGTTGTCATTTATTTGAAGCACTCTCTAATACATTTCCTTGAAGTATTTCTACAGTTACAATAGTGCCATGCTTATTAAAAATCAACTGTAGTGGTTTGTTACATACAATATACACTGAGAAAAATCCCTATTACTAATTTTTTTTGGTCAAGCACAGATTGGTAAACCTGTATTTCAGCACTGTATTTTAACAGCAATGTAGATAAGATGTTTGTCATTCTTGCCATTTTATTTATCACTTCTTTCAAATGTTTTGAGAAATAAGATATATGATTTTTGCAGACAGACACTCAACTCATGTCCTTAGGTCTAAAACCATAATAAAATTAGAATAGGAAATTTTATGTAATTGTAAATAAGTTCAACAGTTTGATAAACAGGCAGGATTGTGTGATTTAAATCAAGACCCCTCTCTGGAATCTGTAAAAATCTCACTGCATCAGTATGCAGTGTAAAGAAACTCAACTCCTCATTCACCATACTTAATTATAAGCGTCACACTGACCGCTGGCCGCCCGGTGGCCTTGGCAGGTGACTAGCTTAGAGGCGCTCGAGTGGCTGGAGCGAAGCAAAAGTCACAGGCTCAGTGGGAGCCTTATCGCCTTAGGCTCACAATGGAGCAGGCTGCAGATCGCTGGAAAAAGTGACCGACGGAGGCAAAGGACCGAGAAGGGCTCTTTCGTGCACCAGCAGCACATATATCAGCCTTAGGAAGGTGCAGCAGACAGAGTCCTGAAGAGCTCTGACAGGGCTCTAAATACAACTCAAAATCAGGGGAGGGTCCAGAAGGAGAACCAATAGAGAAATGATGGGAGCTGTCAGACAGCAAATCACAGGGAAGAGTAGGAGGGATTTACAGGGAAAACCAATGGGGTGTCAAGCAGCGCAGAACTTTCTAGAACATAATTAACTACTCAATGAAGCATGTACATAAACATAACGGTTTCAACCAATAGAAACTTAAGGAACATAGAACATTCTGGCAACGGGGGAGGAGATGGGATTGTCTATCCCCGCCTAGGCGGCGGCTCTGAACATGCCCAAGGGACAGTTCTGGTGACACTTTGGGGGTGGCCTCTCAGGCGGGAGTCCCGTCCTCCAGACCGCCCACAGACCCACCCTCGGGATCACTGTCGTGGTTGGGGAAATCCACCCACTTGATGTCACCAGGTCCCGGGGCGGGCTGAGCCCCCTCCACATATAAGGAATTCCTGTTTTTCTGCAACATGTTGGAAGACCTTGTACTGAAATGTGCCTGGGCTCTCACTTCAGTCATCTATCCCTTTGTATGCTGGAGCACTCTCTTTAACTCTACAGCCTTGAAAGTTGAATTTTGTGAAAGAAAATGAAGAGTGTTGGTTCTCTTAATCATTGGAGAGGTTCTTCACAGCTGGGATTTGACAGATTTTTTTACTTTGACCTGGTGGCAAATGTTAAATCTGAATATTACTATTTCTGTCTGACACTTTAGAGTCTTGAAGAAAGGATCAGCAGTTGTATAACTTTGTTGTGGGCATTAATCTGTATGATAGTATTGATAAGAGAAGTGATTTGCAATCCAGTAGTTGAAGGTTGGTCAGAGCTTTCTTCCTTTTTCAGGAAACATTAAGCCCTCAACGAAGTAACTAAATGAGGTACATAACCTGGGAAAAGAGATACGGATTTCTATCTGTCATTTAAAATACAGTATAGAGGATCCAACTTCACGGAACAAAAAAAATTTGAACAAATTGAAATACTGAACTTTCTAATTGTTAATAAGTAGGCTGCATTTTTTCATGTATTTTTCATGTTAGTCTTTTGGATTTGTCTCAACAATGTGTTGTAATGGTATGGTGCAAAAGCAAAAAGAAAGCCAAAGATATACCATTTTTCTGAAATTGAATAAAAACAGAGCAGAGATTTATGGACAAGAAATATATGACAGTATTTAAAATTCCTTTTTGCACTTGTTAGCACAAATAGAAAGGTTTCCCTTACTTTTATGCATCAATAATGGCCAAATATTAGAGGAATAATCTGGTCATGTTTTCTGTATTTCAGGAGAATGATTTCTTAACTTATTGTGTCTTAATTATTTTCTAAACTATGAAGTGACATTACGTAAGATTTGTTATTGTTAAAGGTGCAAGGTTTTTAACTGCTTGAGCTGAGTGGAAATAACTTTTGCTGTTCTTTTGCTAAAAAAAAAAATCCCCTTGTGGAGAATTGTAATTCAGTTTTTGTGCAATGAGTAGAGTTCAGAGTCTGATCCTTGCTGACTTTTTAATTTTAACTATGTTTTTTAAATTTAAATCTGTATATTGTCTAGGGCCATCATTAAGCAAAAAGACTTCATGCTGCACTGAGGGAGACAGGTGTATGTAGAGAGGGTTGGTCAACTTCAACTTGTACAACCAATGAATTAGTTCATTCGCAATATGCTTCAGTTTAAAACTCCTAGCAGACCCCCAACTAAAGGGAATAAACTCCAAATTTCTGAATTAAAAAAAAAAAAATTGTGGATTCAACTTTAATTACTGAATACAGAATACTCATTCTTGTCCTTCTATGCAAAAGGGGTATATTAATTGTGAAAAAACAGTTTGTTTTTGTTTAAATCCATAGGTTTATGAACTCATTGTTTCTCTTCAGTAGAGAAAAAGTTCCAGACAGGCTTGAAAAAGGTTGGTTTTTTTTAACTATGCCATTTACTCTCTAAATCTAGAACTCTCTAAACCACACAAGGCCATGAAACATGACTGTACTGTAGTCCGAAGGATAAGATTCAAGATTCTGCGACAACAAAGGAAGAATAACTTTTAAAAATTTTGTCAGTTTTTTAGGACAAGATGACATCAAAGCTGTTGCATAAGCTCAAGCTAAGCTCTTAGGGTTATTGTTCACTCTTTTGCTCAAAAGAAGTTTCTGGCTGGACTTCTGCTCCTTGGTAATTGTAATAGAAAAGAAAGACAGTATAGCTTTTAAAGAATACTTTATTTCTCTCTTTTCCCACTGATCTTTTAGATAATCAGTCTTATCAAAAACTCTTAAAGGCTTTCTCAAATGTCTGTCTGACAAACTGATGGGAACAACTCTCATTGTTAATAAAATTATGTATGAGAGCTCTGAAGCTTAAAGATTTTTATTTCTGTTTTATTACAGGTGAAAACTGAGTTAAAAATCTGCAACAGGATTTCAGCAGGATTCTAGAACAGCCTTTCCAAATTAGGAAAATATTACTTTATTTTTGTGGATTTATCAGTTGTATTTTAGACATCTTTTGTATCTTCGGATCTTTGGGTTTAATGGTAATGTAGAAGTAAAAACACCTAAATGAGAAAATCATCCAATTAAGCAGATGACATAAAAGCTCTAATACTTCAGAATACTTTAGAATCAAATTGAGTCTGAAAATATGGGTGCAATATATTGCACACATAGACATTTTTAGACATATCTAAAAATTAGACAAGTTAAACTCGTTACTGACTTTCAGAGTGGGTGGTGGTTCTACACTCTCCAGATAGTCACAAGAATACAACAATCAGGGCTAAAAATGTATTTCTACATACGCAGCAAAACAATAAAGGAATTAATCAATTAAAAGAACATTCATCATTGCATTTAGTTTAATCTGTGGTCTAACCATGAGTAGAACTTTTGTGTCTGGCTTGCTGAAATTATTGCTTACAGAAGGTTTGTGATTTGCTTTGGCTCAGCTCAAATGCTGAGCTTTTCTTCATAATGAAAAGATGCTTTTTGTCTGTTCCAAGTACAAGTGAGAAGTTGACCCATCTATTCTTTGCTATGTAGTTCACAGGATATTCGAGTGTCTGTAAACTGCATGTGCAGAAAAAGCTCAAAAATGCTGATGGATGTGTATCAGCTCTGGTCCCTATTTGACTTACTTCACCTCTTCTATGTCTGGAACAAACCCAGCAAAGTTGCTGTGCCACAGGCAGCTCACACACAGAGCAAGACAATGTCTCAGGGAGCAAACAAGCATTGGAGGGAGAGAAGAGGTTATGGTTGTAAAACTGCAATGGCAGAGCGGTACTGTCATTTTTCAGGCCCGTATGGACCACTAGTGAAAACTCATGCCGCTGCAGGCAAACTTCTACCCAAGAATTTTTTGGTAGGATCACAGGGAAATTTCCAGAGGCTGGTGAAATGAGATAGATTGGGCTTCATGGGTAGGTGATCTTGAAGTCAGGGAGGAAAGTAACCTTCTTTATGTTCTCCAATACCATTCAGTCTGCTTTACTCATCAGATGGAGATGTCTATTCCCAACTTTACTACCAGAAAGTGGGTGGCAGTTTTGTTAGTTTGTTTATTTTGTAGAAATCAATGACCTGGCGTGGGATTACCTCTGGAACAGAGAGATAACATCAATTTTCAAACCCCATTTTGCATGCTTTTTCAAATATCTGACTGTAAAGGAAAGATGTGTGAATGACAAATTCTCTGTGACAGCAGTGGTGAATCAAAACTGTAAGTGGGGTTGGCATGAAAGAAATAATGGACTTTGAATCAGACTGGGCATAAGTCAGGAGCTTTGTGACCCAAAAATTGGTGCAAACATTGTCTTTGATTTCTTCAATGTTGAATGTCAGATCTTCAGTGCTGCATTTTATCTGTTCTCCCATTCACAGGAAACTGCTAAATCTCTATGATGTCAGCATGAAATCATGGGTCAGCCTAGATGCTCTTGTATATGAAACAACTGGGGAGCTTGCAATAAGCTGTAAACCCAGTAATTTTCATGTTTTTTCCGTGTGCTGTGAACCAGTTTCTTTAAGACCCTTTTTGTGTACTGTACTTTACACTCGACCCCACCCCCACCTGGCATGGTAAAAAAAAAATACAAAACTTCCGTCTTCTGATAATACACGTTTGTTTTTATGGGAGATTTTTTTGTTTTGTAAGGGTTAAAGAAACCCAGTAGATCAAAATCTCTCATCATTTTAGCAGAAAGAGGAAATAATTAGGCAATAAGTGCCTAGAAGAGAAATTTTTGTACAAAGAAATTTTCATTTGATGAAATCTTTATTTGATGACTCTTGGGCCTGGATTCTAACCCTGATTCATGCAATAGGAAGTATTACATGAAGAAGCACAAAACTTCACCCTTAAGCACTCATGGTTTAGAAAATAGGTGGGTCTTTGTTCCCAATTTAGTGGTGTCTGTCAGCTGAGCAGAATGTGAAAGGAGGTACAGGAAAGTGGAAGTGATCTCTTTCTCACATTCCGAGGGCTGGAACTGGTCCACCTTTCTTTATCTCCTGCTGTGACATCCGCTACAGACAACTTAGTTAGGCACAGATACCTTTCTGAAGTGTTTCTTATATGTTCTGAAACTGCCAGATATCAAGAATCTCCCATCATTCAGGGTAGTCCTTCAATTTTTACTGTTGTAGCTTCTCATTGCGACAGCCTGTCTCTCACAGGCTGAATGCTTTCAGAAGAACCATGAACGATGTTTCACCATATTCAAAGTCAGTAAGCCCTTCTTCAAAATACTCATTATATTTAATGTATTTTTTTTTAATCCCATATTTTGTTAACAGTCCTTTAGTGGGAAAGAGGAAGAAGGGAATAAATAATTAAATTATGCTACTCCTCAGAACAAGTATCTTCATTTATATTGGATCAAAGGCAAATGTCCTGATAGTGGTATAGCCTTGAAGACTTAAAAGGAAAATGTTTCTGCATTTATCAGAATAAATTATTTCCTGACAGCTTGACAGAGACATCTTCAATCCCTTGGGTCTATAGTCCACACAGAATCAGAAATGTTTAGCTGAAGATTGTACAAATCCCAGAATATACAAAGTTGCCGGATCTTTTATAGCTGTGATGAACAAGGCTAAGTTCTTTCTGACAGGGACTCTTTAAACATATTTTGCATGGTGTCTAGAACACTTATATCTCAGTCAAGTCAAGTCCTTTGAATGGCGAAGTATAAACGATTAAAGATGTGACAATTTCAGACACATGCTGGAAGCCTGCTCCAATTAGTTAAATGTAGTCTGCATATAAAACAAACAATTACAAGAATTAGGAGTTTTGCTAGGTGGTCCTTCTTTGCAAAAATGTGCCCATATTAAATTTAAAGGATGCTTTGACTAAGTTGTGCTTAAAAATATTAATAATAATAGTGTGTAAGATAATACTGAAGAAATGGTTCAACCAAACATCCCTCCTGGTTGCTCCATTTGAGTTGTTTACCAGAGAAAGGATATTCTGGAGTAGATTTCCCAGCTCAAGTAATGGTACAAAAGTGGTTTTGGTTATATGATGGAATGTGATGAATTTAGGAGTGGAGTGATATGTCCATCTCTGCCTTGTCAGTAAACTACTGATCTGTTCACTACCTTTACAACTCTGTAATATCCCTGAGTCCTATCTTTGTATGTTGCTGTAATCATAACAGAAAGCTACTGCAAGGACTAGAAACACAATTTGACACCTTTTGTTTGTTAAATTAAATAGATGCTTAACGAGAAAATCACACCATTTAAACAGTTTTGGATAAGGAACTTAATTATGGAAATGTTTGGATATATTTCAGTCTTTCCAAGAGCTTCACTTTCTATCATTACTCTGCAGAAGACTAATTATAAAATATCAAGACCCTCAGTTTAATCTTTTCTAAGTCTAGAAGTAATCGCATAATTTCCTAAATAGTGGTTTGGGTTTTTTGTCTAGGTTTGGTTTTGCAAAAAAAGAAAGGTAATCTAAGCACTGGTAAGAGACAATGAACTTTTACTAAGCTCCAGAGGACCACTTGACTATGAGTGGTACAATTTATAAAAGAACTTCTCTTTATTGATCACATGCAAGTGGACAACCGAAAAAGCAGAATTTGTGAATGTGCTAGCCAAGGGGGTCCTGGAATGAGTACCTAATTTAAACATAAGTTAAAAATATAGTATGAAAGACAGAACAGCACCTTATTCTTTGTCTAGCTAAACTTCATTTGCATCTTTAAGGAACATTTCAGTAGGCAAGGTCAAGAGCAAAACAATAGACTATTGGTACTTGTGAAACTGCGACAAGTTGCTTAAAGAGAGGTTACAGAGTATCCACAGGTGAGAAACATGAAGTTTCTCATTCTTTCAAAAGAGGAAGTATATGATGAAAAATACATATTTCATGCTCTCAGAAGACAAAAAACCATTATAATAGAGCAACTGAAAAGGAGTCACGTAAAAGGAAAAATTAAGTGCCTTAAAACCGATGTAAGCCAAATTGTTACCCTAGAAATACAAACCAAAGCTGTTGAATATTACTTAATAATACAGGAGAAGTTTTCCCTAGCATATATATAAAGGATCTGAGAAATCTAATTGATCGTAAGACTTACAAGACTGTTACCTTATTTCTGAAGTATTGTGAGAGATTATTAAGTAATTGGTTGTATCCCTTTGACATGCCATTTCTGTTGTTAGTTTATTAAGGTTAATAAGTGCTTGAAAGTAAGTTCCAATAAATCATTCTCATTGCTTTCAAAAAAATGCACATTTTGTACTATGTGATGTTTTCAATGTCAATACTCTGGATAAAGAAATGTCAGTGATTTCTTGGTATTTTGTACAGCCTTCTTGTATATTGGCATCGTTTCAGTTTAAACTCTAACCTTTTTTTTTCCTTTTTTCCTACTTAAGCACTTTACTAACCTTATGGATTTCAAAACACTCAAAAGAAGTAAAGGCTATGACAAGAGGGAAATGGGATAGATTAACTGTATTAATTATTTGTGAAATTTGTAAAATCATTTGCAAGTCTTTCTACTGCTTGCTTATTTACATTTAAATAAGAAACTAAGCACATTTCCTCATACAGTAGTTAAAATACTGCTCTCTCCATAGTCTTCAATTCCATCTTCATGGCTTATGAGACATGCTCTAAAGGAAGTCAACAAGTTTTCTGCCTTGGTCAGGCTAAACCTCTAAAAGCACAGGCGCATATCTTCTTCATTTAAGTATATTCTATCTCTTTATAAATGTATAACTTTCTTTTTTAAAAACAGCCCTGTAAGTTGAAATTTTGCAATGTGACAGAAAGCAGCAGGAATGATTACTTAACCAAAAGTCCCTGGTTTACAGGACAATTATGGAGGGCCAAAGACCATGGGTCACAGTACTTGTGCATGGAGAGCATAGACTGAAGCAGGAATCTGTATTGCACCCATGGTACTGGCAGTAAATCACCAGGTGTAAGTAAATGTAATGAAAAATTAATGTCAAAAATGAGAATTTGTGAAATAGCTTCTAGAGAGTCTAGACTAATTTCTCAAATTCAGCAAGTAGCAGAATACGTAGTTAACTTGATTCAGCGGAGGAGTCCACTTATAACTGCATCATCCTATCGAAACCAAGTTTGTAAATGTTAGCATCTGCCCTATTTCAACTCTGGTATTTAGACAGGAGATTCACATCACAGCCAAACCCTTTGTAACATGCAAGTACTTCTTTGCTAGAAGGTACCTTTTATTCTGATCAGTCAGTGTTATTTTCCAGGAAAGGACCACTGTGACCACTACAGTCAAGGGTGGGCTATGAGAAAAGTGGAGGATTTGCCTCCTCAGCACAACTCTTTGCAGAGTACATGCTAAATCTATGACTCTGTGTGGCTGGGTCCTTTGATTGTCACTGTCAGTCCTTCTGAACTGCAAAGGAAAAGGACCAAGGGATTAAATGACTTTACTCTCCACAGAATTGTCTTATCAGGAAAAAACGCCATTTAAGGAAGACTTCTACACTATCCATCTGTAATTGGCAGGAGGACTAGTAAAAATCAGCTTACTCAACATCCTCTTACATGAAATTGCCAGGTTGCCAGCCATACACCAAAATAAAATAAGGTTCACTCAGTTTAATCATGTGCTTATACATAGACAGATCTGGATTATTAAATGTGGCATCATTAAAGTCTCTCTAGATGGGTAATTAACAGCATGAAGTAAATTAAGCAGAGACATGCTGCATCTAATTTGAGTTACTGTACACTAGTTCCTTATTGCACACCTCTACAAACTGGCATGATGGAATGTGGAAATAATTTTTCTTAATAAGAAAAATTAGTGGCAATGTCCCAGAAGGTCATTGGAAGCTCATGCCATGAAATTACTGCAGATGTTTGACACATTAGCATGCATTTTTATACCTTCATTGCTTTGTATAAACAGTATCTACGTAAGCTTTTGGGCGAAAACTTATCGTTCCTCTTTTTCTGAACCATTATTCTAGAAAATACAATATCTATAATGCATTTTAATTACATGATATATCTTTTGTTAGTCTTCTACATCTCAACTATTCCAATGTGTGACAGCATCAGCAGAAGGCTGCAATATAAGCTTTCAGGATGTGTGCTACAGACGCATAAAAATATGACACACTGTTCTACAGAATGAATATCTATCAGGCCAAGTGCAGGACAGGAAGTGTAGCAGTGTGAGGATGTAAATCAGTGGTGCTGTCAGCAAAACGTCACAAATTTCTGCAGGGGAAAGATGTAATTTCTTCATAATTCACATTCTGCTTCTGTGGGTGACTGGAAAAGGCAATCCACTTTGGGCTCTTTCCCCACCATGTAGTCAGAGGAGTTTGCATTTGCTTCTGCCAGTGTACAGTCTTGCAACAATAGTTGTGTTTCTGTTGACACCTTCTGTATGGCAACAGCGAAATGAGACAGACAAGTAGAATTGTCTGACAGTTTTTGCTTTTGGAGCAGTGTGATAGCACCCATAAGTGGAAGAGTTGTATAAGTTCTTTTTTCTCTGGTTTCTTTACATGGCAAAGTGTTTTACATGCAGATAACTGAGGCAAAACTGTAGTATAAACAGAGCACTTTCAGAGTTAGCACAAGGTCAATCAAATCAAGTCAATCAAATCAAGTCAGTTACAGGGGTATGGTACAGATTTGACCCTACCTGGATACTTCAAAGGAAGCCATGACCATACTTTGTCTGCTGCTAGGATTTTTGAGTGAAATAAGTAACACTGTGGGGTTTTTTAATCTAGTGACAGAAAAAAACAATAGCTTTTAGTCAGTGCAGAGAAAGTATTTGCTTAGTGTTTCCCTTTACAAGTTCTCTCGTGAAGAATTTACTTTTGAAATGTTTGCTGCAAAAGTGTTTTTTAAGCAAATGCAAGAAGTGTTCATTAAAAAAAAAAAAAAAAGAAAAGAAAAAAGAGCATAGAGAAACATAATTCCCAGTTCTGGGAGGTTTTACTAGAAACCTGTGTCTAAGTGTTACTTCCCATGACTAAAAGCCATGACACCTCTGTCCTGTTAACAAGGGTATCTCAGTCTCTAAGTACTCTGAATGAGCAGCACTGATCTATTTCATGTTTGAACATTATTATTAGAAATTGTAATTAAGGAAAAAAGATTTTAATGATGAATTAAGCTAAGGCAACTATAAACTGTGGTGAGAATCAGAGGTTTTCACTCAAATGTGGCAGAAACAGTAACAATATGGACTGTCTCTTCTCTTGAGATCTTCTCATGGTTATTTTGTCTGTCTGCCTTTTAATACTATTGCTTACTGGTTTCATTAGAACAGTGTCAATAAACCTCCTTTGTGGATCAGAACTCTATACTTCTAGACCATGTATAAAAGCATTAGAAATCATAAAATTGTGTGATGTGTATAACAAAATTTACATTTTTCTGCGGGTGGAACACCCTGCAAAAATAACTACTCTGCAGAACTTAGGTGTGCACAACAAGCTAAAATGCTTGTATGCAGCAGCGAAAGCTATGCAGCAATGCTCCTAGATTATGCAAGAGTTTAAAATTTCTTGGTGTAGTTTTCTCTCACCTTGCACTTAGCACCCAGGGATTCAGACAAATAGTGGCTGTGAAGAAGGAAGCAAATTTAGCCTTCATGTTTTTTCTTAAAAGATTTTGGGTCAAGACTCAAGCCCCCCTTTCATCTGAAGGAATGATTTGAATTAAGTTTATTTCTGTCTTTTTCCTTTAGCAGAAGAGCTCCACTCTGGACTTGAGACATTAAAACATGCTAGCTGAGCCCACTCTTTCCTGCTTTTCTGGAGTGAGGATGCCGTTACAAAGCCTATTTTCCATAGATCTGATTTCACAGGCTAACTGCAACACCCTGAGAGCAGAAAATAGAAAGTTTCTCCATAAAACAGCAGGTAAAAATTATTTCAAATTGTTATTATTTAACTTCTAGCTTGATCAACACTACGTGGCATAATTCTGCCATGTGGTCTTTTTTCGCAGAAAACTTGCAAAATTGCCTGGTTAACCAAATAACATGTGATTTTCAGCTTCCAGCTACTCAAGGAATTAAGGCTGCAGGAGTTAAGGACAATATTGGGAAGAACTTTGCAGTAAAATTAAATTGAAATTCCAAAACATTCTGCCTCTGACAGCTAAGATCATGGGGGAAAGATAAGAGTGCAGCATAAGGAAGTGCATAATATAATTTTTAATTAAAAGTAATTTGTAAAATCAGTTGTAGGCAGTTAGGCCAATATAAGAAATAGACAGAGAACATGAAGCAAACATAGGCATCTCTGCTCAAAAATAATAGAAACATGTCTTTTGTAATGTGAAAGAAATTAGAGTCTGTGGGTATAATTGTTCTCTCAGTCACACGAGGAGTAGAATGCACATATATCTTAATTAACTGCACAACGTTGTAAAGAAGATCATAATCAGGAGCTATAAATCCACTGGACAGGTTAGGGCAAACAACTGATGAACCAGGGCAACTCTTCAGGAAAGGACTTAGAGAAATGAAGAAACTCACAGCTGTCAATTTATGGGAGTCAATGGCCTTTGCAGCAGTGAGAGGTGGTGATTTGGGTGTATTCATACATGAAAAGCAGCATACTTGTTGTTTGTTTGTCTGCTTTTCCTTAACAGGTAATGCTGAGAGCTCCGTTTCATCTGTCACATTTTGAAAACCCATGTAATTTGTTTCCTGCTCCATTTTTTTTCCTATCTGTCTTCACTTTTCATAATCATGTGTTTCTGCTTTTCTCAACTCGAAAGAGGACTCTGTTCATCCAGCTCCAAAATTTTCTCAGGACTCATCCTAAAATATTTAACTTTCTTAATGAGTATATGTATGAAGGTTGTATGAGAAGATGATTCAGATTTCTTACTGGTCATGTCAGAAACATTATGTACTTATGCCACAGTTTCTAGACATTTCTGATGTCTTAAATGCACTGTTACCTGAGAAATTGCCTCCTTAGCATCTTTCAAATGAAATAATAAAAAGGTAAATTCTTTGCTTGGAAAGCTAGAAACTGGTAGCAAATGTCCTTGGATTAAATCTGGTCTGGTTGCAAGGACTAAAGGATGTAATTGACCAGTTCTCTTCTGGAAGACATTTTTTTCCTTATGTTGTATCTTGAATTGATCTGGTTTATGGGCTCAAAGGCAACTCCATGATGAATGCCATACTGCAAGAGGTGGTGGTGACTTCGGGGAATATATTCTTCACCTCAGCTAAAGCATCAATTCATCTGTATAGCTCAACATTTTAAAAATATTATGTTCATTTGGTACAAAAGTCACATATTCTTGTGAAATTCCTCATTAATATTCACCTCTATGAAAATTATGTTGATATACATACTTGGAGTTTTCAGACTGCTCTTCTGTCAAAACATATTTGGATCCTTATTCAGCAATAGTTTAATACTAACCATACCATAGTAAAAAATGCTAGAAAAAGTTGGGGGGTTGTTTTTCCCTTTATTTGGCCGATTTTATTTTATGAATTGAAGCCACTTGTCTACATTTTCCATTAATCTCTTTTTGATAGAAATTGATAAAAACTTTGTCATCTGAATGCCTGATATTTGATTTGGAGATGTTGCCATGGTATCTTACACAGGCCGTAGTTTGAGCGCTGCTATTCTGCTGGTTCTGTTGGTGACTTTATTTCCCTGGTTAGATCACATTTTTCTTGAAATGTCTACTTTTATTTCCAGCATCCTCAACTAAGTCTGTATTTCAGGGAGTGGTCAGTAAAGAAGAAAAAGTGGTTTATGTTATTAAAGCTGCAATATTTGGTGACTGCACCAGGATTTCCAGATTTCCTTTTCCAGTTTTAGTATTTTAGGTTTGGGTCTTTTCTGCTCATTTATATCTCTTGACTATATTTCTTTGTAATTTCCAGAGCAAGTGGATTTATTTTTAAAAATCTGTTTCGATAAAAAATACTTTGTTACCACAAAACAGTTTCAACCAAAAAATTGGTGTCAGCTCTGTGGCTATATTCCCACATGTAAAATCAATGGTTTGCTTTAACTGTGGCACAGTATTTCTTTGACCTATCTTCAAAAGCAGGAGTGAAATTAAACCAAGAGTTCACATCAACCACTTGAGTTATGAGACTCTGACATGATTTCAATTTTACACAATTCTTCCTGAGTCTGTTGAAAAAGATAAGCAAAGTGGGCAAGGGAGTAAGAGTTTTCAGGACTGAATTTGCAGCTGATGTGGTTGTCAGAGCCAAAGACACGCACATTACCAGAAGTATTTCTATCTTTTATTTTTCCTTGAGAAGTATCATCTTTCTAAAATCACTTTTTTCAAGGTAATCAAGTATTCCCCAGTGTGTGGCTGATGGTGGTCCCAGGGCTACATAGTTTCTGGCATACCTCCATCAGACTTTGACATAGGGCAGAAACTGTAATTTGGAGCCAGCAGTGTAAACCCTGAGACAATGGAATAACTTTTAACTGACCTAAATCAAGCATAAACAATAGAGCAGTTTGAAAGGTTTGGTCTACGAAAAATGTCACAGTCTATGGAAGACTGCTTCCTCTGTTTGATCTGTCACTATACTTTTCAAAACATGACACTCCTTGACATAATATACTTTGATGATAAACTAGATTAACTTTCCCAGTACAAATGAAAGGCCACCTGTTGCCAGAATGCCCATATTCCTTGTTGGCTGTCTTGTAGCTGTCATCACTTCAATGCAATCTGCGCCCAACATGCTGGAATATAATGAATATGTCAGGAGTTGGAGGTCAGCCATCAAAGTACATGAAAACTTGGCTTGCATACAGTGTCAGCATGGAGGCCTCGCCTATCATCTTGTGCAAAGGATTTCTGCACCACTTGATTTGTTTGCAGAGGGCTTGTTTCTGTTGGATGGAACACATTTACTGAGAGGCTTTTTGACAGCCCATTCAAACATTTTCAATTTGGAAAATGGTGCTTCCTGTTTCAAGCTGTATAGCTGATGGATGTTGTGAAATGCCACTGTAGCTGATCATGCTTTTTGTTTATTGTTATTATTTTAGCATGAAAAGAGTCATGATGAGCCTTGAAGTATTTTGATGAGAGAAAATAATATAAGAGGAGTACAGTGTATCTATCAAATCCTGTTCCTCGTGTATAGTTAGGAGAACCTTACTTTTGCTTTATCCATCCTTGCTGGACATAATAGGTCACTTCGGTGGCTTTGTAATTTGTCTGGATTAAAGATTTCAGACTCTCACGTATGGTGAATGTAGTGGTTTAAAATATCACGGACATTTCTAAGACTTTTTTCTAAATGATTCTTAAGCTTCTCATAAGCTCTTGTCTTCATTGTGTGACCTCTTGGGTCCTCTATTAAAATATTTTTAAAGTGACCTTAAGTGTGTAAGAAAAGCTTCAATTCTCTTTGATGCATCTTCTCCACATCCTTCCCCATCATGTTAAAAAATTTACACATGCCTTCATTTCTTGGCATCAACTTTATTCTTCCTCTTCTGCACAAATATACTTTCTAAAGCTTCACACATT
This sequence comes from Ifrita kowaldi, assembly GCA_013398055.1. Taxonomy (NCBI): domain Eukaryota; kingdom Metazoa; phylum Chordata; class Aves; order Passeriformes; family Cinclosomatidae; genus Ifrita; species Ifrita kowaldi. Next base: position 274,746 of record VZRS01003440.1, on the reverse strand, counting down.
TTCCTGAATTTTTTAGGTCAAGTTATCTTTCTCCACATACACAAATTAAGATGTTTGGGATAAGGCACAATGATACATTTAACCCTAGCTCAGCCAAGGGAGCCTCACCTTTTTGGAAAGAGAAGTTTCAAAATATTCTGGATAAGAAAATGTTAGGTGAATGTAATTTCTGCTATTTAAGAAATAAATTTATATATCTTACTTTTCACATGCCAGCTTGTCAAGGCAGTCAGTAAAAGAGCCACAGAATACAAAAGTATAGAAAGGTGTAATTGTGGTTTGGTTTCTTTGTGACCCCACTGTCATCTCTGCATGTCTCTTTTTAGGTGTCAGACCCTTTACAATTAGCTCTAACTGCTCAATCACACTCAATAACCACTGTGAGGATAGCTAAGGAAGGGCTCTGTAGGTATGATAAAGTTAGCAGAGCCCTTTTTTTTATATGCTGAGTGAAAAGGAAGAAGAAGCAGCTTAGGTGTCCCCACATTATTAGCAAACAGATGAAGCTGGATATTTAGATTAGAATGAAAAAATGACAGCAACTTTTGAGCAAACAAGAGAAGCATATTTGGTCTACCTACCTTTTCCCAAGGTATTGCCCTAACTCAATTTTTTAACTTGCTGGTCTGGATGATCTAATTTGGCTTGTGCACCTTCATCTAAAATATGGTATTTCCACAAAAACTCAGGCATTCTGATGCCTGAACGTAGCAAGCATCCACTGAGTCACAAATATTTCTGCTCCCCTTCCTGAATTTGATGCAAATGGAGATGTGTCACCAGAGGTGTTTGAGATGCCTACTGCCCTTTCAATATATGTTATTTTGGAGATGTAAATTTGATAAGGGATAAGGGATTTTAACCTGTATTTTTTACGTGTTGTGTATTTTGTAAAATATATTTTAAAATTGTGGGATATATCTTAGTTAATTTCATGACACAGATGTATCCCCAAACTAAAACCCTGAAAATGTGCTAAAGCTGAAGAAAACTTAAAATTAACTGCTCCCTGAAGAGAAAGAGGAAACACCCACAACCCACAGTGTAAAATTTGTGCTGGCTTATAGCTTTTAGATGTCTTCAGAGTATATACTTCGTATCTGACTGTAACTGAGAACATGGACAAAAAGTAAAACCTTACAGTGAAGGACAGTGTACAAATAAGTTATTTTTCCCAGTTACTTTACAGGAGTGCAAAGAGTGTAATGTTTGCATGGTTGCTCTGAAGATCTTGTTTCATGTAAGTGGAGGTTTACATACGGTAATAAAGAAAAGGAAGCCCACATTGTGAATCAAAAAGAGCATGCTAGAAGCAGAACTATATCGCAGAGGCACTACAATGACCCTCACCCTATCATCTCCCCAGATCCCCAATGGAAATAAATTTAAGTAAAATTTTCAATATAGGAGATGCTAACCATAGGCTAAGACTGAATTTCTCATGAAAAAACCTATAACAATATATCTCAGTACAGACAAAGGTCTTAAGAGGACTTGCATGTTTTGAGGTAACTTACAGACCATTTATATGCCTTTACTGTTATACTGGCAAACAGATATAAACAGGTTGGAAGTTGTAACCATTGGCAAGCCCTTATTCCCATAGGATTTGGGTGGCTAAATTTGGATTTGAGATGTGATTTTCCATAAACCCCTGTCAGTACGTAATATAGAGATGAACTCATGAGCCTCACTAAAGATTGCAATTCCTTTTAGTATTAGAATATTGTAGATAACAGAGATCATCTTAGAGAAAGATTTTTTTTTTTTTTTGAACTCTGACCCTCTCCACTATCTTTTGTTATGGTAAACATCAATCAAAAATCAATAGAAATGCTTTTGTAGAAGCTGGTATTTTCATGTGTCTAACGAATTCCTGGGGGGGAGAAAAAGGGAATCCCTACTAAATATTTAATACAACAAAACTGTGTTGTTTATACTTTTTTCCAGCAATTCAGTATGTATTTGAAAATGTCAGTTTCTAAAAAAGCGTTTCTATTCATTTGCAATGTGTGTGGGAAACAGTGTTCTTCATACTACTCCAGTGTCTTTCTTCCAAGATATTTGAGGTGTTTTATGAACATCCATTAATTAACTCCATCAAGCCTTTGAAAGGTAGGTGCATCTTGATGATTCAGGATAAAGACGAGAAAACCTAGAGCACCAGGACTTCACCCAGAGCCAGGGATCAGCTGCCCCAGGAAATATATCCTTGCCATTCAGGCATTGCACTGGGACGGTGCACCATTTATGTGTCTGTCATGGCCTTACTATAACATCCTAAGGACATGTTTGCTTTCCCAGGGTAAATCTTAAATGTATTGTGATGAAGTAAGTGATGAAATATATTGCATTCAGCTAGATCAAGATTTTATGTCGTGCAAATGCTCTTACATTAAGAATGAGGTACATTTCCCTGCCATACAAAATTTGGTAACAGTCTAGGTTGTTAGAAATATTCATACTTGTAAATCGTTTGTTTACCAAAAATGCTACAAAGATTTCTACCTCTAACACTAGCCTTTACAGAACTTTTCAGTAAAGCTGAGCAAAATTTGTGTGTAGACGGAGGTAAAGGATTGAAATGTATTTTAATTAAATGGTAATTTCAATTAGCACAGAAAAAATGGCCATATGTAATAAGAATATTGTCTCCATTCCACCCTGTATTGTACGTTGGACAATGGATACCAGATGCTTCAGGGAAAGCAAAAGAAATCCACAAAAGCATTTCTGTTCATCCACAATATGTATAGGAAACAGTAATTTTTTAAAATTATGTACAAAGTAAAATATATTAATACAGCTCCTGTAAAACAAGTATAGTACCTTGAAATGATATTAGAATTAGGATCCATTTAACAAGTGTTTCATCTATTATATAGTTTATCTCTCGTTCTGTAGAAGCATTTAATAATTTGGTACATACACAGTAACTCCTTTATGAAAATCTATATTAAAATTTATTTGGGAATCTTAACCTAAAGCATTGCAGAGGAAAGATTGTTATTGATTCCACATTGAAGCCTAGGCCTTGTTAATTAATTGTTTAATTTAAATTCATTATTTATGGAATTAGTTAGCCATAAAGCAGCAGCAATACAATATGTGTGGGTTGCTATGAAACATGCTTTCAATGCCAAATAAATGAATTTTTCACTGACCCTTGTTTAAGCTTCTTTAGGAGGGTCTGTGTAGCATTATTCAAGGGTTTTTCTTCATTAATTTTTCTTGGAGAAAATAAATGTAGCTTTGCAAAAATGCATGTGTCTATTAATGATTGCAATTCAGGGAATACAGACCAAACTATATCCTAGTTACAACTTCCAGAAAGGGAAAAAAAATAACTTCAAGGTTAAACAGACATCAGAAATTGCTGCATGTAATTATTTTAAAATTACTAGAGTTAGGTAAAATTCAGAATTAGGAGAAATTCTACGTAACAAATTAAATGCATATGTATATTTGTATTTGTACATGTAGACAAACATTTATGCACACACATATACATATATCAAAACAGATTTTTATGCAAGCCTTCCTGGTGGTTCTAAGTATATAAATACTAGGCAGCATTTCCACTTTTTTTGGCGTATAATTTCATGAGAAGATACTCTTAGAATTTCCTGTCTCAGAATGAGAGAATTTTCTAGCATTTTTTCTTTGTTAGTTTTTGGATGCTGACTTATGGACAAATGTACATACAAGGCTAGAAGCTTTTTTGTTGGTTTGGCGCTCCTCTTTCCACAGCTTGTATGTTTCTTTGTTTCGCATTTGGATAAATGGCATGCAGATTTTATTAGGATTCTGAGCATGAATAGGGTTTACTGTTGAACTATAATAACACCCTTATTTCCTCTTTCCTTCTCCAAGCTCATTAAAAGACCTCTCCACTTTACCTCGTTCTCCAGAGATCACGACATGTGTGTCCAATTACTGTTCCCTGCCTTAAAACTCGAATTTACTGCTAAATACTTAACTCTGGCTGGATGGGAAAGATCAATACAGTATCTGACCGAAGGCTGAAGCATGCTGTGACTCACCTTTACAGATGAAAAAATCTGAAACAAATGTATCCTTCTTCCAGTTGAAAGCTATTGAGGAACCTTCTGAAACTTTCTGTGCGTCTCCTCGTAGGATTTGCTCAATTCATGTAAGGTCTGAAAAGTTGTGAAATGTTCACTTCAGAGAGAAAATATAGCTCCTGTGTAGCTTGTGACTCCAGGGAAGCTGAAGTAGAGTATATAAGACTGCTCCTGGCCACGTGCAGGTGGAAAGGCAAAACTTAGGTGATGAGATACTCATTTGATATCAGTGCTGGCTACTTAGTGCAGCTGTATCTGCACATAGGTAGCAGTTTCTCATGTTTTTTTCTCTTTTTAGGAGGTGATAGCCTACATAGATGTCTATGTGGCTCCATTTAGAGAGGTCAAGGTCAGTCTCCTTGTTTGACACCAAACCAATGTATAACTGCCCTGTGTTCAGCTGCTACATCTTCACTTTTATTCTTTGCTTCTCATGCTTCTGACATTAATCCCACTGTTTGGGAATAGTCTCTGGAAAGTGACACCTGCATGAGTGTGTGAAATCCCATGCTGCTGTCCTGAATTTGATGTGTTGGAACAGAGCTGCCCCTAACGTGAAAGGATGATCTGACCCCCTAGACTGAGCTAAGCCATCTCTATCTCTTACAGATAAGGAGATGTTTGCATGGAAGAAGGGACAGTTCCTAGACATGACCCAGAAACATCCTCTTTCTAGGTAGTAATTTTAATTTTTTTCTCCACTTGACCCTATTATCTCAGCCACATACCATCTGCCATTCTGATGCTGCACTTTTATGTGCATGGCAACTATGAGGCAGAAGTGAGACCAAGGACTGTGGCAAGAGAGGTAGCTTAAGTACAGAGGACAAACTTAAAAATTGCTACAGACATCATGACTATGGCCTCATTCTTAATTAGAGGTCTTCCTTCTCCCAGTTCCCCGGAAAGGATCCTCTCTATAACTGGAGGTCACACTGAAATTAAATTATATTAATTTGCAAAGACACTTACATGGGTGAAATGAAAGTCGGGAAATTATGTGACTGAGGTTCTTCTTGACAATATTATTTAGCTCATGCTGCACCCTGTCTTGTGATAAAGATTGGCAAGTATTGTACATGCACTGAAAATACAGCTCCCCATCTGTGCAAGATGGCTAAATTAATGCTCCTGTAAGGACTGAAGCTGCTGCACTTATAATGTTTTCTTATTTTTACTTTACTTTTGGATTAATTTTACATTTTCACAATAGACTCTTCCATGCCTGTATGTGTACTAGCCTATTTGCATAAAGGTGGTGAGATAAACATACACCTGCATACGTGTGTACATGCAAATAGGCATATATTCCCTGAATGGACATATTAACAATATTGGTAGCAAATTGTATGAACTATTGTCTTGTTAAAAAAAATCAGCCTTTGGTTATGGAATCTCTTCTTACTTGGCAATTATGTGGCAATATGGCAGATACTGAAAACTGAGACAAACATTTTGCTAGTACAAATTATTTTCTTGGCGTCTGTTTTCTATTAAGGGTAAAAGGAGGATTTAAAGTAAAGTTTTTAAAGAAAATGATCAGTTATGCAAAACAAGCAAACAAAAATCAACACAGATGATAATGAACATGAATTTGCAAAATTGGAAACAGTGAAATTTGGATTTGACCCCTCAGAATTTCATTTTCTTAAAAAACAAAAATGAAAAGAAACAGCCTTTTCCCATTTGATTCCTTGCTAGCTGCAGTTCATGGGTTTTTCACTAAGTCTCTAGACTGTCTCTAGTAAAATAACCTTTAAATCCAAAAATATACATTTGTCATTCCAGAAATGTGTATCAGTGGTGAATATGATTGGTGTCTGTAAGTTTATTATAAGGTTTGATTTTCTATTTGCAGAATTTTCTAGTGATTTTGTCCAATTATTAAAAGTTCTGACTTCAAATTTCTAAAGTAAGAGAAAAAGCTGAGGTTACTTTTCTAACACTGTCAAGGTCGAAGTGCCTTTCCTGCAAGATAGGCTTGTGAATAATACACGTGCATTCACTATGTGCCCATGTCATGTAGTTCCTTGTAGAAAATAAATGTGTTATGCAATACATACATTAAGGTTGGGTAAAAGATCTGAAACGGTTTTCATAGACTTAGAGAACCATTTTCCCACAATGTTTCTGAAATAAATTTGGTTTCCACTCCAAATACTAAGTTGATCAGTAATTGTATATCTAGATATAATTTGGGTATACCTTTCAGTGTGGATGGTTGATGAAACACGTTTTAATCAAACCTGGGTTTGGGCCTTTAATTTTTTTCTTATCTGTGTATACATATAACAGATGTATATGTATATACTTATTTCTCCATAGCTAATAAATAAAACAACTATCTTAATATCTTAGCTCTTTAGGTATGTATAGGAAATATATTCCTTGGTCTCTATATGGCAAATTTCATTTCTACATGAGGTTAAGAGGCCAGAATTTCTGTGATTGTGTCATTCCTTTATTTTCTCATGTTGCTTTGTTTATGATAATGTCATTTGCTATTATGTTGAGAGCCATGTCTGCTTTTTTCCTTCAGTCCATTTCTACTCTAAAATAATGCCGCAGGAAAAACAGCAAGCATAAATCAGTACATCAAAATAAGTCCCACCATTCTACAGTTTACAAATAGCTGTTGATGAGTTTGCCATGCTTACTGAACTGAATAAATATAAAAGCTTTTTGTGTGCATTCCTATTTTCAGTCCCAATACAGTGCGTTAACCTCAGAATATCAAATTGAATCAGGGTTTCTGAGGAGAGCTGGCTCCAAAGCAGTTAGAATGACACTATTCATTACACTATCTAGATTCAGGTTTCAGACAACCATAACCAGTGCTTTCACAACCTCTCACCTAAAGTCAGATAATGTACAGCCACCCAAATAAGTGACTGAATTTCCCTGCAAGTGCTTCTGAACCTCTCAAAATGTGGAGCCTGTGGAGGCCCTGAAAACTGAGACTAAAATTGTTATGAAGAGACTTTACTGGATGAAATTTTTCCTTGCCAGGCACAAATAAACAGCTCTCAATAGGGTGCTCACCACACAGTGTGTCAGCACATATTATGCAGTCTGGTGCTGAGTGGATGTGTCAGCTGCCCATTAGACCACACTAAAATAGAATTGCTGGGAGCCTGAAGCATGAAGCATGATATTAGATAAAGTGATGAAATTTCACTCGATTAAAGAGCCAGGTCAAGGACAGTTACCTCAGGAAATTCCTTTTTTCCTAGAATATTCTCACAAGTTTGATAAATTTATCCTCCTTTTCCGCTTATTTTCGATTATCATTCAAATTATATGAATGGCTGCATTTACACTTGCTGGCTTACGACATATTGGGGATGACAGGGATGGTAGATTTTTATTATTTAAAAAAGGGGAGGAGGCAGAAAAGAATTGACTGCTCCACATTAGAAACTATAGGAAATGTTAGATTGATTTTTTAGAGTTGTTTGTGTTTTCTTCATCTGAGGTGAGAGCAGCTGAGATTTTTTGTTAGGCTCCCTGAATGCTAGCATAGAGCAGCACCTGAGGGAACAGAAAATTGCTCCCTGTATCCATGGGAAATGCATGCTGTTGGCAAAAGGATCTGCATCTGTTTTGCTTCTTGACTGGAGTGCTGAGGCCTCACCTAGTCAGATAAAGCTGTGGATTTGATTTAGTGTCTGTATCAGCTCCTCAGAGTGCTCCGCAAGAAGAAATTAGAGTGCACGGCTATATCTGCTGCATTTTATTGCAGTTTATAGTTTGGCAAGAGTCATCTCTCTCTGCCTCCCTCAATTTAATTTCAATTAGGATCACAAGTTGCTTTGAAATCTAAGAGGAATCCGAAAGGTTAATTATCACTGAGTACGCCATCCTTGGAGCCAGTCCCTGACCCTTATCCTGTGAAGCTTTGATACAATTTCTAAGCAGCATCTGACATCTTGCAAATTGCTTTAATGCTTATTAATTAGAACAAGCAAACCTCTTCTTTTTAAGTGTGCCTCCTCCTCATGCTATGCCAGGTGTAAAGGAGAGTTTGCAGTTAATTCAAACATGGTCATCCCTTCACACACAGTTGTGCCACTCACCCATGTAAATGTATCATAGTGAACTGCATCAAAAATCCTAGGCACTGTGCCTCTTAACTGTTTGGATGTATTGGTGTTCGATTCTGGGCCAGCCAGAGATTGGTGGTTACAAGACAGCTGCCAGAGAATAACATTTACTCCAGGATAAATATGATTACCTTCTGATACAGTATTTTCTAAAGTCAATAAATTAACTCCTACATACATACTTCTTCATATGTGCAAAGCTTGTCATGGAATTTTACTGGCATGATCACAGGGATTCCTGCCCCTTTGATATTACTGATGCAGCCGGAAAAAAAATCTTATTCATCTTGAAAACAAGTAAAATGTTGCAGGGCTGCAGTTATTGCTGGAGATACCTGTCTGATGAATGGGTTCATGAAAAATGCCCAGATCAACATAATATAGAGGTTATCATAAAATATGAAACCTTAATATAAGTCTGGAGAAAATTACCTTTTGGATGACAAATAGCATGACATTCACTCCCTAATAGGAGTAATCTAGGAGTCTCAATAGACACAGTCATCCTACCCAAGCACACATTTAGAAGCTCAAATTATAGTGCATGTAATATTTTGTGTATAACATATTGTTAATAAAAATACAAGATATAATATGGAGAAGAGATGTACAGCAGAAGTGAGGTCAAGCAATTGTAGAGGCATACTGATGAAATCTAATAATTGTTCTCTATTTCTGCTTTTTGTGTTTTGTGAGGTTTTTTTACTCTCATTGTGTAGGTAACAGTTTATTTTCTGCTTCTTTGAAAGTAATCTCCTGGAAAAAAGTCACAACATCCATTTTTATTTATTTAGATTATTTATTTATTTTTAATGGTGAATTCTGAGGCTAACCTCAAGAAAATTTCCTCAGAGAAAATACACACACATACACAAGTCCTGTATGAAAATGATGAATTTTTTACTTTTCTTCTGTATGAGGTTAGGATTAAAGTAACATAATCCTTAGACAGACAAAAGATAGCACTGTTTGAAATGGGTGGATCTTAAAAAATCCCTTAGATATGCTCATTGAACCAGCATTGGAAATCTTGTCTGTCACAAAATGCAGGCAGAACCACCTGAGTGAGGCAAGGTATTCTTGCTGCGTTTTGCACCACTTAGAGAGCCTGCAGCAAAGTTTTCTCTCTCTTTCTTTTTTTTGTTTTGTTTTGTTTTGTTTAACATTGTTCTTCGAACCAAATCAAACCAAACCAAAATCCTTGAATCCTTTGCTTAAATTATTTTAACATAATAAGGATCTTTATGAAGCAGAGAAAATGGATGTTTACTGCTGGTAGACTGCACAAGGACATGCCTGTTTATTAAGAAGGCTGTAGAAGGAAGTCTGATATGACACTTCCTCCTTTTTCCATTGCTGGGGGAGTGATCAACAACTTCTGCCAACTCATACAATCTGCAGCAAAAACTGTGTACTTCACTGTCCTCTGTCAGCCTAGCTCTTTCAGTCCACACCCCTGTACCACAGCCAATGTTAATGTGTGTGAGCACCCTGAACTGGTAAAGAAGTGGTCTTACTTTTTTCAGCATTTTGTATTACCTGGTTTTTGTGCCTGCTGGTAAAGGGTAAAGGGATTGAGGGACTCTCCCTTGATTCTTGCACAGGATAGCCCTTTCCCTTTCATCTGTCTATAAAGAAAACAGTATGGGAAATCATAGAATCGCAGAATCATGGAGTCATAGAATTATAAAGGTGAGAAAAGACCTCCAAGACCTCCATGTCTGACTTTTGACTGAACACCACTATGCCAACTAAGCATGACCACTAAGTGCCACATCTAATAATTTGTTGAACACTTCTGGGGTGATGACTCCCCCACCTGCCTGAGCAACCTGTTTTGACACTTAACAACCCTTTCAGTGACAAAATTCTTCCTGACGTCCAACCTGAAACTCCACTGGTATAGCTTGGACCCATTGCCTCTTGTCCTGTTGCTAGTTGTTCGTAAGAAGTAGCTGACCCCCACCTCACTGCACCTTCCTTTCAGGTGCTTGTAGAGAGCAACAAGGTCTCCCCCGAGCCTCCTTTTTTCCTGGTTAAACACCCCCTCGGTCAATCCTCACAGGAATTGTGCTCCAGACCTTTCAACAGCTCTGTTCTCTTCTCTTCCTTCATCTCACTCAATGTCTCTCTTGTAGTGATAGACCCAGAACTGAACAGAGTTCTTGACATGAGTCCAATCACTGCCCTGGTCCTGCTGGCCACAGGTCAGGATGTCGTTGGTCTTCCTGGCCACATGGGTACATGCTGGCTCATGTTCAGCACCCCCAGGTCCTTTTCTGCCAGACCACCTTCCAGCCACTCTGCCCCCTGCCCGTAGTGTCGCACGAGATTGTTTTCACCAAAGTGCAGGACCTGGCACTTTATCTTGTTGAATCTCATACCACTGGCCTCATCCCATTGATCCAGATGGTCTAGATCCCTCTGCAGGGCCTTCCTACACCCCAGCAGATCAGCATTCCTACGCAACTTACAGTCATCTATCGATGTTCTGAGGAGGCGCTCAATCCCCTCATCCAGGTCACTAATAAAGACTTTTAACAGCCACCGCCAGTTCTGAGCTTTGGCAAAACTCTCTAGTGACTGGCCACCAACTCTGTGTACATCACTCATCAACACTCCCTGGCCCCAGCCATGCAGACAGTTTTTAACCCAGCAAAGAGAGCACCTGTCCAAGTCATGGCCTATCCAGCCTGCCAGCTTTTCCAGGAGTATGCTGTGGGAGACAGTATCAAAATATCAAAGACTTTATTAACGTACTTTACAACATACACATCACTCCCCTCATCCACTGGGCAGGTCACCTGGTCATAAAAGGAGATCAGGTTGGCCAGGCAGAACCTGCCTTTCCTAAACCCCTGCTGGCTGGGCCTGATCCGTTGGTTCTCGTTTGCATGCTGTGTGATAACTCTCAAGAGGCCCTGTTCCATAAACTTCCCTGGCACCAACGTCAGACTGATGGGTCTGTAGTTCACTGCATCCTCCTTCTGACCCTTCTTGTAGATGGGCATTATATTGACCAATTTCCAGTTGTCTGGGTCCTCACCAGATAACCAGGAATGGTGATAAATGATGGACAGTGACTTGGTGATCTCGTCTGCCAGCTCCCTCAGTACTCTTGGGGGAACCCCATCGCGCCTCATAGATTTTCACGTGTCTAAGTGGCACAGCAAGTCACTAATTACTTCCTCCTGGATTACAGGGGATCTAATCTGGTTCCTGTACCAGCTCAGGGGACCAGTTACCCTGAGGATAACAGGTGTTTCTCTTGAAGACTGAAACAAGGAGAGCTTTCAGTGCCAAGTCAAATGGACCAAAAAACGACTGCTCAGGCTCAGGACTAATACCAAAGTTGCAAAGACTGAGAATAGACATTTCCCTCATTTCTCCCAGGAATGCTTTCTTAAGGAAAAGCTTAAGTGACACGATGAAACATTAGGCAGAGGATGGTCCCTTGGTTATTCACATAGCGCAGAAACCCAGCTTAGTCTTTTCTTTCTTCATAGACACCCTAACCTCCAATGTGAGCAAATTCAAGCCTCTTGGGCCCAGCTGCCAAGGAATATGAATTAGACTGAAGTGAAAATATCACCAGATTCCTGCCAAAACCCTCAGCAGACCCCACAGGGAAATAGTGGTTCAGTCGGGGTTTCCGCACTCCGAAAAAAATGAATCCCCAAGCTGCTAAAGAGTGTGTTTGCAGTTTTCATTAAACTACATTAGTTGCTCTGCTTCAAGGGCCAGGAGGTGAATCACCTCCCACAAAGAAACTCATGAGAGAATATGTCCCTGAAATGTTGCCTCGAGTACCAGGTACTGCTAGGTACCAGGCTGTGGGTGGCAGCGCGGGCTGCAGTGTCACATCTGATGGTGATGTGCTGTCCTCTCTCAGCAGGAGGTGTTAGCTCATTTATATCCTTAGTGTTTCCCAAGGTTTGAAAGTTGTTTTCTAGCCTTTTCAAGCTTGTGAAAAGTGAAGCTTTTCTTCCCTTGTACCCTACTAGTCCACTATACATCATTCAGGGTCTAGTCAGCATAATTTGTATCTTCCTACTCTTTTCTACAACCAATCTATTGCAGTTTTTCCACAAGTGACAGGATAAAAGTGCCCTCTTCACTATCATGATTTAAATAGATGAATAGTTAGCATGGATGACTTGAGATAATATTTGTGTTAAGGCCTGGTGAAACAGGCTTGATAGTTTGTGTTTGAGGATTATTGTTTCAGCCTCTTTGAAAAAGGAGATGGACAGTCAGTACTGGATGGCTAGTATTTAGGGTTTGAAGGGTCTTCTTTCCATAGTGACTGGAGGTATGTCATGACTGTTAATAGAAGTGCAGTTGATAGAAGATAGAGTATCTGCCTTGACCTGCAAGCCCTCTCAGATTTATGCGCATTACATTTGGTAAACACCAGTTACTATGTATAGTTCCATTTCAGATGAATTGATTATTAAAATATGTACTGTAATACTAGAAAGTGTTTGCTTTACTTTGCAGCCTAACTGGCTGTAAAATGTTATTTTTCAGAATCAACAGTTTTGGTCCAGAGGCAGTCTACAAACTGTAAGAAAAGACAGAGATATTATAACATTTGTTGGCAAAAGTGACAAATGCCTATCTTCACATCACAGATGAGATACTCTCTGCTTAGAAGTCTGCAGGTTTATACAGTCCATTTAGACAGGAGAGGAAACCCACAAAGAGGAATACCTTAAACAACTGGAGGCTCAGCTTTGGTGAAATTTCCATGGAGCCACAGCACAGATGTGTTCAGCTATGTGGGTCTGAATACACTAAAATACATTCAGAACATTGCTCCTCTGCCAACACCATAAAGAGTTCTTCAGTCCTTTTAATGGACCTGTGTTCAGGGATGTATTGTTGTAAGTATTATAGAAAAAGTATCGCACCTTCCCTCTTTGCTCAAATCATCATACAGACTAAACCAAGAAATTCAAGGGTTTGGGGTTTTTTCTGTTGAGAAACCAAAAAAACACACATGAGAGATATTTTCCTCCCTTATTCTCTGGAAAGTATTGAAGTGAGCCTGATTTGTGAACCTGCTAAATTTATGGTACATATGATAGCCACAAACTTGCAGATGGATCTTCCCCCTGTCTCTAGTGTCTCATATCATATTGGGCTACAGGGGTGGCTTCTGTGAGAAGCTGCTAGAATCTTCCCCCGTGTCCAACAGAGCCAATGCCAATGTCAGTGGCTACAAGACAGACCCACCTCTGGCCAAAGCTGAGACAATCAGCAATGGTAGTAATGTCCCTACACTAATATATTTACAGAGGGAAAAAAATTATTATGCAGAAGTAGTGCATCCAGAGAAGAGAGGAGTGGGAATACATGAGAGAAGCAGCCCTGTGGACACAAAGGTCAGTGGAGAAGGAAGGGGAGGACATGTTCAGGTTGAGGAGCAGAGATTCCCCTGCACCTTGTGGTGAAGACCATGGTGAGGCAGGGTGTCCCCCTGCAAGTCATGGAAGACCCCCACGACAGAGCAGGTGGATGCCTGAGGGAGACTCTGCTCCCATGGAAAGTCCATGCCACAGCAGGCTCATGGCAGGACCTGAGGCTCCATGGAGGACCTGTAAGAGACGGCCCGAAGACCCTTCACCTGTCTCCCAATCGTCTACGGAAAGTGACTTTGTGCAGAGCCTGGGCCTGGCCGAGGTGGGAGGCATGCCGAGCACAACGCGACCGAACTGGTACCACATTCCTGAGTCTGTGGGTCGTGTTGGTCCTGCTGTTAAAGCAGCAGGAGCGGCGCGGGACATACTGTCTGCATACCTGTTCTGTGCACCTGTTCTGTGCAATTGACTTAAGACAATGAGCATTGTTCCCTCACCTCTAGGCTGTGAGCCCCTCGCTCCTGAAATCCCCTGGCCATCTGCCCCTCGCTCTCAAAAGGACTATAAAAGAGACTCCCTAAGAAGACCTCTTCGAGATCTCCCCGATGATGACGAAGGACCACAAGGACTCTGCCTCGCCGTTGGTAGCTATAACCCTCCTCCTCTTTCTCTCTCTCTCTCTACTTTATTTCCTGAATCTATCCCTCTCTATCGCATAACTGAGTGTTTAGCATGCAATAAAGTGCATTGTGATTGATTGAAACCAAAATTTCCTCGTTCGCGTTTCTTTTGCCCTCTGAGATCAGTGTCACAAACCATCACGACCCTCGCTTTCTGTAAGCGGATTGTGGCAGGACCCCACACTGGATCAGGTTTGCTGGCAGGCCTTTTGACCTCACAGGAGACCCACACTGGAGCAGTCTGTTCCTGAAGGACTTCACCCTGTGGAAAGGAACCCACTCTGGAGCAGTTAATGAAGAACTGTGGCCTGTGGGAAGGATGTATGTTGGAGAAGTTTGCGGAGCACTGTCTTCTGTCAGGGAAGTTCCCTGTCTGAGGTACCCTACACTGGAGCAGGGGAAGGACTCTCTCCTCGAAGAGGCAGCAGTGACAGAAACAACACGCAATGAACTGATCATAACTCTCGTTTTCTGTCTCCCTACACTGCTATAGGGTAGAGAATCAGGAATAAAGTTAAGGTCAGGAAGGAGGGAGGGGTGAGGGGAAGATGTTTTTAAGATTTGTTTTACTTTCCATTATCCTACTCCGGTTTTGATTGAATTAATATTTTCAAGTGAGGTCTGTTTTGCTTGTGATGGTAATCATTGAATGAACTTTCCCCATCCTTATCGCAACTCATGGGCCTTTTTTTATTTTTTGTCTCCCCTGTCCAGTTGAATAGGGGAGTGATAGAGAGGCTTTGGTGGACAACTGGCATCCAGCCAGCGTCAAACCACCACAGAAGGCAAAAATGATACAAAGAAAAGTGCACACAGGAGATGTTGAGGTTGTACATGCAACTTTCTGTCACTGAAATCCTCTGTCACTCTGTCTTCCTTCATAATGTTTTGCCTGGTAGGAGGTTTATTCCTAATACGTATCCATGAGTGAACACTTTTTAACTCTTTCATTTTACTGAACTGTGAACAGAGCTTTCCCCTAGGTAGGGCCATTAGAACAAATCCATTGGAGCTTTTAAAATAAAATAGTGTCCTGGCTGGCAATTTGTGTGTCACGTTTCAGCTCTGGAGATGTGACACATCCAAGCCGTTCAGAGGAAGCAGAAATGCTGACAGGCTCGAAATGACAGCAATGACAGTGTCTGCAGCTGCACACATTTGATTTATAGCACTTGCAAGTAGTGGTTTTATTATAGTGCATCTGAATATTTCTGAGGTTTCTTACATGTTGGATGTTTTTGTTTGTTTGTCTTTTTGTCTTGTTTTCTTTTGTTTTGTTTTCTTTTGTTTTGTTTCCAGTATTTTGGCTGAAGGGCAAGCTTGTCCTGTGATTTTGGCCTGAAACCAATACACCTCTGTCGGCATGGAAAACAGCTAGAAAATCTAAGGTGCAAATCAATGGTCAGGAATGATCAACTGCACACATACAATATGGGAAAAGTTGGAGAATGCAATTGTTAAATACAAGAAAGATTAGGATGTCAGTTAGATATAGCCGATCACAAATTGAAATGAAGGCATTTAACACTGTCTCCCATAACAAACTGAGGAAGTATCAACAAGGTAAGTGGATCGTGAGGTCCACTGAAAAGTGGATGAACTGTGGGGATCTAAGTGTTCTGATCAGTGGCCCGAAGTCCAGCTGGAGGCCACTAATCAGAATCCTTATCCTTTGTGCTGTGTCTGACCTGTCAATACTGGGTACAGTTCTGCTTAATTTTATTAATGAGTTGGATGCTGATGTAGAGTACACCGTCAGATAGTCTGCAGATGATACACAACTAGAAGTGGCTGATGTAATGACTGGTTGTGCTGCCATCCAGGAGGATGCCAACAGGAATAAAAATTGAGCTGACAGGAACCTCATGGAATTCAAAAAGGGAAAATGTAAAGTCCTGACCCTGCAGAAAGATAAATCCACCCACAAATACAAGACTGGTGCTACTTAAATGGTGAGGAGATAACAGAGAAAGACCCTAGAATCTTGGTGGATAACAAGTGGACCATGACCCAGCAATGCACCCCTCTGGAAAAGAAGACCAACATCTTCCTGGGCTCCATTAGGATCAGCCTCACCAGCAGGTAGAGGGACATAATCCCTCCGCTCTGGTGAGACACAACTAAGTGCTGTGTCCATATCTTGGTTCCCAAGTACAAGAAACATATGGACATCCAGCAGTGAATCCAGTAAATGGTCACAAATATGAAGGCTTTGGAGTATTTGACATACTGAGAGGTCAAAAAAACCTGTGACTCTTCAGCCTGGAGATAAAAACTCAGGGAAGTCTTAACAGAGTGCATAAGTGTCTGATTAAAGTGTTTAAAGAAGATGGAGCAAGGTTCTTCTCAGTGGTGTCCAGTGGCAGGACACCACACAAGAAGTAAAAGTTGAATGGAAGTAATTCTATTTAAGTGTAAGATTGTGGGGTTTCTGTTGTGTGATCAGACATTGGAACAGGTTGTCTGTTTAGCTCACAGAAGAGAAGGCTGAGGGAAGGTATAACAGTCTTCATATTCCTAAGGATGAGTTCTGTTCCACAACTGCATGAAGGACAGGCTAGGAAACAGTAGATTAGCATCGGGCTAAGGAAAGTTCAGGTTGGATGTCATAAAAAAACAACTTACCATAGAAGCTGTGAAGTTTTTCTGATTATTATTGAATAAATTGAAGAACATCTCTCTCATCTGGATATCACCAGCATAGTTGATTCTATGACCAGAAAGGAAGATGGACTAGAAAATCTTCTGAACCTGCATGCTATTTGGTAATTGTTGGGTGATTCTCTTCCTGAAAGCCATACAAGGTGCAAAGAGGGAATGATCAAAGTGGCAAATACAGGGAATTGATTTATGAATTTAAAATGTAACTAAGAACTTTATTTTAATTTGCATTATGGTAAAGATTCGGGAATGAGGAGGAAAAGGAAAAAAGGGGATAAGCATGTTATACAGAAATTAACCATCAACATCAATTTCTCTCAACATACATCACACCAATCCCAAATAAAAGCTTGACAGGTTTGTGATGTGCAATTTCGGGTATAAAATCAGTATTTGGGTTTTTTTTTTTACTGTGACTGAGTATTAGTGAAATAATTCAAAATGTTATTTGTGGATTTTAAGGTCCGAAGAACAATATCTTCTGGCATGTGTTCTCACTCAAACCAATCAATCATCTGCCTACTGGTTTGCAAAGAGGCCTTTTTGTTTGATCAGTTCCACAAACAGTTTCACCAATAATTGATCTTCTATAAGGTCCACGATAACTGCCATACTAATAAAGCTGGCATGTTTGTGACTAAATGTAAAATATTCTTTACTGCTTAGAATAAAGTAGTCTGTGAAGTACAGCAGAGATGGAATTAAAGCTACATGTGGATACCAGTAAGAAGTAAACGTAGGAAGTTTAAGTAGAAATACCTGTTATGGGGCTATTGTGATATCGGTAAACACAACTTTTCTAATAGGAAATTATTCCAAACTGAATATGATTGAATTGACATTAATTCCCTTGAAAGAGGCTTTGTATGCAAACAATATTTTTCTTTATTTAGGATCATGTCTTATTATATTAAACATGAACAAAAACTGGAGCAAGAACAGAAAATTTTCCTCTTACTTGTTTTTCTTTTTCTGTTTTCAGGTACCGTCTCCTAGCCATGTTGTGCACTCATGAAAATAAATTCTAGAATCATGAGAGTGGCATGTTTGTTGAAAGTAATTGCTGGAGAAAGTTAGATTTCAATTTTGAACATTATCTACAGATCCACCCTATGTCACAAGATACAAAATATGGTTTAGGGAAGCAAAGCCACTTTTCTGTTTACTCAGCAGTTGCCACCATTCATGACTAAACTGCTGATTTTTTTTATTTTAAAATTTATTTGCTAAGGGGAAATGCGTTATTTTTTAGTAGGTATCACAGGTACGCTTATACACTTGCTTACCCATTGACTATTATAATTTAGCAAACTAGCTTCACTTCTTCATATCTCTTCCAGTAATATAGTTAATTCAACCTAGAGAGTCTTAAAACCCCACAATCTCACTTGTTTGCTACAGGGACAGATAAGAATCTTCGATTCATTTGTAGCAAGAAGGGAAAAAAAGATAAGCGCCTAATTGGGAAAGATCAGAAGCATACAGCTTGTAAGGCAAAGTCAAGACGTAAGTGTTTCAGCACAAGGACACTTCCCAACAACCTCCTTGTCCAGCGGCTTTGATCAAACCTTTCTTCAAAAAGGTCTAAAGAACAGCTGACTGATCTTTCCTCTCAGCATCTGCTCAGGAAGCTTCACACAGTGTCTTCTTGTAGTCTAGTATTTCACAGTTTTTAAAGTCTTATTTTCCTGACAGTAGCTTTTTGTTAAGGTATAACTCAGACCTCTTATGCTTGTTCATGGTAATCAAATTTATGTTCCTGAAAGGCTTGTATGTCAATTCATAATGTCCAACAAAAAATTCAGGGATCTGAGCAACACTGTTGTTCTTGGTCTGGAACATCTTATTATCAAATAATAATGGAGAAATTCAAGTCTGCTACTGCAGGTTGTTCTTTCTCTCTGCATCCCTGAAAGCAACTGCGCAAGGTGAGTAAAACAAGGCAGATATGGAGAAATGAGAATGATACCTATCATTAAAAATGCTTGCATATCCCTTCTAGTGGGATGTGATAGTGTGAACTTCCTGTCAGGCTGTGGATAGTCGTGATACATTCTCAGTCTGAGCATACGTAATCGCAGTATGGAGGACGGAAGAGTTTGAAGAAAAGGTCAGAAGTGAAAAAAAGCATTGGAGAAAATAGGTACAAAGTGGGATGTGGCTCCTTCCTTCCTCCCTTCCTTCCTTCCTTCCTTCCTTCCTTCCTTCCTTCCTTCCTTCCTTCTTTCCTTCCTTCCTTGGTGTTTTCATGTACATAACCTGCAAGCTTCTTGAAGTTTGCTTTATTTTGTCTTCCAGTGTGAACCTCATAAAGAATCAACTGGCTTTCACAGGATTTCAGTGGTATAATTCACTGAAACCTGGGCAAATCTAAACAGGCAGGTTTTTCCACAGCCCTGATCCCACATATTTGTCTTCAGAGTATTTGATTTTCCTTTTTTTCTGCTTGTCTTTTTATGTTGTGCAGATTACTGCAAGTGTATTACAAGAAGCTGTATAAGCTGAGTTAAGCCTGCATCATGCAGTGAATAAATGAGCAAAAGGAGGGGGAAAATAAAATACTTTTCCCAAAAGAATATTTTCTTTGGAATGGATCTTTGCTCTCAATGTAGATAATACAGCTAATATCTAGTAACTGAAAATTTTGGCAGTTTGTTCAGGAACAAGAATGTGGCAGTAGAAAATAACGAATTGAAAGTTTGTCATTCTGAAATGCTTCTAGACTTTTATCTGATGCCTGTTCCATCAATTGCAATCTGTGTCCGTTAGTACTCATGCAACTCAACTGAGCAATGAAATAACATATTAGCATTTAACCTGAAAAAATGAAGTAATTCAAAATTTACATAAAATTACGGAGTAAACTCTAAACAGGTCACCCTAGAAATGTATAATTATGCTCAGCAGTCCTGTCAGCATACATGGAAACAATTTTATTCCTAATCATCTTCTGCTTTTATTCACTCTGTAATGTATCATTAAAATTTCCATGAACAATGACTCTTAATAGGTGCTAATGCAATTGTGAATTGTGGTAGTTGTTATCTAAATTAATCTCTATATCTTAGGTTTCTTGTTGCCCTATGCAAAAGGAGGGTGATGAAGATAATATAGGAACTGAAATATGTGTACATTATGCTGTTTGGGTTAGGCAGTATTTTGTTACAATTTAAAAGTCTACTGAGACATTTCTATATTTACATCCACTAGAATAATTTGATATGTAGCTTTAATTAATTAAGTTGTTTATATGTAATTTTCCTCTAGTAAGTTGGAGTTTTTCTCTTTACGTCTAGGAATTTGAAGCTGAATAATATACATTGGTATGCAGTGTGTGATATCCTTCTATGTAAAGGTATATGTACAGTCGTCTATTATATTTTTGTTCTTAATTGTATGTACCCAGTACATCTATGTATTGGTGTAAATTAAAGCTGTATGTTTTGTAGATAGGATTTTAAAATGATTTACAGGACCAACCTAACTGCTAAAAATTTATTTTGAAAAAAATAAGGATCACTAAGCAACTCACTTTTCTGGTAAGTGAAATGCAACCATTCCTTAGGTGGAACAGAGTAACTGTTCACCATCATACTGTACTCTTGGAGACAAGGCAGGAAAATTACTACCATACTTAATTGAAACTATAGTTTCAGGATTTTAGAAAGACCTGTTTCAGAAGATAATTATTCAGATTGAAATTTATCTGCCTTCCAATACAAACATCATCAGAAGATACGTGAAGACCAAAACACGGAATTGTTGATGTGAGGTGTTGCTCTGGCTGAGCTGGAGCTCATTTCCCCACAGCAGCCCTCTCAGTGCTTTGCATTGGTGTCTGGAAAGGTGTTGATAACCCAGCTGTGCTTTGGCTCCTGCTGAGCAGCACTGGCACAGCATCAGCCACGTCTCTCAACATTTTGCCCCATTGGCAGGCTGGGGATGGAAAAGGCCCAGGGAGGGGACACAGCTGGGCCAGCTGGCCCAAACTGACCAAAGGGACACTCCACACCATGTGATGTCACTCAGATATAAAACTGAGGGAAGGAGGAGGAAGGCGGCCATTCGTTATTTACAATGTTTGCCTTCTGAAGCAACCTGTACTCATCCTGGAGCCCTATCTCCCAGGAAGTGGCTGAACACTGAACATCACTTTCTGATGGAAAGTAGAGAAGATTTTTTTTTTTTCTCTTTGCTTGTGCATGTGCAAACTTCTATTTTCCTTTAGCAAACTGCCTTATCTCAACCTATGCGTTGTTTTCCATCTGATCTTCTCTCCCTTGTCTGGCTTGGATGGGTGAGCAATGCAGCAGCTTTGTGGGTTCCTGGCATCCAGCCAAAGTCAACCCCCCACAAGTGACCTCAGCCCAAATTCCATATCTTATTTCAGGTGGAAAGTCCTCCCATCTTCACTGACATAGGTTGTCCTTTTCATTACAGAGGGCTCAGCTGCTGGCACTGATTCTCATTCAATGAGATTGTGCTGATTTGATTATATCTTCCTCTAACTTACGCTTTGGCTTTTTTTTTTTTTTTTTTTCCCAGGGTTTCCGGGAAATTTGCTTCC
>VZRS01003440.1:179205-241647 GCA_013398055.1 Ifrita kowaldi | reverse complement strand
TTTTTTTTTTTTTTTTTTTTTTTTTTTGGAGTCATTCATTTTAGTGCTGTCTTTAGTTACCACTTTTAAGGATCATCTGAGCACACACAGCAAGGCATCCTAGTACTCTGAAGTAAATTCTTAGACTGTGCTTAGAACAGGCAGTCACCTGATGCTGCCAAAATGTTGGTGCTGATGAAAAATGAGCAAGAATGTGAGTCCTTTGCCAGGAGCACTCAGCTTACTCTAAGATCAGAGCTGTACTTAAATGGGCTCTTCAAAAATAGTATTTTGGCCCCCAACAATTTAGTAAAGAAATTACTTTTCCTACAAGTCCTCCTTCTGTTTGATGAAGTCTTTCATCTTACTTCTGAAACTACAGGTCCTGAGCAGAAACTATAGCTCCCAAGCATTCCCCTTGTTTAAATCACCCAGCACTGCGCTTCCTTTCTCCCTCCTTGTATGACTCAGATGTTGTTTCTTAAGTATCACGGAGGAACTTTCTAACTTATTTTACATATGAAGTTGTTTTGTTCCCTGCGTTATGAAGTTTGATGGGCAGGAGTATGTGGGTGTTTTGCTCATATGCCTTGGGTCTAATTTACTTTTTATTTGTGAAACCTTTCTTCTAACAAATACGAGTGATCAAATGGACTTAAGCAACAGCTTTGTGGTACAAATAACGTTAGGAAATAGTCACTAATATATGGAATTGATAATGAAGTGGAATGTATGAATTCTTGATAACCATTAGTGCAAAAAACCATTCCTTTTATAGCAGATCCCCTATTCTGAGATGACAGCTTTTTTCTCTCTTGTGAATATGAAGTGCCAGATTATGAATTCAATAGCTGCCTCTTTTTCAGGGCATTGCTTATGAATCTGCCCTGCCCTGTCACTGCACATTATTAGCATTAAACACACTTGCAACACCATAAATTTACAAGATGCATGCCCTATCTGAAAAGCTTATGGTCTAAATGAGATAGGAGAAATTCACAGCAAAACACAGGACAACAGTTCAGGAAAGGCAGTGTGTAAGGATTATTATTCATGATTTAAATTAGGGAGGAAGAACTGCATAAAGAGTTGCATGTTAGGAGAAATCTGAAAAAGAAGACAGAGGGCACTTGGTAGCTAGGAAAAGGAAAATTGCTCTAGACACAGGACTGGAAGGATTCTGAGATAGCACATCAAAAGCTTTCATTAGTGAATTAATAGCCGCGTTCCTCTCCCTGCTGATAATCCTCGCTTCATCAGATGTGCCTCTGCACACTGCTGTCAGCATATTGTCTGCTTGTTTTTTAACATCTGGTTTGAAAGACTGCAGGGGTAGAACCATTTTATTCTATAAACTACTGACACCTGTAGGTCCTACTACTTAGGATGGCATTAATGGGCATTTTGCATTTTGAAAATCAAGCCTTGAATAGATACCATATTGTATTTCAAATGCCAGGATTTTTTATTTGTTTAACAGGTCTGCCAAAAGGGTATATCTATCCTTCATGGTTAGAATGAGCAGTCAGCCACCAAAACAATGTAAGCTACAGATCTTAATTATATCTTTGTCAGTGACTCCTTACTCCTGTTTTTTTGGTTTGGTTTGGTTTTGGTTTTGTTCTTGTTTTTTGTTTTTGGTTTTGTTGGGTTTTTGTTGGGTTTTTTGTTTTGATTTTTTTATTGTTTGTTTTGAGGGTTTATTTTCTGTTTGTGACTTGGTTTTATTTTTGGAAGGGTAGTATTTTTTCTTCAGGTCTGTACCTTATGAATCTGGCTGGTGTGGTAAATTAAGTAGATCCATGAGTAATTTTGCAGTACTAGTATGTGAAAATTTACAATGTGAGTTATCAAAGAGTAAGACAACATCATTGGTTCGTGATGTCTTGAAATTGTCAGTCACTGGGCACTAGGGGATTACTGTGATGAAATGTATCTGCTCCATTCTTATACTTCTCCTTGAACTTCCAGCACTGGTTGCTGTCAGAGACATGTTACTAGGTTAGAAGGAGGTTTGATCTGATCTCATAGTGGCTCCTATGAGTATTTCTTTGCCTGTGAGTTTAGGGAGAATGGGTTTGTTCTTCTAGGGAAAAGGCTGGGAAAATACTAGGAGGTGCCAGCATTCAGGTGGCTCTGTTTATGTGCTCAGTCAAAGGTGGGTGGTTTTGTATAATGAAGGAAAGAGGCAGACATCCTTGTATTCTACCTGTAAAATGTTTATGTTCTGCCTGTTGGACGAAAGAATAAGTTAGAAATACACAACAATCCTCCATAACTGCACTAGCAGGGAGGAATTGACATTTAAATGAAAAAGGACTTAAGGATTAAATACAAGTAGCAGCTTGGGAACTCGTAAGAGGTTTAGGTGGGAAGATGAAACTAAGAATGTGATTGAG
The DNA here is from genome assembly GCA_013398055.1 of Ifrita kowaldi. NCBI lineage: Eukaryota > Metazoa > Chordata > Aves > Passeriformes > Cinclosomatidae > Ifrita > Ifrita kowaldi. The sequence goes on along the minus strand of VZRS01003440.1, from coordinate 239,269 downwards.
AATCAGTTTCCTGCTGTCCTCCTACCATTTGTATTACTGAAGTATTTTAATTTATAGCTTGCTAAAAAAGTAGGCCCACAATACTCACTACAGTAAAATGTATCTTGAGGTTATCATACTGTCTTCAACGTGGACATCTTTGTGACTCTTGCACTAACAGCAAGGAAGCTGGGATGACCAGTCCTCCAGCTGTTTTTTGATCTGTCAGCTGTGGAGCTGAAGATTTTATTTCCTTTTACTAAGTGGCACTGCGAAGTCACTCTGTTCCTTGTATGCAGCAAGTCAGTTGCAAACACCAAGGAATCCCCCATTTCTGAGAATCAGCAGCTTGGCCTTCTACCTTCCCCCCGTGCAATATTTTCCCAAAGGACTCTGCTGCTATTTCACTGATGTTTTTAGGAATAGCTATAGCTTTCCTCTACTTCCTGGAGGCTTGCAAATTGCCTACCCAGCCTCAGAGGGTTGCCATTACATCACTAGGGTCTTTGCTGGTCATTGTACTGCTCCCACATTGGAGTATCTCTTCTTTTAATAGTAAGAACACTCAGTTTTTCAAAGCAAGGGAAATTCTTAAAGTGTGAGATTTCTGTGAGAGGTACATGGGTGGCTTATTTAGTTCCCTCGAATTTCTTAAGAAAACCTTCAACCCTGGGGCTTGAAGAGAATCTATAATTGCAGGAACCCTCATACTTTGATCTTAAAATCTGAAAGTCATAACTATGTGTATTCTTTTTAAATGTTAGTGGAACAAAGTCTTTCCTGGTAATGACCATCACTGGTTGATTTGGAGTGGACTCCCTATCCCCACCTCCATGGAATCACGGAACCATAGGATGGTTGAGGTAGGTTGTGAGGGACCTCTGGGTGTTCAACCAGTTCAACCCCCCTGCTCAAGCAGGGCAAGCTTAAGCAGTTTGCCCAGGATAATGTCTGTATGGGATAGAAACTTCACAACCTCTCTATGCAATCTACAGTCACCTTCACAGAGAAAAATGTTTCCTGATGTTTGGAAAGAACCTCCTGTGCACATTGCCTCTTGTCCTGCCCCTGTGCTCTTTCACAGGAAAGAGCCTGGCTCTGTCTTCTTTACATGCTCCGTTCAGATATTTATGCATATTGATAATTCCCCATGAGTCTTCTCTTCCCCAGGCTGAGCAGTCCCAGCTCTCAGTCCTGCACGTGCTCTGCCTGGAGTTTTATTTTTCTATGTACCAAAGCTTACTAACATTTTCAGCAGGACAACTTATTTACCAAAAACCACAGATGCAACTGCACAGAAAATATGTTCACAAAAGTACATTAATCAACATAAATAGATTTAATTGCCTTGACTTTCTTTTGAAAAGGTCGGAAAATCTCACTTTGGCATTTATGGAATAAAACATTTCACAGTTTTTCGAATAGAATTTGAGAAGAAATTAATTGTGGATATGAAATTTAAAAAAGGGAACCTACATGAGATGTTTCTTTATGAGTTGATTAAAGTATCAAGTTTCATCTGAAGAATATTTTTTCACATTTTCATTTGGGCTCCAAGAAAATTGATAATTTTAATTAATTTTCTTTTATAAAAAATACAGTAATTCATTAATTTTATATACAGCATCATGTCTTGGGGTGACTCCATCATGTATATCCCCTATCACGGCTTTATGCCAAACAATTAATTTTGTGCCTTTTCTGTGCCTTTAAACTGAGCTTGAGAGGGGGAAAAAAAAAAGGACCAAGCAAACTTTTCAAAGCAGTGTCTCAAGGACACGGAGATTACACTCCTCTGCGTGCTCTGGCTGCGGTAGCACGGGGGGAGCATCCTGCTTGCTTCTTCGGCCAGTTTTTTTTTCCTTTCCCCTCTCTCCGGCGTGAGACGGAAAGCTGAACTTTGTTTCCTGGGACTTTGGTTTTTTCCCTTCTTCTCTTCTGGACTGTCTCAACAACATCAGAACACATTGGGAGAATTTTCCCCGAGGCCCGAGGGGGTGGGCCCTCACCCAGCTCCGAGGAGGAGAGAGACCACACCTACAGAAGGACTCTGAAATCTTCCCAGGTTTCTCTCTTCAGCGAGAGATTTCATTATTTAGCATTATTATCCTTTTTTTTCTTGTGTGTTTGTTAAATAAATAGTTTTTAGCTCTTCCACTTTCCTTCGAGGAAAATTTCCTTTTTCCCGAACCTGGTGGGGGGGAAGGGTGGTTGTAATTTGGTTTTCTCTCAGAGGATATATTGCTAGATTTTTAGCCAAACCGGCACAATGCACTATGCTAAGTTTTGGATTACTGCATTTCCAGAACATGTGACTTTGTTAATCTTTTATACTTCCACCTTGTTAATAATGTAGTTGTTTTCTTCATGTATTTGTTTTCTTCCTTTTGTTCCCTATTTGCCACTGACTGAAGTTGTTCCCTTTCTTTGATGACCTTAATGATCTCTTGCCTGTTTTTAGTATTTTGCAGTGTAAAGCGTATTAATAAGATCAGAAATTTTCTGTCATAATCCTAGTGGCCCTGAGAGATGCTCTCTTTGCTTAATTCCTCCCTGTGTCCCAGTTCCCCCTTTCTCCTTGGCTATGGAAGGAAACATTACCTACTCCCTTTTTTTCCACTGGGTAATGAAAACACAATTAACTTGCTATTTAGACTATCTACCCATGTTGATACTGAAATACCTGTAGATAAGTCCAGCTCTAAAATATTGTTTTCTTACATCTTTATCAGTAACATTTACCTTTTTGCCTAAAGAATGTTATCAATGCTAACTACAGCAACTCTGATACCTTTATTTGGACTGACTGACTGACAGTTACCTATGTATTTTTATTCATTATATTTAACAGAAAAGGTTACTCTATTGATATTTCTGCTACTGGTAGATAAGACTGTAAAAGGCTTCTAGGGCCTCATCAGTCACAAATCAACAGTTTTGTGAAACTGATTCATGGCCTGTTGCATCCTACAGAGGCACTTAGATTACTGTTGACAGCAACGGTAATTACTCTGTATGTGTGTATAAATATATATGTATATTGATATATATGTACATGTATATCTATATAATATATATGGCAAGTATTTAATCGGTTTATGAAACAGATACACTCACTTGAGAGCTAAATTTTTTGTAAAAATGCCATTAGCATCCTCTCTTATTGCAGGGTTAGTAACAAAAACTTTGCAATTTAATTAAACAGTAATGTAATTTCCTGATTTGCCTTTATATTTACAGTATTCAGATATTTACAGGTTGCAAATAATTCTCTTACCTAGCTGTAGCTAGATATGGTAGGCAGCTAAAAAATGCACTTCAAATGTGGTAGCTGACTTCTGTGCTCTTTCACAAAATAACCGCTGCAGTTTCAGGGTTATGAAATAAGTGTAGTACTATGTTGGTTTTCCTTCTATTCTTCTGCTTTTTATGCCTGTGCTTGACTCTGTCGAAACACAACTGACTCTCACTAAGCAAAAAGTACTGTTGTATGCTCTGGTTAAATCCAACCTTATTCAACGTCCGATGTTTTAAGACACACATCTTAAGCATAATTGAGAGAAAAACAGATCTTCTCAATTGTTGAACTTACTTTAGTGTGATTTAATTAAGTCCCTTCTTTATAATGACTTCTTTCTGCTGCACTTTTTGTGCCTTTACTGCAGATACTACTGAGTAGTTTTGTCTTAAAAACACTAAGTTCCTTTAAATTCAGATCCAAAGGACAGCTGAACAGATTTTATTAAATATTTAAATTTCAGAGGGTGGGTAAGAGACTCTTTCCAGCAAATGATTTTCAAAACATTTTACTTTTTATTTAGTAGAAGTTGTTGTTGACATTGAATAAATTCTAAGTTTAATAACATCTTTATTTATAGTAGGGAATAGAGGAAGGACAGGATGAGGGACTTGTCACATTGATAATAGCTGTAGCTTAGCTCATGGAATAATTGATTTAAAAATATATTCTTAAAGCAATACCCTTAAAATTAAATGCGTTCAGTGACTGAACAGATTTCGCATTTGTGAACACTGAATGATGCATACTAAGCACTTTGAAAAGTCGGTTGTTGTTGTAAGTCTAAGTAACACAACGAGGAATGAGAAGCACACCATGACACAAAATGTTCTCAGATAAATTGTTGGATGCATGTATCAAGGAAACAGTGAACTCAAGTTTTTCCTGTTAAGTTAGCACTATGATTGCACAGTTCCGTTTATGCATCATTTTATTTGCATCATTATGCCTATTTTCTAGATGACAAAGACAGTAAAAGAAAACAAGTGCTGTTTAAAACCTGCTTCCTCCCTAATCTTTACTTCTTATGCACTTTGCCCTGTGAATTAGGTTAGCTGACATCAGGTTTGGATTTAGTTTGTTGAAGTAGATGCATTCTGCACCCCAAAATATCTGTCATCAGTTAGCAAACATAGTTTGCGCTTGACTTTCAGGAAGCGTTTCTTGCGAGAGGGATGTCACATCTTTTGTTATATGGCTTGGAAAAGTGTTTATACTCCTCTATGGCTTTAAAAAGAATCAAGTTCATTTAAATAATTGTACAGTCATTTAGTTAATGTGTTCTTTTTTAAACTTGCCTAATGATGGTGAATGTAGTTTTGATGGCAAAAGAACCCCTTTTATGTAACAGCATTTTTCTTCTCCCTCCTCCACCCCCACCTCACAAAATAAAAGCAACACAATTATTGTACTGCTGAGAAATTAGCTCATTTGCAAATGCCACCTTGGAACACAAGAAGAAAGGCATTTATTGAAGCACTAATAAAGGCACCGTGTTAGAATAATTTTATGCTGACGGGCCTACAATCGCTCAATATTTTAAGAGCTGTCATCACACCAGCATGAGCTGCATGCAAAAGTACAAATTTATGCTGTGACATCATGGCACTAAAAGTATAACTGGAATAAAATTACAATGCTTCACTCCAGCATTCAATGGCAAGACAGAGCACTTCAGATGCCCACCCTGGGCTGATCCTGTGCTATGCATCACTGTGCCTTGTATTCTGTTAACACATGAAGTATTATGACACAGATTTCTGAAGAGTTCAATGTGTCCTTCAGGTATTTCCAGAGTGAGCTTTCAATGGGTACTCAATGACCTGTGTTGTTAATGCACAGTACACTGCACAGCAGCAGAAAGCTGGAAGAATATTAAATCAGCAAAAGCCACCATTTTAACTCTTTAGATATGGATAATTAAGCAAGCAGTCACTATACAATGTCTGAGGACCTAATACTATCATTTTTTAGTGAGTTAATAAATTCCAGTCATGGCCTGTGGTTAAATGCTAAGCTTTAACAAATGAGCACATCTGCATAAGAACTGTGACTTTAAAATGCAACCTTTTGACTTTTACCACATCTTCATTCGTTGTTGTAACTAGGAAAAAAAAAGAAATGACAATAGATGTCGATGAGATATAGGAAAGTGCAATGAATTATGTGTCATGTTTAGACATAATATTCTGCTCGTAATCTAGCATTTTCCACCTAAGCTACAAGCCCTTTCAGCATAATCAGACATGCTTTTCCACCACAGTGCAATCAGAGGTGCTGATTCTGATTTTTCTTGGACTGCTTTACACCCCAACCTTCTAGAGTCAATGAGACAAGAACTCTATCTGTGTGATTAAACCTACTTAACCAGATCCTGATTTTATTAAAATGAGTTGATGAAAAGAAGTAACTCTCTCAAAGGCCTTTCACTTGAGCTGTTGTAAAACTAATGCAAGTGAAATTAAGGTATGGCTAGTCTGGGGGAGCTGGTGACCTTCAGAAATAAGAAAACTGTGGGATGCAGTTTTTCAATAGCAATTTAGATTGGATTACTCTGGCTGCAGTCATGGTTATTGGGGAAAAAAGTTTCCCATAGCACTTTATATACCTTGTTTAATATACCTAATTTTGTTTTTAATAGGTCTGAAATGAGATTGTGTCTCTTGTTAATTCTCTCATTAATGAAAAACAGATTTATTGCTGAACTTAAAATTGCAATGAGAGAATCTTGGTAGGGGGCTGGTAGTACCGGGGACTCCCAAACTGAAGGTGTGCCGGTAAGGCTGCACACTAAGGGCTGATCCTCAGGCAAGGCTCCTCCAGACTGTCCGCTCAGCCGTGAGTCCATGTCACCTGCCCGGGATCTGCCCTGGCTCCCAGCTCAGGTCACTGATCTCAAGGGTAACCCAGCGTGGCAGGGCATCCCCTCCTCTCCCCACCACAGGTGACTGGTGCAGATAGGAGAGGTAACCCTGGTGGGCAAGGCCCAGCACGGTATCATCTCCTGGCGCCAAAAGCCTAACCAAGAATCCACACCTTGGTACGGAGAGCAGATGTGGGGAAAGATAAAAGAAAAAAAACAGGTGACCAAAAGGCCTGCTTTACATGATAAAAGTAATACAGATTACAACAGAGGCAGAAGTGTCTTACACACTCCCTGGGAACATGCGAGATGACTTCTCCCTGAAGCTTGGATGCAACTTTGTAGTTACTTTTCCAAAAACTGAGGGAAAGTATTTTGATGTGTGCCCCTTCCACAACTGGATAGTAAGATACATTGAATCCTAAACTATACTATTTCTTTGCTAGCTGTAAAATTAATGGTACCTGTAACCCTGCATGTAATACTAGTTGTCTCTTTTTGTCTTACTCCTGTGTAGTAATAGTCTGTTTTAAGTCTTATATCTGTTAGTTTGGTGTCTATTAAATAAATAATTCATTCTGTAATAGACTGACAGCCATTATTAAAGAACTTGTGAATGAGAGTGGATTTTGGGGTGCTGGTCACCTCAATAAAGGTACTGCCTGCTGCCAGCAGCCTGAGAAAAAGGCAGAGACTTATTTAAACCCCCACATCCATTCATAATACCCAGCTCCTCTGGTAACAAGACCATAGTGCCAGGGGCTTCTTGGCCTGTGGAGGGAGAAGGAAGGGAAGAGGGCTGTGCCCACTTCTTCAGCACAGCTGGTATTTGACACTATAAACCCTTCCTCTTTTTTATACTTAGACCAGCACAGTTATAACAAGTCCTTTTACTATTATTTGATGCTACGCATATTTTCTTGAATCAGACACAAACCGTGTCTGTGAATTCGTGGTATTTAGTGTGCCTTCTCACCAAGAAAATTGCCAAATACTTATTTTCTAATCAGATTAGTCATAGTGAATTCAAGACCCATGAAAAATCAGCTATTTATTTATTTATTTGTGATGTAGACTGAATCAAATATAAACAAACAAATAAGGTCCATAAGAAATTTAATAACCCAATAGGAATGTTTTATTTAATCTGAAATAAATCACAGCCTGCATTTCTGCAATTTTAATGCTTCTAAAAATAAATCTAATCTGACTTTGAAAAATGGTTTCAAATTTAAGAAATGAAAATCTTTTGCTTGGAAAATATAATAATGGTGATCTAAAACATAGTATCTTCAGGGGGCTTTTTCTTTGGGTTTTTTTTTTTTTTTTTCTGAAGCTGCTTAAACTCAGACCAAAATTCAATATAAATTCTGTTTGTCTAAAGGATTGATTCAAATTACAACTAATTTCTCCTACTGAATAAAGAATAACTGGATACATGCAAAAAGGTATATCCAGAAAAACTGTTGTGCGTGGTGTGACCAAGAAGATGTGCAGATTTCCCAGAATGACTTTTTTTGCCTCCCCATCACCTCCTGCAACAATGGGCATGGGCAGACATTGTGCTTTCCCACTGCCTTGGAGGGTAAAGTCCTCTCAGACTGACGTGGGCAATCCTGATCTCTAGAGATATGATCAAGCCCCTCTTCTTATTCCATAAAAAATGGCAGCTGCTCTGTATCTTAGGAAGGGAGAGACAGTTACAGCAGGACTCACAAACTCCTTGTTCTTCCCCCTAAGTGTTTTGCTGTCATCTGTCCCAGGTGTGCAGAACACCCTCAGACACATCTGTTCCACAGCTGCAGCTGCTCCCAGCCCTTTGCACAGAGCTATAAGTGAACCTCCGAACGGCACCAGGAAAGAAAGGCAGAGAGGAAGGATGTCTGATTCACAGCAATGGTTTCTGCAGTTGATTTTCCTAGAAAGGATTTGAAATGAGGAACACATGTGGAAACAAAGTGACTGGAGATGCATTTTTTTAACAGGCTCAGCATACATGTGATTCTCAGACTAAATATCATCCTCCTATTTTTGAATGACTTGCTGCTCTCAAATGAGTATATGCTGAAGTCTCTTCTTTGAACAATACTCAGGGGACACAGAAATGGCAAGTTCTCCCAGACTTGGGAAGCTGGCAAACACAATGACATAGACTTTACAATATCTCCTATTCTCTTAATCTTATTTCAATCCAAACACATGTGTTCATAATTTTTGAAATGCATATGCCTGGATATTTACTGCAGAAGGAAACAAGCTGAATGAAGTCAAGATTATTTTTAAGACAAGGAAAAAGATAAACACTGCAAAAGGGAGCAAATTTTTAATGCCTTTAGCCTAAATCTTGATCTCTTTTGCCACTCTTTTGTCACCCAGGAATTCTGCAGAAATAAGTAGGAACTAGTTCTAGTTCAGTAGCTTTGTGAGTCCTGTAGGTGGGACTTTAAACACTGGTGAAAGGTGTTCCTTCTAGAAGGAGTTGTCTTGAGAGTCTGTTTTGTAGCTGCTCCCTCCTTACAATTCCTGCAGTCACAGTTCTGTCTTTCTGTCCCTGCAACACCAATTCTAACATACAGGGAATCTCATGAACCACAGCTTTGCAGCAAGTAGGTCTTGCAGGCATTGAAAAATAAGAAAAGTCATTGTGAAACTGTAAAATACTTTATTTTTCTAAACTGACTGAACTTCATTTTGTACCTTTATTTTTCATGAAAGCACTTGCATTGCCACAAAAAAAAATCCTGTTGGAACAAAATGTTTGCCTTTATTGTGATTCCATTGCCAGAAGGTTGTTAATTTGAAGGTGGCAGCACTTCCATCTTTTACAGGAGTGAAACATCTAGGGCACATGCCTTGAGGCCATACTTTCCAGAAGGGCTCTGTGTAGCAGCAAGGCCCTTGGAAAAGACCCTGTAACTCTACAAATCGGATGTCAGTCAGCACAAAAGGCCTGTGATTTCTGTGAGGAATAGCTGCTATAAGATCAGGGAAACCTGCAATCCTAAAATTTAGTTTCATAATTTTCGTTAACTTGAAAATTTAAATGAAAATACTAATCTATTTACCTAAAAATGTGGTTGACTCAGTATACTCTTTTGCAAATGACTTTGTATATATATTTTGCCAAAAAGAGCATAATCTGCCCTTCTCTGCTCCATGTTACAAAGTCTTCATTGTAAAACATGGCTCATTTGAAATCTGTCTAGAATCATGCCTTTAAGTGTTTTCTTCCTATTTGTAAGAATGAATACCTCAAATTTGAAGACTTCACCACAGTCTGATCAGAGGAGAAGAGGTATTGGACTGATTGCTCACCAACATGAAAGGACAAGACTGGTGGTACCCTCAACTTCAGTGATTGTGCGCTGATGTACTCACAACTTTCCTTTTTTTGAAAGAAATTAGTAGACAAGACACCCTGAGAATCTGCCTCCAGGAACATAGGAAATGAATGGATCTGTGAGCTCTTTAAAGACATTCTTCTTTAAGCATGAGAGCTCTTGATTCCTATGTGAGAGAAATCAAGTGAGGAGACCAGCGTGGGCCAGTAAGGACCTCCTAGCCAAACCAAGGTGTAAGAAGGAAATGCACAAGCAATGCAGTGGAACTACTGAAATGTATCCTGGAAAGAATGTAGGGATGGTGCCTGAATATGGGGTTTAGGAAATTGTGGTGAGGATCATACAACAATGATAATCATAATATAATAATAATAAATAACACCAGCAAAAATAACAATAATAATGAGGTTTTCTGGATATTTGCTACAGGCCACCTGAGCAGGAAAAGGAAGTGGATGAGGCCTTCAACAGGCAGCTTGAAGCAACCTCAGAGTCACAGACACAGGTTCTTGTGGGGGACTTTAACCTACCCTGACATCTGCTGCAGAACCAGCACTGTGAAACACAAACAGCCCAGGAGGTTCCTGAAAAGCTCTGATCACAACTTCCTGTCATGGATAGTGGAGGATCCCACAAGGAATGTTGTGCTGCTTGACTTCACACTAACAAACAAGGAAGGCCTTGTGGGTGATGTGAGGGTTGAGGGAAACCTTGGCTGGGTAGTGACCATGAGATTGTGGAGTTCAGTATTGGGCAAGGAGGAAGCAGGGCAGCAAATAACATTGTAACCATGGACTACAGGAGAACTAATTTTAGCCACTTTAGGGAATTTTCTTGGAAGAATACCATGGGAACAGGCCCTGTAGGGAGGAAGGGTTGATATTCCAGGGTCACTTCCTCCCAGCTCAAGGACGATATGTCCCAGTGAGCAAGAAATTAGGCTGAAGGGGCAAGAGACTTCCATGGATGAATGAAGAAATCCTGTCATTCCTCAAGTATAGGCAGAAAACACACAGGAGATGGAAGTAGGGTCAGACCACTTGGAATAAACAGAGAGATCACAAAGTAGAAATGAGACAAGGAAGGCCAAGGCCTATCTGAAATTAAATCTGGCCGATGGTATCAGGGCAGTAAGAAGGGCTTTTTTGAATACATCAGTAACTAAAGGGAAATAAAGGATATTGTGAGCCTGTTACTAAACAGAGGGGGAGCCCTGGTAACAGTGAAAGCAAAGAAGACAGGAATTACTTGAACACTTTCTTTGCATTGGTCTTCACTCACAAGACCAGCCCTCAGGAATCTCTGACACAGGAGATCAGGGTAAAGGAATGTTGGAAGGAAGGCTTTCACTCCTTCATGAAGGATTGGGTTACAAAACACCCAAACAAACTTGACATCCACCAGTCCATGGGCCCTGATGGGATGCATGCATGAGTGCCAAGAGAGCTGGCCATAGCTGGGCTTCTCAGGATCATCTTTGAATCAGAAAACATGCCTGAAGTCTGGAACAAAACAAAATGTCACCCTACTCTTCTAAAAGGGCAAGAAAGAGGATCCAGGGAACTACCAGCTGATTAGCCTCACGTCAATCCCTGGAAAGGTGATGGAACATCTCATTCTGGAGGTCATTTCTATCCCCATGGAACATCTCATTCTGGAGGCCATTTCTATCCCCATGGAAGACAAGAAGGTGATGAGGAGTAGTGGATTCATTAATGGTAAATCATGCTTGACCACTCACCTTCTATGATGAAACTATTGCCTTTTTGAGCCCTAAAAACAAGAGCCAAACAAGATTAGGCAATAAAATGTGGTCACCTTTAATGAAGATGCCTCCAGGTGCACAACACGCCGGAATATATACCAAAAATATGCTAAAGATGCACATGACATAGGGCAAGTACAGTTTTATAAGTTTAGCAAATTAGCATCATTGACAAGGTTCCCCAATTAGAAACACAGGTGATGAGGTAATTGCCCCTCTTGGTTCGACCCTCTTCTGAAGCCCCCCTTCCTCGTTAGTAGTTTATGGGAGAAAGTGTCTTGGGAAGGTGGCTCAACCTTGGTTCGCAGACGAAGCAAGATTAGGAGAGCATCTTAGGAACGTGTTTTTTTATTTCTGTCTAACAGGGTAGGAAAAATACAAGCTACAAATCTATACAGTTATACAACAATAGGCTACTGAGCTACAAATATATATGAAGAATATATAAAAGCAAAAATCAGCTTGGCATCAAAACTGCCATCTGGGTGGACAAAGGGAGAGCAGTGGATATTGTCTACCTAGACTTCAGCAAGGCTTTTGACCCTGTTACTCACAAAATTGTCATAGACTCCCTCATAGCTGGGAGGAGTGGTAAGTACCCCAGTGAGATGTGCAGCCCTTCAGGTGGACCTTGACAGGATGGAGAGATGGGCAGAGAAGAGCCTTCTGAAACTCAACAAGACCAAAGGTGGGGTCATGCACTGGAGAGGAATAACCCCAGGCACCAGCACGGGCTGGGGCTGACCTGCTGGGAAGCAGCTCTGTGGAGAAGGACCTGGGGCTCCTGTTGTCCTCATGGATAACAAGCTATCCATGAACCAGCAGTGTGTGCTGATGGGCAAGAAGGCCAATGGTGTCCTGGGGTGCATTAGGATGAGCATTGCCAGCAGGTTGAGGGAGGGGATCCTGCCCCTCTACTCTATTCTACTCTGTCCAGCCCTGGTGAGGCCGTATGTGGAGTGCTGTGTCCAATTCTGGGCTCTTCAGGACAAGAGACATGGAGGCCCTGGAGCAAGACCAGAAGAGGATGACAAAGGTGATTAAGGGACCGTAGCATCTCTCTTATGAAGAAAGGCTGAGAGAAGTGGGCCTGTTCAGCCTTGAGAGAAGATGACTGAGAGGGGACCTGATCAACGTCTGTGCGTATCTGGACGAGGGTGTCGAGAGGATGGATCCAGGCTCTGCTCAGTGGTGCTGAGCAATAGGGCAAGAGGCAACTGGCACAAGCCGATGCACAGGAACAGATGCACAGGAAGTTCCACCTGAACATGAGGAAGAACTTCTTTACTGTGTGGGTGACCAAGCACTGGCACAGGTCGCCCAGAGAGGTGTTGGAGTCTTCCTCACTGGAGATGTTCAAGAACTATCTAGACAAAATCCTGTGCCATGTGCTCTAGGATGAGCCTGCTTGAGCAGAGAGGTTGGACCAGATGACCCACTGTGGTGTCTTCCAGCCTGACCCATTCTGGGATTCTGCTTTACAAGTGTGTAGGCCAGAAAAAAAAAGAATTAAGTAAATATACCTTTCCCTGGTAAATAAGACAGAAGAGCTGGTGACAAGTATAATGGAGAAAGCTAAGGTTCTCAACAAGATTTTTCGTCTCAATTTTTAATGATAAGCTCTCTATCAGACTATTCATGTACCCATGGTGACTGTCAGAAGAATGGAATGTGCAGTCTGGCACATTGCTATCACTTCAACATTAGAGAATTTCTTCTCAGCATACAGTTATCTTTGAAAACTATGATACTACTATCTCTCTGGAATAGCAGCCATTTTAGCACTGCATATATATGTCCTCTGTGCTTGCATTAATTATTGTATTTGTACATACAGTTGAGTTACTGACAATGAGGACTCTGTCATGTTTGGAAGTGGGTGCAGAGGAATTCTCTATATGAGAGGCAAGCCCAAAACATCAGTTTTGGAAAGTGAAGAGTGCATCTGGCAAGCACATTGCATCTGGTGCAAACTGGGAACGCAAAGCAGCTGACTGTGAAAGATTATATTTATACAAGAATCACTAAAGTACTTCTCTGAGTCCCAAGTCCTGACATTGCTTCAACATTACCCTGGGAACTGTTCTGAAGCCTTCTCTCACCTACCAAAAGTACAGTCAGCCCTACTGTCCCTTACAATTATTTTACTTCGTGAGATTACATCAGAGAGTTTCTGGTCTGACTGTGACCTTTATGAGTATTCCTTTACATTTACTCACATATGAGTGGTGATACATATGTTTCTTCACACATCTGCTCTACTATTTGAAATACTGCTTCTCTACATTCTCTATTAACTAACAAAAAATCCTCCTCTTTTAGATTTGAATGCCATCTGTAGTAAATTACATGTGATCCTGGCATGCTTCAATTTAATTAAATTTGGAAAAAATAAAACGAAGGTAGTCACAAGTTCCTGAAGTCGAGTCCCCAGTTAGTCTGAGACACAATGTGGAGAGCTGGAACAGAAAGAAACTCCTTCTACATCCTCCCTCTAGCATCAGACCGACCAGTGTAAAAGATTGTACTAGGGGTTCCTATCTGGTAGTGTCGTAGTGGAGACACAAGCTGCTACAGACATACAGAAACACAAAATTCATTCAGTGGAAGTTTGTCTGAATAAAGACTGCAGGACCTTTGTTTATGAAGAAATTAAAGAGTTTGTAGGCATTTTATCAATCATATCATATTTAATGCATGCTGGTACTCGTCCCTGCTCACTTTCCATGAGCAGAACTTGTCAATGGCTCTTAAGGAGTTACCATTCAGGAACAGTTAAGAGGATATGATACTCGAGCCTGGTGCTTAAAGAAAAAATGAAATTTGCTTGATTTCAGGCTTAAGATGATCTGCCTTTCTGCCCCCCCCGCCCCCCCCTTTTTGGTATCTACCCGATGATTTAAAAAATAGCTTTGTTTTATACTGTATTGACCCCTCTATAATTAACACACATATATGAAAATCTCATTGGGAGGTTTTAAAAACAGCTGCTTCTTTTATCCATAGTTAAATTTCTTATTACTCTCAATTTTAACCATTCATCCAAAATCATGTTATATAAAAACTGTATGCATACTGTTACTACATTAATACTTATTTATTATGTTTTCTAAAGCTCCCTTTGTAGATATAAGATGTACAGTTAAAGAATTGATGAAGTAAAACATTAATTCCTGCCAGCCAAAGGTAAAATACAATAAACATTATAGATCACTGCTGTGCCTGAATCTCCTATCCAGTAGCAAAACAGTCAACACAGGCTTCAAAGTATTTTAAGATTTTTTGTTACAGGCAGGCTTGAGTCTGACAATGTTTTTATTTCCATTTAAACAGAAGCACTGGATTGGATGAGTAAGGGTTCTGTTTTAGTTTTAAAATTATGTCAAGCATTAATTTTTCACTGTAGGATCTCCTTTCTGTAGTGAATAAATAAGGGTGGAAATCTCTGCTAGTAAACCTCAAGGAGTAAAATCCTAAGTCTCTGGCACGTAAATCAAGAAAGGCTTAAAATGCTGGAATGCTTTTATAGAAATATAAAAAAATTTAATTTGCCTCCTGAACATAATCTTCCATTAAAAAAAAAAAAACAATCACAGTGTAATTTTTACTTTAATTAACTTCATGAATTCAATTCAGCAATTGTATTACACTGCCTGTGAAATCCCATTGACTCAGTGGGAGAGGTCTGTGCAACTTATGCCACAAAGAAAGTTTTTTGGCTCACAAGTACAATGGATAGTAGAATGCTGGCCAGCCTGAGAGGCAGTCTTTTTTTTTTTTTTTGAGTGGCTGACTTGTGAGAACAGGAGGGAAAATTTTTTAGGAGGCAGAGTACTTTTTCTTATAAACCATTATGAGAACTCTGGCTCGGCTTGGGGTCATCAGTCACTGTCTGAAAACATTTCTTTCCTTAGCTTATGTGTCATCATTATCTTAACCTATCCACCATGAAAAAGCCCACAACTTTCAGCTAAATGAATTCTTAATTATTACTGATTATCTCATGAGTCTTAGACATATTCCAAAAGCTAATGTCTTGATTTTCTCTGACTCAATTTTTAGTTTTGTGAGTATTATTTTATTGTCCTCAAATTGTTTCCATTTTTAGATGTTTTTTTCTGGATGCTGATATGCAATATTGCCCTTAGGCACTACTTATTCATTATCGTTTCCCCTTTCAACTTATGTACAGAGATAAAAGAAAGTTATGTGGGCATATAGTGCAATTAAAGCACTTTTCTATTAAGTCTTGAGGAAAGAAATTATGTTTAATTCCCTGGCCCTGTTGCACCCTCAAAGATAACAGGCTCATTTTTGTTGTGCTTTGAATGTATTATTTAATTAAGAGCACAAATCTATTCCCTTTTTCAGTCTCATAAAGAATCTGCTCTCTATTTAAGTGAATCCAGGAGTTCTTTTCCCCTCACTATGTGTATTTGGTCTTGTTTCAAGCAAAATTATAGTGATAATGGTTGCATGCCTGTTGGTTCTGTAGGGTAGGTTGGACACCATTTGTATAGCCTTTGAGCTATATGAATTTCAGATACAGAGGGATTTTGGCCTGATGAACTTGTAGACATACTATACTGTTTTTGGTGAAACAATGTTGTGAATCACAGTTAATTGAAATCCACAAATGGATAAAATATACTTAGTAATACAGATCTGAATTCAGTCAAATGATGCAATTTCTGTTATTATTCTACTCTGGATGATAGAGAGTTTGCAGGTTTTTCCTCCTCTGAAAGACACCACTCCAGATCAACATAAAAGGTCAGGCCAAATTTCTTAATGCCACTTAGGAAGAAGGCCAATTTTTTATCACAGTAATAGATTAAGCTCAAGTGTTTACTTTTCAATCAATTCATATTGATTCAGAAAACACAGCTATTTAATTGCATATTCAGTCCTACTGGCCATTTGCAGCAGCTACTTGTTATGCTGACTGTATCTCAGCCTGAAGGGCTACATTTTCAAAGCGGCATGCACAAATCCCATTAGGAGTAACTGGGGCTGATTGTTAATGTGTAACCTTCCATGTGCCTGCTTTTGAGAAAAATTTTACCTGAAACGTGTAGGTCTGAAACGTTCCATCTCTGCCTAAACAGCAAGAGCTTCTAGAGCACCTGGTGGAAGATTTGGGGCTGTGGTCCTGACACACACTGGTGCAGCCTAAGCTCATTGACTGCCTACTTCCTGCGGCATAACTCAGTGACTAAACAGCCACTCAGGGTCTTAGCAGAAGCCAGTTTAACGTGAATGGGACCTTTGTGGACCATTTTGTTCTGTTTTTCTCTGGAGCAAATGCCAATATGGTTGAGATCTAAAAACTTGCTGTTCCATTGTAATAGGATATGCATTTAAATTAGAAGTCTGTGAACTAAAGGATACTCATGTTAGCATCATTTTCTGTAACCCAGTGGAAAATCTGCAAACTCTGCCTGAATGGCTGGGCCTGAAGGGCTTAGAGGCAGGATGAAGGCTGAAAAAGAATACCATGCATTTAATGTAGATATTTTGTTTCTACTACACCATTAGCAGTAAAACATTGCGAATAAATCCTCTTAGATTTCCCTCCCTTCTAAAATATTATTTCCACAGTTATGATTTCAGATAGATGTTGTTTCCAAAGTTTGGCTTTAAAAAACATTTCTTGGAGGACACCTGTATCAGTGCTGGCGGTTTTTCGTTTGGTTGGTTGCTTTTTTGGTTTGTTGGGTTTGTTTTTTTGTTTGCTTGTTTTCTAAATTTATCATATATGAAAAAAGTGGATTTCCAATTACAGTCTAGCTCTTGAAATACTGCTTGGTTTATCTTTGGATTCAGCATCTAAATCTGAATTTTTCACAAGACTTTTTCTCCATGTTTTTTCTTCATTAAAGTTCTTCTCTTAAATAAAAAAATAAAGGAGGAGAAAAGTAAATACCCGTAATATAATTAAAGTCAGAAACATCAGAATGTCTCACAGATTTTTATAAACTAGGGAAATTGGGATTGTTTGTTTGTTTGTTTGTTCGTCTGTTGTGTTTTTGGGAAAGGGGAAATAGAAGGAAGCAGGAGCGAGTGCTGAAAATTTGCTACTGGCTGAACGAGTGAGTTATGCATGTCTGTGGGTATATTTCTCCCATCCTTGTAGTACTCCCAAACCAGACTTACAGTGCCACTTGGTCCCTGTTGGACCATCTTGTCTGCAGTGTTATACCTTCATGATTTGGATTTTGACAATGCCCGTATATGTTAACAACTTGAAAAGGGTCTAAGGACAGCCTCAGTGGAAAGGAATGTCTAATGTGCCATCTGTGGGTGATGTCCATGGCAAATACTTCACAAGAGTGCTGTAAAGCAAAGAAAAATCAAAGAAAAAATTAAGCAGAAAAAATGATACATGAGAGACTTCAAACCAACTTTGACATTGAAAGCAACCAAAAAATATTTTACCTAACTGCTAAAATATCATAACTGAAAGTAATGGCAGTAAATGTGGCACTTATTCACCATGGTTGTAAATAAGTTTGCTTAAGATTATATGTTAAAATATTTTCTGGACTTCAGGAGAAAACAGCATTGTGATCAAGTCTTTCCACATCTTTATGAGTTTATTTTTAAGATACATATTAGGAAGAGGAAGTGAAAATCAGGAAAAGCATTTCATCCTTTTTTTTTACTGTTGCATTTGATTGTATACATAGTCTCCTGGTGGGATAATCTTATGGTAAATTAATTTAGGACAATTCATGATTTACTACATCTAAAAAGTGTGATGGTTAATTTCTACATTGGCTAAGTGTTATTCTCTGTCATGCATGCTTTTTGCAGAACAGACAACCGATGTTGTAAGATGTGACTAGGTAAAAATGTACACCAAATCTGCTTTCCAGTTTTTTTACTAGAATATTTTTCTCCTGTGGAAAGAGTAAGTTGAAAGGAAAGTTCTGCACAAAAAATTGTCTGCACTCTATTGTTTCTGTTTTTAAAATCTCGTAAGACCTTTGCTGACTGCTCGAGTGTGTAGCATTAGGAAACTTTGTTTGCCCCTTGGTGCCTACTAACTCAAAACTTACTTGAACAGGTAACCAGTTGGAAAAAAATGTGCCTGTTTAAATATATGCAAATGCTGTTATGTAATTTGAACTTTGTGCTTAGGTGGTTTTCTGTGACTGAGGTTTCTTTCCTTTTTGCCCACTTCCATCAAGTCACAAGAAGACAAAACTAAACGGGAAAAAAAAAAAAAAGAGAGGTATGAACGACTAGTTAAGCTTGCAAATAGAAGATATTTAATCTGATTTATTAACTGCAATTATGCATACTATTCTCAGTCATACTGATACGACCTTACTTGTGCATGCTTCTATCACTTTGCAAAAATCCCCTTAGTAAATAACTTATGTTGGCTTGAAACAAGGTAAAATGCAGCATGAAGAATTGTTATAAAGCTCACACAGTGAGATTTCTGGTTTCAGTTTTGTTTTAAAATTCAAGAACAAAACCAGAAGTACCAGGAAAATTAATTTCATGGCCTTTCAGACCTTGATCACCTTGGCACCTCTGTCTCCATAGTTGTATGAGTCTCTTCTGTGCTGGGAGTTATGTCAAAGACAAAATTTTCTGAGTAGTGTATTTGGAGTAGTAACACACACCAATGCAAAAACAGAAAAAAAATGCATCAACTTCATCATCTTCAAATCCAAATGTCTTCAGATTTGCTGTCCATCCTATAAAATGTACAATATGTTTGAATGTATCTCAGTATCTGTTAGGACAAAGCACACACAACTGTTTTCAAACTCTCATGCAAGAAATAGAGAGCAAATCATTAATAAAATGCATAATTAAGGGAAAAATATAATTTTATGTTTTAAAAAATCTAGGGTTTAAAGGTTTGTTGAATTTGGTTTTAAGGAGCCATTTACTTATTAGTGTTTCATCTCAAGGCTCTATAAATAGACAGGTGTGATCTTTTGCCACAACTACTTTTTAATGGAGTAATTGCTCATTGCATCTTATTGATTTTAGGTTATTTAAAAATCTATGATGATTTGTTTTCCTTCCTGTTGACTTATGAAGGGGGTCAATCTGAAGCTAGAATATTTTTTAAGCTGAAATATGCCCAAGCATACACACTTCAGCACAGAGAGTCCCTTTGCACTCTGGACCTTTCCACTACCTTTGTTATTTAGTAAATTTTTGTCATATTTATTGAAAATATGCTGATGAAAAGTGATATACTGTTTGTATTGAGGGAAAGAGAAGCTGACAACTTAGGTGGATGGCGTCCCTGTACAGGTGATTTGTTGGAATCACAGAAATAGCACCATCATAGAGAGAATAAATCTATGAATATGACAGTATAGAGTGGGTAACAGAAATTTCAGGGAGTGTTTTTCTGCTAGACATCTCTTGAATAACTAAATAGAAGATTTGGGTCAGTAGTACACACTAGTAGACTGAAAGGACTAGTTCATAGCATTAAATCTTAAAAAAGCAGCAGCATCTTCCTTTGCATTGAAGATTTTTTGGGGAAAAAGCTTACTTTAAAATACAATTTAAAATGATTGATAGAATCTCTGTATCTATACACATACACAAGTATTTTCTCTGTAGACAATTATTACAGTTCTTCTGAAATGAGGAGCTGCTTTTCTTCTGGTTATATATGGCTTAGAATAATTCATTAAAAATATTTACTGTGTTTGAGTATTTCTTCTGAAGGTTTTCTGCATGATCACTTTTTAGAAGCCTTTGTTTACTAAGAAGTGGAATTCCTGGAAAACCAGAAGAGATAATTTGAAAATGACTTCACACTGTTAATGATCTCTTTGTAGGCATAAAATTTGGCCATAATATTTTTAACTTAAAAAAAAAAATCCCTTCAGTAGAAAGCAAAGACTGCCTTAAGAGAAAGTTTGAGAAAAAGCTGCTGAATGAGTCTTCTTGGGGTTTTGTTTGTTAGTTTGTTTTAATCTGTGTAAACGTCAGAAGTCTTCATTTGCAGAGCAGTTTCATCGTGCTGTGAAAACTTTGCAATATTAGTTTGCCATGGCATAAATGATGTTCCCTCCTTACTAGCTCACAGCAGCCCAGTTCATGCTTTATAGAACAGAACCAGCTCTTGCACAGTTAAACATTGCTGACAAGACTTGCAATGGTGTTGTAAGCACTACTTTACAAACAGGCAGATATTTTCCTAACAAATGTTTCTGAGTTTTTCCATACAGGACTCTCTTACCTGACAATTTATATTGCAAATGTTTTGCCAAGTTCATAATAATGTCTGTGCTTTACACTGTTTGAAAAGATGTGTTAGAAGGGCATGACTGTGGGCTAGAAAGGTCATTCTGTTTAAGAAAGGTGAGATGTCTCGTCTGTGGCTCTGGGGAAATGCTCTTGGTTCTAGAAGAATTATGCTTAGCAGGTAATAGTATCAAAACATGTTATTTTACAGAGAAAAATAATTTTTATTTTTTCTGCATTCAGATGTAGGAAATATATATATTTAGTTTTTAAAGTAGCTGATTTCTGAAATCCTTTTTTCTTTCTTTGAATTTTATTTAATTTTTTGTTGCATTTACTTCGCTTGTACAGTAGGCAGCAGTGCCTAGCAAGTGTAATTATTGTGTATTTCTGGTTTACTTAAAATTTTGATTCAATCAGAATCCCTAAATCTGACAACCTATAATCAAACAAAGGGAGTACTCTAGTAGGCGGGGATTAACAGAAGGGAATTAAACTGTCATTTTGCAACAGTAAATTGCAAATTTAGACCAATATGAAAGCCCATTTATGAGTCTCTCAGTAAATATCCCTTTTGTTTTGTCTAATTGCTAGTTTGAATGTATCAGACTCATCAATGGGATTAGGGTTAATAGATGTTTGGTCACGCATAACATGCAGAGGAGGAATCTGATACACACACGCACAAAAATTGCACTTAATGAGCTTAGCAAATGTTTGCCATATTTTTAATGAACCCTGGGGCTGTCATTTAGAAATGCTTAGCAACTGCTTTTCCATCCTTGAAAATAGAACAACTGAAGGACATTAACACTATGTACACCATAAATAATGTGAGCTATTTAAAGATACCAACTGGGAGGTGGGAATGATGACATTTTCTGTGCAGGAGCCAGTGATACTTAACACTTCATGTGTGTGTTAGATCTCTCACATCCCAGACGGGCATCTCTAGTTTCCTACAGGGAATGGGTATGAGTGTTTGAAAGAGATCAAATAACTCCATGAGGAGGTGTTTTTTTGTTGTTGTTGTTGTTTGTTAATTTTGTGGGTTTTTTCCTTAAGTTAAACCTCTTTATGATACAGCTTTCAGAATCATTCTCCCCTGACAATTTTTGTTTCACCCTTCTCAACTTGTTGCCAAATACTTGCAGGGAAGATTTTTTAAAAAGTGTATCATTTTCATCATCTGCTTCTGAGCTTATAATTTCTGTCTTTGCCATTAAGTACAAAGCTTGCTTAAACAAGTGATGTGGCAAAAAATGGGCATACTCTGGGGGACTGATTGCACAGTAGACTTAATGATCCATTCATTAACCTCTGGGACCCATGCCTAAAACCAGTGCAGGCTGATTAATGGGGAATTATTGGAGCAAACCATGTGTCTTGTGGTGTAATTATTTTGACTGGACGTAACAGAATCAGGCTTTCCTTAGGGAAGGACTTGACTTGACATAATAGTGCAAAAAGTGCCATTCATATGAATTATGTCTAGAAAAAATGAGTTCTTTTAAGACTTCAGTTGCCATAGAGGCAGTGGATCTAAAATTCTTTGTCTGCCCAGAGAAATCTTTTGAAACATCAGCTCTTAAGGCCTTGGATAGGGAAAAGAATCTGAAAACTGAACTAGCCTTTAAATGTTTGCTGCTGCTATCACGCAAAGCAGACCCTGCTGTGTCAAGTGGATAATGCTTTTAAAAATTTGAATAGCTGAGAAAAAGCAGTATTATTAGTTTACAGAGTTCACAGGTGTCACCAGAAAAGTCTGTGACTACTGAAAACTTGTGTTTCAGTAGTGCAGTTTTAGTTAATGTAGTAAGGAAGGGTTGCATACAACTTCTGTTACACTAAAGTGAATACTTTGATGCAAAAACAGAGAGGGCTTGAAAGGGAGGCAAAACAAGAAAGGCCTCCAAACTTCTTTTATCTAATGGTGCAAATGTGAATATAAACAGTGTTGAAATTCAACAACTATTCCTTTAATTTGCTTGAATGGTGCTGCCTACATGAGCAAGAGGAACTAAGCTCCTTGCTCCTCATTCTGCTTTTAGCTCATACATTAACCTTCCTGAAACTAGAGGGGGAAGTATGATGACTACCCTCATCTTAACTTTGACTTTCCAGCATATGTATTTTGAAATATTGGAAAAAATCTTTTTGGTTTTTCATTTATAGAATATTTTATTCGGAGAACTAAGTAACTCTGAAGTTCTCCATTGGTGTGCAGAGATGTTTTACTCTACTGTGCAATTAGTTCAACCCACAATTTCCTGGAAAAGTTATTGTATAATAGTGATGCTATGCCTCATACAAAAGTCTTTGGCCCTACCTCAAATCTCTGTGAGGAGGCCCTCACCATACAAAGAAAACTACCTGTATGGTGTTTCATACATGTTTATGTAAAGTAAATAACTGAGCTCTGCAGGGGTTGCTTGAAAGCAGAATAAACTCTTCGAGCTGCTACAAAGCAATATGACCATTCACACTGCAAAGACTATGGATAGGGGATTTCAGACCGCAGCTCATATCATCCATATCACTGGTAATGTAGTTTACATATTTTACTACTTTATTTCTAATGTGTTTTATTTCTCTTGGACCAATTTATCTTAAATTTTCCTGCTGATATTTTTATATAGGCATTTTATAACTGCCTAGCAAAACCTTCACATTTTTTAAATTGTTCAGAGTGATTACTGGTTTATCATACTTAGAAAGTAATCTAAGACTAAGCTTTGACAAGATAGCTTTTCATGCGAAATACAGTGTACATTTTCAGCATAGTTTAAAAAAGGTTTTCCAGTTCATTCAGGAAGGAAAAGAGTTTCAGTTTACACAACTATGAGGAATAAAAATACAGCTTGATACCAAATCACTGTTTGAATTGCTCTGAATAAGAGATATCAAAAACATAATAAGTATCTCAAAACTGAAAAGAGCCTTGTTGATAGAAGAGGCATGTTCAGGAAGGATTGGGCTGTGTTGCACAAAGGAGGAAGCAGATGTTGAGCTGACTGGAGAAATGTCCATATATATGAAAAACATAAATCTCTCACCCAAACATCAGGACTGTGACAGAATAGATAATGTGGGTGTATCAAAGTAAAAGACAGTGAGAACAAGCCTGGGGGAGACCAGGAATGTTTCTTTGAAAACTTGTGATTTCTGTAGCTCATTCATCTGGATGTAAAATCATACAAAAACTATTTTCTGACTACACCATTTGTGATGATGAAGGTTAGTAGTGCAATATGCTGCTGTTTTGAGTTGAATTCTCTGCGGGACAATGGGAAGTGGTCCGGCTTCCTACCTGGACCCTCATGCTGCTGTAGCCTCTACAGAAGTCACAACAGGAGGCAGAGATGGTGATCAGACAATTTTGTGCCAAAGCAAAAAGATATCTATTTTGTTATATCTCGCCCCACTCATCCAAGGTTTTGGGATTTTCCCCTACAGGCTTGTGCAAAACCAAGGAAACTACTTCAGGTCTTCAGATCGGAGTCAGTTCTTTACATGAGCATGGACAAAGAGGTGGTTTCTTCAACAAAGAAAAGAAAAAAGGTAAATACATCTTATGCTGGAAAAGTCATAGTAATTTGACTTCAGGCACCAGCACTTCTTGTCCTTAAGACTTCACGAACTGTGTAGTAGCAGGTACTGCTCCTGCACATGCACGTGTTCAACTGTGTGCGCACATTGAGAGTAAAACCCCAAGAAAGCTCCCCAGGTTTGTTATGGAGACTCTCTTACCTGACAGTGTTATGTAAATCTGTAAGATTGATGCTGTTGTATTGGTCAGCATGTAAAATAACCTGTCATCAGTACAGAACGTGATGTGCAGAATATCAGTGTAACTTGAAATTCATAGCATTTTAACACCTGTTTCCATAGCTACAGTGTAATCTAGACATCTGAGAAGCCAGCCTGCCTTTACCAGCCCTGTCATTTCAAGGGAAATAAATTAAGGAAGCTGATCACAAGCCTGGATTATACAGCTTCTTTAAAGTATAGCAACCAGACCTGAAAACTAACCAGGAATGAACATCACTGGGACAGAATGGATAAAACCCATTTCCCATAACCTTTGTAGGAAAACTTGAATGTAGCCTTCTCTGTATCTTTTTTTACTTCTCTCAAGCAATATTGTATGTTATACCTGGCAGTTATATTTGCAGGACCATATTTCTTGATTTTTGAGAAGCTGTACCATATTCTTAAATGAAGCTTTGAAAAAATAAACAGATGGAAAAATGGGAGGGAGCAGGCGTAGGAAAGAGATACAGTTAAGTGAATGCTAAAGGGCAAAGCTTCAGTGCCAGACAGTTATTTGCATATGCACAATATGTTTCTGTCTAGAGGCATATTTTCTCAAAGTCTGTGTGTGTATTTCTATGAGTCTATATTTATCTGTATTACTGGCAACATATGTATGGCTATGAATAGAGTTGGGGTGTTTGCTGAATGATTTATGATGCTGCTTAATTTTTTTTTCTTTAAATACACACTGGTTTTGAGAAATGATCTCCTATAGGTAGGGAAATTGGAAAGAAATGCAGGCATCATTTCTTAAACACAAAGCAGTGGAATCCACAGAACATCCTGTTATATACATATTTGTGCTTAGAGGGCAAATATAGAATGGGTATGCATGCGTGTTTTCTAGGCCAATTCATTTGTAAAATGTTTAACAAGGAGATGAAAGCTGTCCTGGTATTTGCAGGACTGAGGAGCAAGGCTACACTCTGCAAAAGGTAATTCTCTGTTGGCCAGATTTGACTGACAGACAGGATCAGAGTTTTTTTTTTTAAATCATGTTTTGTACCCAACAGTTTGTGACATCCCAAGAGAGAGGGAAGAGAAAGCTGTATAAAGGTTTCATAGCTGCTATCTACATTAGATAACTGTCCTGGTATAGCACTACAAAGGGTCTACGTGGGTAAATATTTGCCATGATCCTAGAAGAGTGGCTGTATTACTGTTGTGTTTGGCAAATAGGAATACCAAGTCTGTCTACAGTAGACAGTGGAAATGCAGTCCTGACTGTTGTGTAATTTACCAGCTAGCAATTTATAAAGCTACTTATATTACTTACAGCAGTAAGTAATGAAATAAAGAAAATTTGTGTGACTTTAAATAAGTAGAGCTTTGTATCTATTATTTTAAAGACAAAATATTTGTTTAGTTTAGCTTCTATGAATAGGTCATTCTCCTTGTATTGGCTAATGCAAGTACATAGAATGGCACTGTAATGCCATATTTGACTTTTCCTTTTATATATAACACCTTACTGGTGAGACATCCTAATGAAGTAAAATAATACAATTTAAGCCTGAAATACAGCTTAAATACCTGAAGGACACAGCCAGACAAAATCAATTTTTCTGCTCTTGGGCATAGTGGTATTTTTTTAAAATTTTTATTTTATTTTTTTCCCAGAGGTGGAGATAAAGAGGCATGATACATTGACTTTGACCTGTCAGGCTGAAGCTATTACAGCCTGCCAAATCAGTGATCCATAAGCTAAAGTCTCTCAGTACAAGCCTTGACCCAATAAGCTGAAATGTCTTAGTAGGAATTGTCATGGACTTTTGAAAGAATAATAAAACGGATTCTTTGTAGTGCCTATGCAATTAATAATTCAGCAGTGTGAAAGGTCTCTGAAGATTCTGCTCAAAAGTAGTAAGTAAATAATATGTTTTTGAGACATATTATTTTTGTGGTTCTAAAGGTGTGGAGTTTCTTTTTATATTTCCTGGAAAGTTTCCAGGCAAAATAATCTCTCTGAAACTGCATTAGTTTGGTAGCAGTTCATAATTCATAACAGGAAGAGATAACAACTTATTAAATAAATGATTTGGAATATTCTTTCCCTTTTGTCCCTTCAAAAAAATCTTAATTATGACTCATATTACATTGCTAAATATATATTTGAGGCTTAACGGGGTTTCAAATTAGGCCAGCAACCCCATTTGTCTCACAGTTTAATGCTCAATTAATCTTACCGCAATCTTAGTTCAAGCAATAGATACTAAAGATTGCTAAGGGTTCTTCTCAAGATGCTGTGATGACACTGCATCTTGGTAGAAAGAAAACAAGGGCAGCAGATTATTAGTTGCAGTGTCTCTGTGTAATTGTGATACAAATCTGTTTTAGAACAAGATACTAGTCCAGTACTTGGGATGATGTTATTTCTCATAATAAACTAAGGAATGGGACAGCCAAGATAGGTCCAAGTGAAAGTGCTGACATTGTTAAAAAAGAAAACTGTTGGGTATACTCTCCATCCAAATATTGTGTCTCTTCTTAAATTTGTCCCAGAAATATATACAATGAAAGAATGAACTTGTGGGAACAAGGAGTCATATTTGGAGACCAGTTTTATGGCAAGGTGATAACATAAAAGAATACATGTGAAATATTTTAATCCACACTGATTAATAAATAAAAGTTCTGGAAAATATGAGTTGGAAAATTTTAGTTAAATAATTGTTAAAATCATAGAGATAAGGAACATTATGTGGCATTCAATGCTCCAGATACTGATAGTGACTAAGAATGTACCTATTTATCAAAAAAGATCAGAGAAATTGATAGAGTATAAGTCCAAGACAGGCATTAAACACAGGAACTCTCAAGTCTCAGCTATCGTCACCAGAAACCGTGAAGATTTTGTTCTATTTGTTTTATTTTTCCCTCTGTGACTGCTTCTACTTGCCAACAGATAGGACGCCAGGCTAGGTGGAGCCTTGATCCAAGACATGACAGTTCTCATCTAGAAATACTGACCCTGTAATTTTTTATGCCTACCTTCTTTTAGATTTGCATTGCCACAGAAAAAATAATCTGGGTATATGAATGAATGAACAAAAAAAATGTGGAAAAATGAGAGGAAAAAAGAATTCTTTTTCATGCAATTAAGAAAGAGGACAGCAGAGATTTACTGCAAATTCAGATCCTAATGCATCATTATTCTTTAGACTCTATTAGACTCACCAGTTCACTTGAAATAGTTTTGAAATCCTACTTGTTGTGCAAGACTGAATGGACTGGGCTTTTAATTTTTCTCTAAAGAGAAAATGCTTATAAATGCTTGGATTATTGCATTGCTTTGAATTATGAGCACATCCCAAATTTTGTGTTAACGGTCTAGATAATGACATGCTAAAGAATGTAGTAACCATTTAATGCCAAAAGAGAATTTTGAAAAGGAAAACACAAGGTAAAACCACATTGAATAAAGATAATATATATATTTTTCACTTAAGACTCAATTCATAGAATCAAATAACTTTTTAGTTTGGAAAAGACATTTAAGATCCAACCTGAAACCCCATACTGCCAGGTCCACAACTAAATGATGTCTTTAAGCACCAAGTCTACCTATCTTTTAAATACTGCTAGGGATGGTGTCTCAATCACATCCCTGGGCTGCCTGTTCCAGTGCTTGACAACCCTTTCTTAGAGAAGAGATTTTTCCTAATATCAAATCTAAATCTTCTCTGGGACACCTAGATACTGTTTCCTGTTGTTCTATTGGTAGGGACAGTAGAACAGAACAGCACAAGGAGAAGACACCTTCAGAGAAGTAGAAAAAGGATGGAACCTAGGCAAGCAGGATGCCAGCTCAGCTCTGTACAGCTGAAAAAGCAGGAGTCATGCCAAACAACAGTATTGTTCTCACTCAAGAGCTGGGGTCAAGGAATGACCACCTAAAATATTACAACAGTGGATGCTGAAGACCACCAAAGAAGACCCCTGAAAGACCATGTAAGGACTTTCAGTAAGGGGTGCAATTATGCAAAATAAAGTAACTCATATATGTACTTTTATTCTGTTATTTTTATCTGCAAAACAAAAGAAATATTATTCATTGTTCAGTAATAATATCAAGTAAGCAGGGATAGCTAATGAATATGTAATCAGCGTGTACAATAAAACTGTTTGCCTGATGTTCAGTGCACTCAATTAGAGGAAGGATCCTCTGAGTGGCCNTCTGTTTTAGAACAAGATACTAGTCCAGTACTTGGGATGATGTTATTTCTCATAATAAACTAAGGAATGGGACAGCCAAGATAGGTCCAAGTGAAAGTGCTGACATTGTTAAAAAAGAAAACTGTTGGGTATACTCTCCATCCAAATATTGTGTCTCTTCTTAAATTTGTCCCAGAAATATATACAATGAAAGAATGAACTTGTGGGAACAAGGAGTCATATTTGGAGACCAGTTTTATGGCAAGGTGATAACATAAAAGAATACATGTGAAATATTTTAATCCACACTGATTAATAAATAAAAGTTCTGGAAAATATGAGTTGGAAAATTTTAGTTAAATAATTGTTAAAATCATAGAGATAAGGAACATTATGTGGCATTCAATGCTCCAGATACTGATAGTGACTAAGAATGTACCTATTTATCAAAAAAGATCAGAGAAATTGATAGAGTATAAGTCCAAGACAGGCATTAAACACAGGAACTCTCAAGTCTCAGCTATCGTCACCAGAAACCGTGAAGATTTTGTTCTATTTGTTTTATTTTTCCCTCTGTGACTGCTTCTACTTGCCAACAGATAGGACGCCAGGCTAGGTGGAGCCTTGATCCAAGACATGACAGTTCTCATCTAGAAATACTGACCCTGTAATTTTTTATGCCTACCTTCTTTTAGATTTGCATTGCCACAGAAAAAATAATCTGGGTATATGAATGAATGAACAAAAAAAATGTGGAAAAATGAGAGGAAAAAAGAATTCTTTTTCATGCAATTAAGAAAGAGGACAGCAGAGATTTACTGCAAATTCAGATCCTAATGCATCATTATTCTTTAGACTCTATTAGACTCACCAGTTCACTTGAAATAGTTTTGAAATCCTACTTGTTGTGCAAGACTGAATGGACTGGGCTTTTAATTTTTCTCTAAAGAGAAAATGCTTATAAATGCTTGGATTATTGCATTGCTTTGAATTATGAGCACATCCCAAATTTTGTGTTAACGGTCTAGATAATGACATGCTAAAGAATGTAGTAACCATTTAATGCCAAAAGAGAATTTTGAAAAGGAAAACACAAGGTAAAACCACATTGAATAAAGATAATATATATATTTTTCACTTAAGACTCAATTCATAGAATCAAATAACTTTTTAGTTTGGAAAAGACATTTAAGATCCAACCTGAAACCCCATACTGCCAGGTCCACAACTAAATGATGTCTTTAAGCACCAAGTCTACCTATCTTTTAAATACTGCTAGGGATGGTGTCTCAATCACATCCCTGGGCTGCCTGTTCCAGTGCTTGACAACCCTTTCTTAGAGAAGAGATTTTTCCTAATATCAAATCTAAATCTTCTCTGGGACACCTAGATACTGTTTCCTGTTGTTCTATTGGTAGGGACAGTAGAACAGAACAGCACAAGGAGAAGACACCTTCAGAGAAGTAGAAAAAGGATGGAACCTAGGCAAGCAGGATGCCAGCTCAGCTCTGTACAGCTGAAAAAGCAGGAGTCATGCCAAACAACAGTATTGTTCTCACTCAAGAGCTGGGGTCAAGGAATGACCACCTAAAATATTACAACAGTGGATGCTGAAGACCACCAAAGAAGACCCCTGAAAGACCATGTAAGGACTTTCAGTAAGGGGTGCAATTATGCAAAATAAAGTAACTCATATATGTACTTTTATTCTGTTATTTTTATCTGCAAAACAAAAGAAATATTATTCATTGTTCAGTAATAATATCAAGTAAGCAGGGATAGCTAATGAATATGTAATCAGCGTGTACAATAAAACTGTTTGCCTGATGTTCAGTGCACTCAATTAGAGGAAGGATCCTCTGAGTGGCCAGTGAACTGTAATAAAGAATGCCTGCCATCTAATACTCAAAACTCTATTAGAAAGTTTCTATTAGACCAATTTTGATATCACTATTGGTATTATTTGGGAGAAGAGACCATCCTCCACCTCACTACAACAAGGTCCTTGTTTGTTATCTGTCCTTTCAGGTAGATGTGGAGAGTGATAAATGTCCCATGAATGTCCTTTTCTCCAGGTTAAAAAACCCGCAGCTCCCTCGGCCTCTCCTCATGGGACTTATTCTGCAGACATTTTGCCAGCTCCATTGCCTTTCTTTGGGCAAGCTCCAGCACCTCGGTGTCTTTCTTGTTGTGAGGGGCCCAGAACTGAACACAGGATTCAAGGTGAGGCCTCACCAGACCCAAGTACAAGTGGGTGATCCCTTCCCTGGTCCTGCTGGCCACACTCTTTCTGATAGCCAGGATGCCATTGGCCTCTTTGGCCACCTGGGCACACACTGGCTCACGTTCCACTGCTTTTAACCATCACCCCCAGGTCCTTTTCCCCCAGGCAGTTTCCAGACTCTCTGCCCCAAGCCTGTGGCAGTGAATGGAGCTGTTGTGACCCAAGGGCAGAACCTGGCACTTCACCTTGTTGAACCTCACACAACTGGGCTTGGACCATTGATCCAGCCTGTCCAGACTCCTCTTTAGAGCCTTCCTGACTTCCAAGAGATCAACACACTCACCCAACTTAGCATCTGCTGCAAAACAACTGATGATGCACTTGATTCCTATTCTAGGTTATTGGACAGAACTGTCCCTTACACAGAGCCTTGGAGAACACCACTGGTGACCGGCCACCAGTTGGATGCAATTCCATTCATCAGCACTCCCTGGGGCTGACCATCCAGNGATTATTGCATTGCTTTGAATTATGAGCACATCCCAAATTTTGTGTTAACGGTCTAGATAATGACATGCTAAAGAATGTAGTAACCATTTAATGCCAAAAGAGAATTTTGAAAAGGAAAACACAAGGTAAAACCACATTGAATAAAGATAATATATATATTTTTCACTTAAGACTCAATTCATAGAATCAAATAACTTTTTAGTTTGGAAAAGACATTTAAGATCCAACCTGAAACCCCATACTGCCAGGTCCACAACTAAATGATGTCTTTAAGCACCAAGTCTACCTATCTTTTAAATACTGCTAGGGATGGTGTCTCAATCACATCCCTGGGCTGCCTGTTCCAGTGCTTGACAACCCTTTCTTAGAGAAGAGATTTTTCCTAATATCAAATCTAAATCTTCTCTGGGACACCTAGATACTGTTTCCTGTTGTTCTATTGGTAGGGACAGTAGAACAGAACAGCACAAGGAGAAGACACCTTCAGAGAAGTAGAAAAAGGATGGAACCTAGGCAAGCAGGATGCCAGCTCAGCTCTGTACAGCTGAAAAAGCAGGAGTCATGCCAAACAACAGTATTGTTCTCACTCAAGAGCTGGGGTCAAGGAATGACCACCTAAAATATTACAACAGTGGATGCTGAAGACCACCAAAGAAGACCCCTGAAAGACCATGTAAGGACTTTCAGTAAGGGGTGCAATTATGCAAAATAAAGTAACTCATATATGTACTTTTATTCTGTTATTTTTATCTGCAAAACAAAAGAAATATTATTCATTGTTCAGTAATAATATCAAGTAAGCAGGGATAGCTAATGAATATGTAATCAGCGTGTACAATAAAACTGTTTGCCTGATGTTCAGTGCACTCAATTAGAGGAAGGATCCTCTGAGTGGCCAGTGAACTGTAATAAAGAATGCCTGCCATCTAATACTCAAAACTCTATTAGAAAGTTTCTATTAGACCAATTTTGATATCACTATTGGTATTATTTGGGAGAAGAGACCATCCTCCACCTCACTACAACAAGGTCCTTGTTTGTTATCTGTCCTTTCAGGTAGATGTGGAGAGTGATAAATGTCCCATGAATGTCCTTTTCTCCAGGTTAAAAAACCCGCAGCTCCCTCGGCCTCTCCTCATGGGACTTATTCTGCAGACATTTTGCCAGCTCCATTGCCTTTCTTTGGGCAAGCTCCAGCACCTCGGTGTCTTTCTTGTTGTGAGGGGCCCAGAACTGAACACAGGATTCAAGGTGAGGCCTCACCAGACCCAAGTACAAGTGGGTGATCCCTTCCCTGGTCCTGCTGGCCACACTCTTTCTGATAGCCAGGATGCCATTGGCCTCTTTGGCCACCTGGGCACACACTGGCTCACGTTCCACTGCTTTTAACCATCACCCCCAGGTCCTTTTCCCCCAGGCAGTTTCCAGACTCTCTGCCCCAAGCCTGTGGCAGTGAATGGAGCTGTTGTGACCCAAGGGCAGAACCTGGCACTTCACCTTGTTGAACCTCACACAACTGGGCTTGGACCATTGATCCAGCCTGTCCAGACTCCTCTTTAGAGCCTTCCTGACTTCCAAGAGATCAACACACTCACCCAACTTAGCATCTGCTGCAAAACAACTGATGATGCACTTGATTCCTATTCTAGGTTATTGGACAGAACTGTCCCTTACACAGAGCCTTGGAGAACACCACTGGTGACCGGCCACCAGTTGGATGCAATTCCATTCATCAGCACTCCCTGGGGCTGACCATCCAGCCAGTCTTTAACACAGCAAGCAGTGCACCTGCACAAGCCATGAGCAGCCAGTTTGTCCAGGTGAATTCTGTGGTGTCACAACCTTTACCAAAGCCCAGGCAGACAAGATCCACAGCCTTTTCTCTCATCCAGTGAGTGGGTCACCCTGTCACAGATGGAGATCAGGTTGGTCAAGCAGGACCTGCCTTTCACAAACCCGTGCTGCTGCGTCTGATCCCCTGGTTGTTCTGTATGTGATGCATGGATAATAAAATTAATTAAATCTCTAAAGAATAATTATGAACATTAAAATACATAAATAGATCCAGAAATGGGCAAGAGTTATGAATTTTTTTGGGCAATAATGAGAATAAGAATATTTACAGAATAAACCGAGCATCACTGTTATCAGAAGATTCATATCACAGTCTTCCTCAAATGTCATAGCTGCGTATGTAAGAAAACTATAGCATTTTTTTTTGAAACCTTCCTAGTTTAATCATATCATAACTTGATCTCATGATATTCAACCATGAAAGCTAACAGAAATAATATGTTGAAAAGTAAAAAATGGAAAACCACTCAGGCATTTCATTAAAACATTTGATTTCTCTATCTTGAGTGATGTTAATGAGTTGTTAGACATCTACTTTTAGGAAAGAAACGTAGAAACCCCTTAATGTTAGGCTGTTTAAGTGCTTATTTTTAAAAAGGTATAAGGTTGGGAAAACACATGAGAAAATCTACAAACTTATGCTTTCACGATGAATAGAAGACAGCTAAGTTTTTAAAGATATGTCTAGGTCTGGAAAGATGAAATTAGGTATGTCTTTCAGTCTGTAAATATTTAGCATAATTAGTCTAAATTCTTTGGTCCATAGGAACTTTTCCAGTTCAGAAATGCCACCTCCCAACCCTACAATATATTTCCAACATGAAAGCTTTCTCAGAAACATTTTACTTGTTGCAAGTGAAAGCTAGTTAAAAATCTTAAAAATCAGGTAGAACTTTCCATATTTTACACAATATTACATAAATAAAATTAAAAGATATCCTGAATGTTTTGTCTTCTCTCCTCTGAAGGGCATCCTGAAGATAGACTGTACCTTATAACTTCAACATTTGATCCCTGGTATGTTAAAATACAAAATTACAGTATCTTACTAACTTCTTTTATTTATGATTTTCTTTCTTACTTTCCAATTTTGCACACCATATTTAGCTTTTTATTTGACTAGACTTTTCTTTCAGATCATCTGAAAAGGCAGAAGTTGTAGGTACTGTTAATAATTGCGTCAGATTTTGATTTCTCTTAATGATTTTAGATAAACAAGACATAGACTATCTCCCTTGCAGCACCGTTTCAAGATGAGTGACAGCAGGTTCCACATCAGCGCTTCTTCATATACTTGCCCATCCTTGACAGTTTTCCATCAGCTTTCAAAATGGACAAAGGAATATTAAAAAAAACTTGAGCCAGAACTTGAGCCAGAAGGCAGATTGTCTAGAGGTCCACTGTGACCAGACATGTCTCACACCTCCTGCCTCAGACTTGCCTTCAGCGAGGATATTGCTGGACTTTCTCAGCAGAGGTGACTGGTGTTTCACAGAAAATTCCATAGGCAGAACTTTGCAACACAGCCTTCCTCCCCAGTGCAGCTGATGAGCAGCCAGCTTTTCCTTGGGCTGGGCATGGTTGGCAAAGGGAAAAAGACAAAGCTTTTGCTACGTACAACTACTGCCAGCCATTCTGTAGTACCTTTGGTCACATTCAGGTCCTTCGCTCTACTCTGGTACCAGAATTTACTGGAGTGCTCAGAAATTCTGCTGCTTCCTTTATCTTTTAAGAACAGAGCCTAACTTGTTTACATTTTATATTTTCTTGATTTTTGGAGGTTTGATTTTTGTCTCTGTGTGTCTGTGTCTTGTTGACTGTATGAATAACAGGAAGGAGGGAGGGAAGAAATAATTTCCAAGGACATGAGATTCTGTAAGGTTCTGTCGTAGCCTCCTACCTCAGGTTCAATCATTTTAAATAAATGGCATGGTAGTGAAGGCTGGAACTGGGGCTTGTTCAGTAATCCAATTGCTCAGAATCAAAATGTGCCAGAGGCAACATTTGATGATGGGTTTTAAAATCCAAGAGCTCTCTCTCCAGCAGTACTGTCCAGACACAAGGGAGGGTGCTGGGCTGGCCCTGTGAGGGTGTCAAACACTCTTGATACCCCAGTCTGGTATTTTTCAAAGGCAGCAGCTGCTGGTGGGATTCAGCACCACTACTTTCCTCCGTAACACAAATAGCTGGGCAGCAGTAACTTTAGGAAGAGAAGGGTAGGGTTGAAAACTACTGTGACTGTCTTGTTTGACATAAGAATTTCTAAGTAGTTCTAAAGATTTTCAAGTTCTTTACTCTTTTCTGACATAAAAGTCAGCAGGTGCTCTGAGATGAGGAAACTGATTGAACCTATCCCTCTTTCTCCCACCTTCCTCTTGAAAGCCCAATGTTTTGTAGAGATAACTAAGCCTCAAAGAAAATCTGACCTAGTGCTTTTTCACATGACTATGTCAAGTTCAGCAGTCAGACCCCTGAAAAGATTCATTGCAGTACTATAAGAGTAGACTTAAGGTCTCCAAGAGCAAATCTAATCTCACATTTCTTTCTCTAGGATGACGAGTCATCTCAGGTTGCCTGGTGCTGGTATGACTGTCTAAAAAATTTAACAGCTCTTTCTACATGTTAAGGAAGGAAAATGTGATGATGACTTTCCAGTTCATTTGACAGCACTTTCCCCTGAGTTCTTCTTGAATTAGTTACAGTTGCACGTCAGAACTGATTTGGAAACAGGGCCTGAAAGAATACAAATACCTGAGTGAACCTGTGCTTTCAGAGCTTGCAGTTCGGTGGAGTAAGAAAGCGCATGTGTTTTCCAGGAATCTATTAAAGAGCAAATAGACATTAAATACATACATGGTGAATCTACAGAATGAAAAGTCACAATTAAAAATCAAATAAATAAATCAAAACATTAAAAGTAGTTAAATAAGCACCATGAACTTCACTCATCATGCTGTGAAGTTGAGATTATCTGGCACACATTTTTGTTAAGAATCATTCTGGGGGGTTTGGAATCCTAAACTGACTAGCAAGTTAAATCTCAGCAAGTATTTTAGTCAATCCAACGTGTTGACTCAAATAGGTGAAGTATATGTGTCTGTAGGACTCACACAAGCATTCTGCACACAATATCTTACCTGAAGAAAGTGAAAATTCCTTCAGGCACTTAGAACAGCTCTGGTTTTCCATTTTCCATCATTGATCCTACTTTCGTTGAGATTTGATGTTTTACTGTGTAAAACAACAAAGTCTAGAATCAAATCAAAGGTGGTGGATTAAGAAAGACATATTTAGCTCACAATGTATTAACTAATTTAATGCCAACCTGACATACAGAAAACGTTTTTAGGAAGCTATTAAAGAACTCTTCCTTGCAGATATGGGCAGACATCTCTTCTCCATACACAGACATATCAATGACAGAACACAGACAGATAGAAATCCACAGAAGAGTATAATTTTTCTCAAGCCACAAAAATGTTATATAGTATCTGAAGCTGAAGTTCAGTTCAGGCCTGAAAATGCAGCACCATTTATCCCTTGACAAAAGGGTTCTCATTGCTTACTTCTACCTCCATGTGGTCTACTCAGAAAGGGAGGGACCACATAGCTTTGTCTCCATTTCATGACATAGGAAAACTTCTTTTCTTCTGCACCTGTTCTTATTCTTTGAAATTTATTACCTCTTGTTTCAGCCTCAGAGTTGTTCTAATTGATTCAAGATCAGTTAGGTGAACGTACATTGTCTGAATTTAGACTTCTTCCCAGTTTTTAAGCATTTCTTAGCAGACTCTGAGCACCGTGGTTCCATCAGTAAGCACTATTTAATCAGATTTGCTTCAGTTTTTCACAGATCAGGCTTTAGGCTGGAAATGTGAAATGAGAAAGACTTGCATTCTCTATAGTCTCATGTGTTTGCCTATGCACTACCATTTCTTACATTATTTTGAACTTCTCATTAAAGAGTTAGTGAACACATCACAGTAGATTATTAGTGGTTAAGTAAAAGGGCACTGGAACAAATGACATTTTCTGACGATAAGTTATTATTAAAAAAGTTTTTTAGCCTTATCTCTAAGCTTGGACTATGGTCTTCATATATTCATTGCTGCAGATTTTCACACAGTTTAGTGAATTGTGTGAAAACAATTAGATCACACAATTCTTCCAAGATAAATTCTGCTGAGGCCACATAAGTATTTCTGTTAGTCTTCATAGTGAAATCAAGAGAATTATGGAGACAATGCAGTTTTTAAATGTCAGTTACAGGTGATCTTTGAGCTGGCATAAATTAGAAGAGTTTTGTTGCATCTGTATGTAGTCAATATGAAAAATATTTTCTGTTTTTCTATCATTAATTGCTCCATTGAAACATTTATTTTTTTTCAATGATTACTGCTAATTGTCTTCCTCTGCCAGGCAGTACATCACAGGAATGATGTGGTTTTGGAATTAAGAAGAGACACACATGGATAAAAGCATTTAATGATGAGAGGTGGATTCACAGAAAATAGCTGCAGCATTTATTCACACAACATAAACTAATAAATATACATATGTATGCAAATTAATTTACTTCCTTCCATCACTAGAATGTAGATCCACTTTCTTGACTGAACAAATAGTTGAGGAATGGTACACTAATTTAACTGGATGAGTGGCTGTTGAGATACTTCCAAGTACAATGGACGTAGAGGGCAGATGGCCATGCTGAATTTGCGTGGTGGCACTTAGAAATCTAGTGAGTCTGGCTGGGGATATGTGGAAGTCTGACATTGTTAACTTAACCTCCACATCGAGTTACTCTTTACAACCATCAAGTTACTCTTTACAACCTCTGGTGGGCTGTTGGTGGGTTGTGGGCTGCCATGCATGAATATTGAAAGACTTCAACTGGATTATGGAAAATTATTGAAGGTTTGTTAAGGAAGGATCTTTGTGAAAATTTATGATACAGAAATGTCTATTCCTACTAATTTTTTAAAGAAATCTCAAGACTATGACTGTAGGAAAGGAGTTTGTAAATATTATGCTGAAATTATTTGGCTTATCCACCATTTCAATATAAACAAAGCTGTGAGAAGTGGGAAAATCTTGGTAAACAGGTTCTCATACATTGTTCATTATATAATTTATGCTATATGTATTTATGATATTAAACAATGATAAAATGTTAAACAAGGAAGGTATCTAAGCATGACGTAGTTTCAAGCTGATCTAAGGCTTAATTAAAGTTGGTTTTTGTTTTTGTTTTTGATTTTTTCCCATTCTGTTTATTGCCAGCACTCATCAGTGGTCTTTCAGAGGCTCTCACACTTAAAAAATTAAACAGTTTAATTGAATAAGCATTTAAAAATATCTGTTTTCTTCTTACCTATAATATCACAACCTAGATCCATGCATTTAGCAGAAGTTCTTTCTTAATCACATAGAAACAACACCCACCCTGCTGTTCCTTATGAACTCACTGTTCCTCATACATTATGGTCTCAGGTAACCACTCGATGGTAGTCCCAACTAGTTACTTCTACTTGGCTTTTCAAATCAGGGCACTTGATGATAAATTTGGAACTGGCCGTCAGATCCTGGCAAAAAAGAATGAGATATGACCAGCATAAGCCGAGCTGAAAGTTATCCGACCTGCATATTTTGTTCTGTAAAAAATTGCATGCGGCACTTTGAACTAGCTCAGGTTTATTGCTTTCTCTCTAAACAAAAATCTGCTTTCCCTGTAGTGTAGGTCACATGGAACTGCTTCTACACAGCAGGTCTACCTAATCACTGCTATGAAACCTTTTCTCTTACTAAGATAGCTCTTACAATTCCTCAGACCACCCTCAACCTGGAAAGAAATGATCTGGGAACTTTAGCCTCTTGCAGCTAATCTAACTGTCTATTTTCATGCACAGCAAGCTGCCCAGGTATTTAACAATAGCTGAAAAGCTGAAAAAATACCATACCAAATTTCTATGATGGACAGCAGGTAAGTGCCAGCAAGTCCACTTCTCAGGCAGCATTCTCAAAAAACATTCCAACTTCAGCGACTGATCAATACTGAACACTTGTTTTCTCCTGGTCGAATAAGGAAACATCAAATTTGAGGAGGTAAGAAGAAAAGTTGGTTTTGTTTTCGATTTTTCAAATATTATTTTCCTTTTATCTAAACCAAAAGTGGGATTGCAAGAATGTGCCTCTGACTGCACAGGAATGAACTAACTACTCTGCTAAGTCCATGCTATTTGTTGGGCAAATCTGCATGCGTTATACAAAGATATGGTGACTAAACTACTTAGAGAGCCATTTGGACTTCTTTCCACTGAAAATATGTTCTCATACTTGCAAAATAAATTTGGATATATACCAGTGAAGTTTTCTTTTTCTAACTTTCTATAATAGCAACCTAGAAATTGTCCTGAACACCTCTGTATTTTTTTAAGAATATAATACATGTGTCTTGCTCAACATGTCATGCCAATACTTAAGTCTGGGAAGCCTCCAGAAGTTTCACCTTCTTTATAACTAATTTGTGGAAGAGTTGCACTGGAAAATAATTTTTTCTCACAGTTTTTAACAGTCATTATTTGCCAAAAATGTTTGAGGACAAGCTACTTTTAAAGCAGAGTTAGCTTAAGTATTAATTTAATGCAGTCTACTACATATTTACTTTTTTTTTTTTAAAGTCCTGGAAGAAATGGATCTTTTTTTCATGTACAGTAAACCACATTTCACTTGCCAAATGAAATTAAGATAGTAACATTTTCTTGCTGCAAACCATTCTGAAATGATCTAAAGAAAACAGAATACATTTCTTTTCCTGTACTCACTCAAAAGAGCAACTAATAAAAAGAAGGAATCAAATCCCCAGAGCACTATTTTCCATGAGGTTTCCTTCTTTGTTATTTTCTTGTCCACCTTTTTTTTTTAATTATTAAATACATCCATGGCTTCTTCCTCAAAAAGTTCCTAAGAAGTTTGTAGATGGATGCTTTTAAAACTCTTCCTTCTTGTTACATGACTAAATATACGACTTCATATAGAAAAACACTGTAAATGATACTATACCTGACTTATAGAGCAAAACACTTTTGCACTTACAATTATATGATTTCTGGAGAGGTTTCTTCTTTTTTTTTTCTTTTTCTTTTCTGTCAAAGATCAAAGAAGAATCAATTAAAGACCTCTTTTAAGAGATAATGATCTACTTCTTTCTGACACATTTTACTGAATTTTGATTTATAATAAAAATAAACGTTGCTTTAAAAACATGAATTAAAGACATATACTAACATGACATACACACTCATGGCAAATTCAATTCACATGAGAACATTTCTGTACACATCTAAGCATATATATATTGACACATTTCAATTTTTAAAATCTTGAGCTAATGGGCAGGGTGTGAAACTGTTTTCTGAAATTTGTAAATTTCCCTTGCAAGAAAGTTATATCAAAGAAATTAATGGTCAATGGAAGTGATGTAATTTGTATCTGTCCTTTGTATTTAAATCCAGTGTTTCCATCTGAGTCCATTTATACCAGTATCATGTAAAATATCTTATTTACATAAGCTTCAATGGCTTCATTTTTCATGAGTGGTAGATGATTGAGTTACAAAGGTCATTTGGAATAAGTTTGCATAAATTATTTATTAAAATTCAACCTATTGTATTGTTCTGCTTACAAATCACAATTTTCAAGAACTACTTATTTCCTAGTACATGCCTTTGAATATTACATACAATTTGAAACAAAGCAGAAGATTTATCATAGTAGCAGTATATATCCACTGATCTTATATGGAGAAATAAGAGCACCAGGATATTTTGTGCCCTTTTTTGGGTTTTAAATGCAACAGGGTCATAGAAACTGGAGAGGAGATGGCTTTTGGAGATAATAGAACGCACAGTTGTGCAAAACAGTCATGAAGTTAGGAGGCAGATATTTTTTAAAAATGGTGTTTGGTTGACCATAGCGGTAATCAAATGCTGACACAGCAACTACATACTTTCAAATGCACAAGTCAAAATTAGCATTAGCTGTGGATAGACATCATGTAATAAAAAGGAAGAAAGTTTTTCTCATCCTAGCATTCAAAATACTAAAGTGACGTGCAAATATTTCAGTTTCACATTTTGAAAAAGGGTGGGTCTGCAAGTGATGCTAAAGTTTATGTAACTAATTCAGGGCAGTAAAATTATAGCAATTTATGTCAAAGTTCCTGGAGAGGCTTGCTTACATTGGTTTTGTATGTATACACTTTAGCGTGAAATTGTGAAAGCCTAATTAATTACTAATACCATAAACAAGCATCATGCTTTCTTAAAGGTAATACTAATTTGGGGCAAAATTTCACCTTAAATAATGTTCTCCCATTTTATTTCATAGCTCTTGCATGTATAATTGTCCAATTAGGAAAGCGTGAAACAGATTCTTGTAGTGTTGTAAATTATCAAATAATAAATATAATTAAAATAAAATTAAAATTTATTATTATCGAATAATAAATTTAATTGAAAATATATTGCTCCAAAAAAAAAATCACATTTTGTATGGCATGTATTTCAGCATAATTGCACTATGTACATTTTGAGTAAAAGAACAGACTGTGAATAACTCCGTCACTCCTCATACAAATTCCCTGCAAAAAAAAAGAGATTTATTAGACAAAAATTAAGGAGAATAAAAGCTTTATAGAGTCATACATGTTCACACATTCCTGTTTCCAGCCATGAAATTGTTCATTTTAGCAGTAACCAGGAGGGGCATGTCCAGGACCTAGAGGCTATTCTATACCCCACCACACCTTTCCTGCGGGTGGGGGTAAGGGAGTCATTCCAGCAGAGAAGCGGTTTCCTCTGACGGAGTAAGTGAGCACGGTGGAAGGAGCAGTGGGGTAACGCCGAGCCCCAGCCCGGGGGCAGGAGGGAGGGTGCTGAGAGGCACTTAGAGTTTAGAGAGTCGCGGGGGAGCACTAAACTGGGGACTACCCTTCCTAAACCATGACACACACACATGCCTAAGAACTTGCTGGCACAAATCAGGTCTCAGTTCTTTTCTGTGCATGTGGTCTATTTTTAAGACTTAGTTGAAGTTTAAGTAGTGATAGCCTCTTGTATACAGAAGAAATTCTTGTCAGGACTAGTCTTTCCTGGAGCATATACAGAATGTCCTTTTTCTCAGGAAGGAAAATTAAAAAAAAAAAAAAAAAAAGTTGTAAAAATTCTAACATTCCCTACCTTCAGTAATACCATTTGAAGCATGACATTTCAGTGAATTAACACATACTGGCATTAAAAGTAATTAACACTCTCCAGGTATTTCACCTTGAATTATGTCAATTCTAGAACTAGAAATTGACTCAAAGACAGGGAAAATTTTTGCTTGTTCTTTTATCATACTCAGAAGGCATGACCATGCTGTTAAAGTTTACACCACTCTCCATCTAATTTTCGAAGACCACAGCCATAAAATTATATATTAAATAGACCACACGATGCATGTAGAAACCTGCATTTTGTTTTTACTGGAAAAACTATCTCCCGTTTTCTTAAAAATCTAATTCTATAACTTGCAAAGCTGTAATTCAATTGAGGAGTAAGAATAAGTAAAATGTTAAATATTTTACAGATATTTTTATTAAAGAAAAATCAAGTTTAAAGAGAGAAAATTGAGTGTATGCAAACTTTTCTTGTAATAAATGGGATAAGACTGTCCCTCACTAATTCTAGCTTTCCTTGTCCATGATGTGTTTAATTATTTTTATCATTATGATGGTTTTTGTTTCTTCATAATATTATAATTCTTTCTGTGCTGATGTGACTACACCAACAAATGTGACTGGTAATGATTAAAAGTTTAGGCAAAATACATTTTTTGGGAATAATAAGCAAAAAAACCCTGCAGTGTAAAGTGCAAAATAATGTTAACATTCATTTGTTTAAGCAAACAAAAGTTTCAATGACTTTGAACCTCTTCTACATGTTTTGATATAGTATATGAATGAGAGAAGTGCATTGTTTTTGAAACCTGGCATTCAAATAATTTCCCTGCAGAATTTTTTTCTGGTCAAAACTGAATTATGTTTCTTTTCTGTGGCAAATATTTGGAGCAAATATAATCAAAAACTGAAAAAAAAAATGTCCCCGTCTGTACTAATAAATCTTGAGTTTCTATTAAGCTTTGTTTGAGGAAAGTCACAACTGTGTCTTGGAGTACTAATATTTCCACATGTAATTAATTTAAATATAACAAAAGCAGCAGGCCCCCTATGAAATAGACAATTATTCTCTTCATATGTTCATAATACTGTAAACCAAGGCCATGCTTAAAGGCTGCTCTTCATCTTCTTTCTTTTATTTATTTTCATTGGTTTTATTTGGGCTGTTTTGAGTGCTTAAGTGACTAAAAAGAAAAATGTACAAGGAAAAGAAATGCTATAAATGTGTTAAAGAAACATACAGAGTTAATTTTCATGCAGGGATATTAAGGGATTTGTATTTTTTTTTACAATTTCTGTGAAAATAGGTCCTCATTGTCAGTGGTCAAAGGAAGCCTAGTTTAGGAAA
Organism: Ifrita kowaldi; assembly: GCA_013398055.1. Lineage (NCBI taxonomy): Eukaryota > Metazoa > Chordata > Aves > Passeriformes > Cinclosomatidae > Ifrita > Ifrita kowaldi. The sequence goes on along the minus strand of VZRS01003440.1, from coordinate 195,665 downwards.
CCTAAAGTTTCTCATGACGTTTTTTATTTGTGGGATAGATGTACTGCAGAAACTGCAGAAGGTCATGCATGTCAACTAAGCAGAGTACTGGGTGGTCTAAATACAGATCTTGAGCATCTCTAGATATGTCCTCTGTCATTACTCCTAAACTTCCCTGTGCAGTCATACTGCACACACACTATTAGACACCTAAGAGCACCCTGTTTGTGCTCTATGAGGAATGTGTTCAAGATTTTCACAAATCCACAGGGAAAGTAATTTTCCCTGTGGTTACATCAAACTATGTGCAATGCACATAATGCATTGTTAATATTATCTTTTCCTAACAGGTATAGATCAGTCAACCCAAGAATAGAACAAAATATAGATAAGAGAAGTAGGTGCCAAATAACAGATTTCAGGGCTAGATGTTAACACTGATCAAATGCAAAATTTTCTCAAGTGGTTTCTGTTTCAAATTTGTAGTTTCCTGTTGGACTAGAGCATGGCTTTCAGAAGAGGCATCACGAGTTTATATAAAGACATCAGCTGACAAATAATGTAATACGTTCTGCTGTTTAATTGCCTCCACTACAGAAATCAGATCTCTTTAGTTGTTTCAGCTCCCAGTTACCATCTCCTACTATGCCTTCGACACTTATGTTTTCTTTTCTTTGTCTCATTGATTACTTAGAATTGTGACTTCTGCTTGTATTGAACTTCAGTTGATTGAGCTTCTCTTGTCTTTTGCTGTTAGGTACTGTAAGTTCAGCTCTTTCTGATATTTCTTTTAATTGTTTCCAGTTTGCCAAGAAATAATTGTGGTGGTTTCTGGGGGGTTTTTGTTTGTTTTTTTTTAAAGCATGAACTGGTCAATAGGCTAACAGAGGACGGCAGATATTAAAAACAGGACAGTCTGCAAATACGCAATGAAGTTAAACATCTCCTGACATACAGATCAAACTGAGGCTTTAAGATTAACGTGAATGTAGTGTTTCTCTTTCTGCACTAGACGGTTTGCAGTTGTGAAGGCTGAGAAAGCAGAAAAATAAGTATGGTGTAGGATGGAGTGCCTGGTGTAGGTAGACCATGGCAGGAAAGACAGGTGTTTCCTTGTGATGATTTTGGTTAAATCTCAGCTGAATATAAGGGAAGGATGTCCTCTTTCTTTCTATTTATTTGGCCTATAAAGTTGAGACTATCTGCCTCTAGAAAGGAGCGTTAGGTAGTGTTTCAAAACTGGGTAAATCTGATTTGTTGTTGTTGCTCTAATATAATTATGCCCTTACATTTATGTAACACACAGTGTACACAATTTTCATTCCTTATTCTTTCTCTTCTGCCTCATTTCTGCTATTCAACACAGGATAGGATTTATGTCCCTGAGATAAATTTCTCTTTATGAATTAACATTAGAAATACTGATGAGAATTTGTGTCTTTCGTCTTCATTTTACTAAATGCATAGTAAGAATCTTACTGAGATAGCTATAATACTGTAGCAAGTCTTTCAGGCTTGGGGAACACATACTGGATTCTTAGTTTTTCTTTTCAAGTGACCACAAGAACTAATTAAATAATTTTTATGTGAAATTCTGTTGGAAGGAGACTTTTGCTCTTTTACAAAAGATTGAGAAGTCTAATCCGGGCTACTGAAAAACAGAATAAACTCAAATGCAGCCTGCTTCTATCTCAAGGAGGAAGAACGTTGTCACTAACTGTTCTTTCAGCTTGCTCCACGAATAGGATTAGAAGGACTTACAGACTATGGAAAAGTAGAACGGGGATAATTTAATTATGGAAGGAAGACATCTTAAATGTCTTTTCAAACTACAGGAAGAGAGGTAACGAAATTCTTTTTTTTTTCCCTTAATGCTCACATTCAGGATGAGTTTAAGCGGCAATTACTGAAGAAAAATAATTAAATGGAATGTTTGAGGTCTGACCCACAGCAAATATTTATGGAGAATGTATAACCCTCTAAAACAAATGTTTATGATGTGCAGGTCTGTGGTTCTTGCTTATAATCTAATTATGACATGAAGACTCTAGTGAATGGTTGGGGAACCATAAAGCTTTTTCTTTTTTTTCTACCCCTAGCTTGACTAAAAGTAGAAGGCATCTTATAATTTAATTCTAAGGAACTCTAGGAACTGTATAGTTGTATGACGGTGAAATTTTTGCAAAGAAAAACCTCTCTTGGTACACTGGCTGAAGCCTACCCAAACCTTTCTCTTCCTCTTAATTTCTAGGTTTACTTAGGCAGGTAAAAAAGATTCAGGTGGGTGAGATAAAGCTTTGAAGAAAGCAATTAGCGTTTCCATTCTGTATAATACACATATCCTTGGTCTTTACAGGCTGCTGCTTGCTGTAACATGGAACATCCAGAAACTGAGGTCCTCTGATTGACAAAATATCACAAGCCTTATCACCTTTTGCCACAAGCCACATAAAGCAAACCTCGTAGTTCAGAGGTGTTCTATTGCACATTTCACACAATTGCTGCTGCTACAGCAAACTTTGAAGTCACAGCAGTGATGCTAAAGGAGAAAAAAAATCACTGGACCAGTAAAGTAAATTTCTTAGCCAGTGCACAAGAGCAATCTTTAGAGCAGTAAGAGGACCAGCCTTCCGAGTCACCAAAGCAGTTTAAGAATGATTGCAGAAAATGCAAGGGTAAAGTAGATTGGAAAGATTTAAAGCTTCTGTGACAGCTCATAGGCAAGAACTAAGCATCTGAGATGTAGAGATGGACAAAATTTTACAAAGAACATGTGATTCCAGTAAGTCATGACATCAAACCACAACTGAAATTGTTATAAAAGGAAAAACTGTAATTACTGATGGTGCTATTGGTGCCATATTCTGTTTTGTTTTATAATTAGAATATTCTACAAAACTGCTTCTTATATCCTTATCTGTCTTTTTGACCCTTGTTCAGTGCAAATAAATTGAGGAATATGAAACACACGGAGAAGAATGTGGCTTAGAAATAATTGCACTGAAATTTCAAGTTAATCAGTCTCCCACATCCTGGAAATCATTATTTGAAGTAAAGAACTTCATTTGTGTTCATGTAGCTTGGTTTCCAAATTTACTGAGTAGAAGGGATTGCTTGACAAATACAGAATTTAAGTTGGTGTAAAAAACCCAAACAAAAGCTTTTTATCTAATGTCCTCAACCTCTTCTTCTTTAGAATGTTCTATTTTGTGCAATGTAGCAAAAATCTTAATGAGCTTGATGCCTTGGTTGTCTGCACACACATTCAGTCACTTTGCTACCACAGGATAACCTAGCTGCCCTGACACCTCCTACATGTGAGGTATACAGCTGCTATTTCTGTTAATCTTCACAATGCCAACTTTTAAGTGCTCCAAATTCAGTCATAAGACAATATTTCACACATACATAATTGGCATGATTAGTGAGTCTTGTGATAAAGAAAGCTGATACGTGCATGGTATAATATGCTGTAGTTTCTCAAATTAGTTCTATTTCCAGTAAGTTGGTTCTGTGTTTATACCAAGAAAATACTAACATGTCTTATAGAAACTGTTGAAAAGAAGGATTCTTCTTTTTAAACTCAAAATTATGGGGTTTTTTATTCATGATTAATGCTTATGTTCCAAAAGAGCTCAATGTGTTTAAAAATGGGATTGTTTAGGAAGGTTGTTGATCCTGCCATTTGGAAAATGCTTGAGAACTAGTTGCTTTTTTACAAGTATGCTGACTATTCAAAATTACCTTACTATAAGACAAAAAGTGATAGTTAATACTTGTGGTAGACATATTTCATGTTCAGACTCAGAATTCTGTCACTACTAGATTAATTAATTCACTGTCTTGGTGAGTACATGTGACATCCTTATAACCATTTTCAAGATAACATATTATACAGAGGCAACACACACTTTTTGTTATGTAGAAAGAATTGTGCCAAATTACGTGAATGAGTTAAAACCTTCAAATCTGATAGGAAATCCTAAGTGTGGTAAAATCTGTGTTCCATGCATCCAGTCATCAAGCTGATGGAGCTGAAGGGGTGTAGTACTGTCCAAGTAATGACAATTTATGGGGACAGTTAGTGTTTCACATGAGTTTAGACATCATGAATGACATCTTATTTTCCAATGACATTTAAGGGATAACCTCAACAAGTTTACACAGAAAAACTTCCAAAATGCTTAAAAATCACTTATATCTCTTTTCTCATTCAGATTATATTGACCATAATATTTCATGCAACTAAGAAAGTTTTCTTTACATTTTAATATTATTTGGTAGGGTTCTAGGGAACATGGAAGATCTTGAAAAATTTAGGGTTTTTTTTTGTTTTTTGGTTTTTTTGCCTGGGATGCCTAAATGCAGTTTTCATTAGAAGGAGACTAAGTTTTGAGTCTGGGCCCTGCTCTCATGAAACAAGAATAAATAATACAAACCGTTTACCTATTGATGGTTTTTTCCCTTTAGTCTTTGGTAAAATTAATGCAAAGCCTCAAATTCTTTCCATTTTCCCAGGAATCTTTGTAAAGGGCCAATTTTTTCTTCTTTTACTTAATTGAGAAGTCTTACCAAGTCAATTTCTTTCATCTCTCCTCCTGTCATTTATTAAGTTCTCCTTTTAATAGTCCATGTGTATGTGCAAGTTTGACTTCAGGTGCGCAATCCTGAAATCTTAATATGCAACTTTTTTATAAACAATACAAAGAAGTTGACAGGTCTCAAAGGGGCTTGTGTGAAAAGATAATTAAGTGCTTTAGAGAGTGTCAAGAGTCAATAGCTCAGCACTGTCAGCATTCTCGAGTGTTACAGGCTATAATTAGATGGCATGGAGGTGTAAGAGATGTTTGGCAGTTTATTCCAGCATGATCTCAAGGGTAAAAGTAAAGAGCTGCCTCAAAATGTGACACTATGAGTGAGGAGAGCAGGAACATTAAAACCTCACACATGTCTTTTAGTGACTTAGACAAATTGCTCCTTTGTGGAGATGCCACTCTTTGCAAAATTTTCATCCATCTATCTCAGTTTTATCTTATGCCCCAAATTTTGATTGTGAGGTCACTGGTACTTTTACTTTTTAATATTCCAATTCCTGACTTACTAAATTACTTCAGCAAAATTTTTGGAAGCACCTATTTAACTATTGCTATTTAAATTAATCTATAAGACAAGTCATTTACTTGATTACTGAATTCTGTACTTCTCTAAATATAATAATTTACTTCTTCCTTCTGTTACTTATCCACTATTAGCCTTACACCTTACATTAATACAACACCATCCTTCTCAAAATCCCAAGGATTTTAATACTCGTTCAAGATAAAACCTCATATACCTATCCCTTTCAAATTGTTAGAAGCTCAGGTTTTGGACTGAAAATTAATTCCCACCGTAACTTATGTTTTTGACTGCAACCAGTTTTCTACATCAACTAATGTAATTAAAGGTTAGCTTTATAAGAGTTTATGCAATTACAGTTATGATTATTAAAGTGTTGGTCATCCACCTTTCCATTAGCATCTACTTGGTAGTTAGCAGCACACAGAAACAAAATATTAGGACTTTCAAAGCAGGAGATTACCACTTAGTGGAAATCTCCAATGGCACAGAATAATTATTAATTATTATCATCATCATTATTCTCACAGCAAAATGACTCTGGGATACCTGTGTGCTTCCTTCCTGCACACAGCCTTATCTGCTTTCAGATCCTGAAGCAGAATTTATCTTATTAACTGCATACTAAATGAAAAGGTAGTACTACAGGAAAGTCATGGTACAACATGGAGGTTTTTTCCCCTTTTTCTCCTAGACATGTCACAGAAAGGATTATCAAGCACTGGAACAGGCTGCCCAAAGAAGTGGTGGAGTCATCATCCCTGGACACAATAAAAAAACTTGGATATGGCACTTGGTTTAGTGGTAAACGTGGCGATGGTGCTAGGTTGTCGGTTGTATTGGGTGATCTGGTCTTTAACAACCCTAACAATTCTATGAGTCCTTGATTCACAAACTAAAATGACTCACTGGAATCCTCTCTGAACATCTCTTGGTCACATCTCGCCCCTAGCTCCAGGATTACATTGCTTATAAATAATCAAGAAAAGTTGAAAGATCTGTTAAAAGAAATAAAACAAGGCTTAGCTGCTAAGCCATAGGAATTTTCTGAAACTAGTACAGTCACATGCTTCCATTCATAAAAGAGAAATTATTAAAGCATTTAGTGTACTGAGAGAATGCTAACAGGAAGATAACATGATGGCCTCAGTTTGGCTCCGTGATCAATAGGAAATTTTCTGGTGCTGTTGAGCTGTTTCCTCCAGAGTGGACCTTAAAAAGCACAGAACTTGTTAATTTGAATTGAAGTTTACCTGCTGTTCAAGGCTGCTGGCACTTCATGTCTGAGTGTACCAGAAGAAGCGTGCTAGGTCACCTGAGTTATGTGACATGGGGCTACTAGGCAGGTCCTCCTTCTGCTCATTCAAGCTAGGCTCGTGTGCCACCGGAGAGTTTCCCCAGACCTCACCACTTGCCATAATCCCTGATCTAGTCAATAACAAGCAACAGAATAGAAAGGGCTTTTTTTCTTTCTCTAGACTTGTTAGAAAGATTTGACCTTCCTTAATCCTTGAAAGCTGGGACTCCAGGTGTTTTCATTTGGAAGACGTTTTAGCGCTGTGGAAGCCTGCTGCCATGGAGTAAGGGCTATGGTAGGGTGAGATTTTTAACTGCTTTCCCAGAAGCCCGTTCTGGGAAGTTAAAGGAGCAGTCAAGGAGTCAAAATCTGTGTTGTTTGTTGAGAAGTCCCATTTTGTGACACTCTCCTACTCTCATCTTCATCTTTTTTGTTCCTGTATAACAAACTTGGTAGTGAAAATATTTTGAAAATTTGAAAATTGTCCTCTGATAGGGGATTTCTGTGCAAATTATTTTTTATGCATGTCCCTTAATTCAATTCTTTGAGCATTTCATTGAAGTGTTAGAAGGAGATGAATGACTAGGTATTATTTAGTGAGATTTGTGAAAATATTTGAGAGAGGTCATCTTTGTGGGCTGCTGTAGAAGCTAAATATTTATAATGAGAAAAAATATATAACATCATGGATAAATACCAGAAAAAAGAAAGCAAGAAAAGAGTGAGGTTAAACTGACTGTAAGTGTTGGTAGCAGAGCCCATTGGGATTCCGCATTGAGGTTCTTTATAATGTTTTAAGCACAAATAGAGACAAAACAGAACATGATTAATGAAATAGCACTGTATCAAGTCATAGGAATTACTTAGGTGTTTCAAAGGTCTGTGAGAAACTTTAAAGCTATCTGATTGTGCTAAGTAAACCCAGCTGTTAGGAAGGAAAAACAACTCTTGTTACTCAGCTTTTGTCTTTAAAAACTTTTAAATCCCATAAAGGGAATGATACAGATAGTATGTTATCACTCTAAAGAAAATAGCAGTAGGGCCCTCAACTAAATTTTCAATTTTCTAGCAATATAAGTCTCCCTGTGTCAAAAAGGATATTGAAGAAGTTGAAACTGTTCAGTGAAAGATGAAGGAAATTATTATGAAGAGAAGTCTGTTAAGGGAGTTGAAAAACACTTTAGAGAGGCTGAAAAAGGATTTTTTAATCTTAGAAAGGAAATGAAGAAGAAGAAACAGGATAAAAATTGAAAAAATAGTAAATGTTAGGGAAGAAATAGCAAAGAACATCCTGTTTCCCTATTGCAGAGCTCAAGAACAAGATATCATTCAAGAGAGCAAAAACTGCCAGTTAGAAACATCCATGCATATTTGTGAAAGCACTGTCCCACACAACACCCTTCCAGTCAATAATTTTGTGTAATTCTTGGGATGGCTTGAAAGTTCATAGAATCATAAAATGGATTAGGTTGGAAGGGACCTTAAAGATCCCCTAGCTGCAACCCCTCCACTGTGGGCAGGGATGCCACCCACTCAACCAGGTTGCTCCAACCTGGCCTTGAGCATTTCCATCCAGGGATGGAGCAACCACGTCTCTGTGCAACAAGTTATAGAACAATATAAATGCTCAGAATTCTAATTATCACTGCAGCCAAACATTTTGGGAGGTATTAGAACTGCATTCTGGAGGATATAAAACCACACCTAGCTAAAAAGATTAGGAGAGATACAGTATTAATACGAATTATTCCATGTCTGCCAAAATGAACTATTCTCCTTTCTCTGAAACTTTCAGAACTGTGCAGTCTTGAAAATGGAACAGATATCAGCATATTCTATATCCTATTGAAATCAAGGTATAATCTTTTGGATTTCACATTCGTAATTCTACCCCGTGAATAGCCATACAATTTTTCATAAGTTTGTGTATATCTCACTCAGTTAAGAAAATGAAATGTACCTGTATCTTTTGTGGTTTTTGTACCAATAGAAATACACTGAACTAAATCCCTGTTGCAACGCTTAAATCTCTTTGTAATACTATCCTCAAAACAATCGTGAAAGTAGGATTTATTATCTGAAGTAATTTAGATGCTGTAAAAGTTATGTTGATTTAATATATAAAATTATGATCATAGTAAAATTGATTCAAGGGCATACAAATTGTTTCCAACATTACATAGCATGGTTTTACCCCAGAATGCCACCTGGTAATTCTGAGAATTGCTTGTGGTCAGAAAATAGCTTTATTTTTTCTTATCAAAAAGAGAAACATAAGTGGTAAAGTACAAAGACAGAATGATTTCTCTAAACAGCTACAGGGTGAGAAATCATTATCTGTCAGTGTTTAGAATGTTTAGTGGGAGAAAAACAAAAAGAAAAAACAAAAATCCCCAAAGCCCTCTCTGACAGTCAGAGAAAAAGAGTAAAGAGCAGAATTTTAAATAGGACCTCTTAACATTAATAATTAATGAGAACAGAGATGACATAATTTCTTTAACATATGTGAGTACAATACAATAAGCAAATCTGACTCATCTGGGAGTTTGATAGCTGTGCTTGAAATTCCACCATAGTTAGAGCAGGCGGGGGAAGAATGAAGAGGGAAGGTGAGGACAATGTTTGTAAAATAGGCTTACAAAAAAGAGGGCATAAAAATCTTGAATAGAATTTTACACTTTTTTAAAAAAGACACTGAGAGATATATGACCTTTCTAGGAAAATATTTCTTTAAATTCAGTTTTTCAAAATCCAAAAGTTACAGTTTGTGGAGGTAGGTAATATTTTTTCTTTGATAGAGATCTTTTCTCACTTGTGGAGAAACTTCTGACTGCTGCTTATATCACTGATCACATGATCCTTCTTATGAAGTCCCTGTAATTTTCTGGGTCCATCCCGTCCTCTAAATATGATTCCTTTAGCAGCAGCGAATATTATCCTATGTGATATAATTTTCCATTTCTGAATGAATTTTAGCAATCTGATTAAATCAAAATCCATTCAGAAGGCATGGAAACTACTGTAAAAAAAAGGAAAAATAAAAATTCGCTTAATGTAATCAATCATTAATTTAATCTGTCTCTCCATTAAAGCATACAATAATGAGAAACTCTAAGCATGGGACAAAAATTCTTTGGAGGCTTTATGGAATTTGTACTATGTAACAATAACAAAATCAAACAGACAAACAACCAACAACAAAAAAATATCCCTAAACCTAAAGTTAATATTTTGGCTTCAGCCACAGTGGTTATGTTTTGTCTTCCTTTACCAAGTACATAACTAATCAGAACACCACCATGCTGAACATCAGTTCTCTTAGCTTACATTTGGCAAATTCTGAAGGGATTTTAGGTTATATCATAAATATTCTATCTGTGATGTCTTCAATCTTGTGTGCTGGTTTTTCTTTTAATTAAGAGGTATTCAATGAATATTTTAGATCTTAACAAGTAGTTGTTCTACAGTAAGTTGAGTGGTTTCAAAAGATGCAATTCTTGTGAGTGCGTAACTATTTTCAATGTACCAGATTAGATGCATGTTCACGTACTTCAGGGTGCCTGCCCCCTTTATACAGGCTTGACATGAGGGCAGGATGAAGATCACTGATGAAGATTGTTATGTGTCAAAAGGAGTATGATTATGTGACTCACCTTGTTTTCCATTATATATAATTTAAAAGCATCCTGTCATGGTATTTTTCATAATTTAAAAAGTCCTTTCTATTGTTTATAATTATCCCTTTAGTGCCTGACATTGAAATCTGTTTTCTCCTTTCTTTGGAAGTACTCGAGTTGAGCTATTGAAGAATTAGATACGAATGTGACTTAATTCTCACACATTTTACTAAGAGTGGGGAGAGAATTTCTATGTACTCCACACTGATGATTTGCTTGACAGTCCCCTGGCTGCCCTCACTGGAATCTCGGATCCATGTCATGTCTGTGGACAAGTCGTATGTGGCAATATTGTGCTGCCTTCTGTAGTGTCTTAACGGTCCATCCAACGCAGAGAAGTGGGTATGCGAGGGGAAATACTTTCAGTTAAAACCCAACCCTGAGTCAGGGTATTTCTTCCTTAGAAAGACTCATGTGAGGACATATCATATACTCCTTCATCAGTTTGTTGCGTGACTTTCGTGTTCTATCACCTAGTGTCCATCACAGGCAGCCGCTTCCAAACACATTGGCTGCACTCATCTATCATACTATTTTGCCTACATTTTTGAACCTCCCTCAAACCCCAGCAGTTCTGACAGAGATATTCGACTGTTTGCATTGCATAAAGTAGCATGGTAAATTTTACATTTCAGGTGTGAGGCTGAGATATAAGGTCTTTGCCTAGTAATTTTCTTACTGAGTCACACCTGAGGTTCAGCTAGCCCGTTTTCCCATTCCTCCCTGATAGGACAAAAACTTATTGCTTACAGACAAAGGAAAGGAAACAGAGAAACACAGATTAATCTTTCCATTCTTCTAACCTTTCCACTTGCTGGAAACCTGCAATCTGTGGACACTTTTTGAGCTGAATATTGCATCTAGTCTGTGTTTTTTAGTAGACATTGATAGATCCTTCTGGTTGGTTGACTTTGGCCAGCCACAAGGCACCAACCCAGCCACTCTCTCTCCCTTTCTATCCCTCCTTTACCAGGTTGAGGAAGAGAAAAAAATAACCCCAAGTAGGATAAAGACAGCTAGATCACTTACCAGTTACTGTCTTAGATAAAACAGCCTCAACTTGGGGAAAACTATTTTAATTTATTACAAATTGAAATAGAGATGTTTGTGGGAAACAAATACAAAACCTGAAACACCTTTTGCACCCTTTTTTCCAGTCTCAACTTCACTCCTTTGTTCCTGATCCCTTTATTCCTAACTCCTTTCACCTTTGACTCCACAGCCCCAGCAGTAAAAGGCGGGATGGGTAACGTTGTGTTGCAGTCAGTTCGTAAGAGTTCATGTCTGCCACTGCTTCCTCCTCACTGTGTTCCCTGCTCTGCCATGAGGTCCTTAATGGGCTGCAGGGAAATATCTTCTCCACCACTGTCTTTCCCACAGGCTACACCAAAATCTCTTCTTCCAAGCCTTCAACACCTCTTACTCCTGCTTCTTCAGTGATCTTGCTTTCAGGGCCGTTTCTCACAATCGTTTTTCCCCTCACTCCTCTTCTATTAATATAATTGTTTCAATGTATGCCAAAATTTAATTATATTTTGTTAAAAAAAACCCCAACTTATTTTCATTTTAAATTCCCTGGTTGCTAAATCTATTTGGCTCATTCTAGGTTGTCTCTATCTGAAATAGTGAACAGCCATACCTATTCATTTTCTTCAAGAAATCAATGATTTCATATGTAGCTCTTAAAATCTCGGCCATCTCATTCTGAGGGTGAAAAGCCTCTTTGCTTACTGTTTTTACAGAAACCATTCCATATTCCTGACCACCCCTCTTGTCCTTCCTGTGTATTATAGTTCTGTTTCATATCTTTTCAGATGAGGTATGACAACTTAAACTAAAACTGTTGTTATAGACTTTTATACATTTTTTTTTTAATTGCTATTCTTTGGCTAACAGTTGTTTGCATTCTGGCTTTATCTTTTGTTTCTGAGACAGCTGACCATGTTAGCTCTGAAATCCATTTTGCTTCCAGTAAATTTTAATTTAGACCACACATTTTCTCTTTGTTCCTTATTTTTTATTTAGCACCACTTAATTTAATCTGTTTTCCCCTGTCACTTTCTATTATGAAATCCTTATGCAAACCTTAGTAATTTTACATTTCCTCCCATCAACTGCTGTACACCATTATCAATTCATTTTTCAAATTGTTATTTCTTGATCAAAGACAGGTCCTAGGAAAAATCTCTGTGATGGACTTTCCTGGTAGTCCTCCTCCATGCTATATGTTGAATCTTTATTACTCTTTTCTTAACAGCATTTAAGCAGTCATATATTCTTTGGAGAACCATCCCTTATGCTGTCCAAAGAGTTTGGCTTTTTAACAGCTTTTAGAGAAAGATTTGCCAGGAGTTTTCTGGAGTTGCAAATATAATACATAAACTGGATATCCTTTGCCACTTTTGCAAGGGGTCAAGGAGTGCCTGAATTGTCTCTGCCTATTCCTGCTGCTCCAAAATAGAAGGTATTCAAGACTAGAAAAAGACGCCCCATCCAGGGATAGAATAATACAACAGGCTTCAAGATGCATTTTGCTTTTTGTTCCTAAATCGTAGTTTCAGCTGAGGTGATCCTTAGAGATGGTTCTACTGCTTATGAGGCTGCCTGAAGTTTTTGCAAAGCTACTACTGCACCATCTTCTTAATGTTGTGTCCCACCACCTGCAGCAAATATATCTCTCTGCAACATCCAAAATATTTAGGAGTTCTAAATCCACAAACCACTGCCATTGTGTGTGATGTGCAGTACCTGAGCAAAGATGAATCTGTGAAGCTTTATGAGAAGACCTGTGAAATATCCACTGGGTCACACCTTGGCATCTTATTCTGGCAACACAGCATTTGTGATTTTTTTCCCTTTGCGTGCAGAAAACCTCAACTAAACAAAATAATTATTGTGCAGTTTCTCCTGCTTTGATAACAAATGACAGTTTCAAGAAAAAAGACTCTTCAGATGAAAACACCAGTTTGCCACGATCACTATTCCTCTTGCATGATACTGCCAGAAATTGGCTGAAATACACACTACAGTTTATAAAATGGTTCATGCTTCTTACAAGCTATCTTGATCCTTTCAGACGTCTCTCCAGATTAAGGGTCTTATTCAAGAGCAGGAAATCTGTGTCCTGCTCCTTATCCAGGACCCTTAGGAGAGCAGTCTGCTCCTGTCGTGGACTAGGCTTTTGCTGGTAGCTGATGCGAAGGTAAGCAGAATTTTAAAGAATATTCCCCAGGCATAAATGTTACCGTTCAGTGAGTATTTCCCTTGCACAGGTTTCAAGAGTTGATCATAATGTGGCCCTAAAAAGGGAGGTAATCTATTTGGGATAATGGCTCTAAATGTATGCACAAAGAATGAATTCAGTTTCAGAATAGGAGAATAAGTAGTATACAAGACTTTCTCAGGAGCAAAACCCTATGTACAGTGGCTTTTCTGGCCTAGGTAAAACTTTCCAGGACTCCTTGTGAGGCAAGAACTTGCATTGTTAAACAAGTATGCTAAAACCCAAATTAGTCTTTCTCTAGTCTCTGTGTCAAACTCTCTCCTGCCTGAAAGGAGAAAAAAACCCAACAACTGAAAAGTAAATATTTAAGTCTGTGCTTCAATAGAACTTGATGCTTATAGGCAAATTATGGTCTTGCACGTGCTCTTTCAGACGCACAGATTTTATTTCAAAGACTTCCTTCCTGTGTAGGAATAACCCAGGTGCCTAAAAAAATGTGTAGAAATGTACATTTTTTACATATCCAGAGCTGCTTCTCTGTTGACAGACTGAATGCCCTAAATCAAATCATTACTGAGAAATAGTTATTTCTCTGCATGACTCCTATCAGGCCTCTGTGTGAGCACTCTCCAGGCACGTCCTTTCGGCACGATCAGCAAAGACCCCTGTAAAAAGGTCAGTGTGCTGGCTATTATGAATCCTATTTTAAGCTACCAAACTGGAATGTCTAGGTGTGAGTCAATTAGATTAGATCCAGTCTGGGAGCCATCCACCTCACAGGAAATTTTGTGATGCTCAGCACTGCAGCATGTAAGCCAGTTTTTGCCATCTATCCTCAAGATGTCAAGTTTTCCATTCTTAATTTTGGTGACTGAGTCACCAGTCTGACAGATAGCAGTGAAGTATCTGTTCATTTTCTGCTATCTAACCATTTTTCATTGTTTATGCCTTTTAAAATATTAATCCTTTTTGGGTACAACACACCTTGACATCCTTTCAACATACGAAGGGCTAGAGATGTTCATTAAGAAACAGATTAGAACACATAGTAGCCATGGGCAATTATTTAAGGCCCAGGAAGGGGATACATGATGCATTTTAACTGAAGCTTTAGTGGATTACTAAATTAAATGAGTGATTTAGTGATAAACAGGTTGGAGTTAATTGAGTACAACTACAGGGAGACTGCGTAAGTGGGTTTGGATTTGAAGGTTTTACAAGCTGAGAGACACACCTGCTTAATCTTTGCTTAATACTAGGCTTGATGACTAGCTAATGGTGCACAATATCTAATGTTGCCTAAAAGTGTTGCTGGAATCATGAGAAGCCTGAAATTTGTTAGCATAACAAACCAAGTATTTGATATAACGAGAGTAATTTTTGAATAAGAAGCATTATTTAAATCTTGTGATGAATTTTTGTAGAACCCATCTTCTGAGTGTTTATTTGACAGTAACATCTAATTATTTGAAAAGCAGAAGTCTGTATTTCACTGTGATTAGAACTTTTATTTAATACAATGTTTAATCTATCTTTTTTAGAAAATTCAGAAGTGTCAATTTTCCAAAGAGCTGATAGCCTAGTCATAAAAAAAGTGCTGGGCATCTAAAACTGTTGGAATTTCTGTCTGAGAAATCACCAAAAGCCTAGAACATTTTTATGTCACTTTCTTATTACATAAAAATAAAAGTAACCCCTACTGTTGTACTTGAAAATAGTTAAGTCACACTGATTGCAGTTTTTAGTCTGCATGTCTAAAAGTAGAAATCCAAAACTAGTCCCAGTTTATACAAGTAAATTCTGCTTGGCCTCCTCTGCATATGAAAATGTTCGTAAAGAAAATACTAAGACAGATAAGGACAAGAAAATATTTTGGGAGGAAGGATAGGTTTTGACAGTGACACTAGGAGCAACAGAGGAGAATGAGATTTCTCAGTCAGTATTTATTTCTGTGTCACTATCAGCATTTCTTTGCTGTGCCCCTGACTCACACCTTTGGTTGCCACAGTACAGGGTGGGTATGAAGTAACTAAAACTCTTGCTTCATTTTTCCTGTAAGGAGGACGCATCTCCACTAGATACTGGCCATGCACATACAAGTCTCAGTTCTAGTTTTACCTGCTTTATTACAGTAGATTGACTGCCTTTCATGTGAAAGAAAAAAGTGAGTGACAGATGCATGATTAATGTAGCACATTTTCAGAAAACAAACTAATCTGGAATTTAGCTGACACCCTAACACCTTTATGGGAAGGTCAAACTCAAAGTCAGCTCCTCTCTTCGTTTAGTGAGTTCTAATACATGCAATATTTTATCCATAGTCCACATTGATGTTAAATAGAAGTCAAATCGTTCTTTGTTCCTGTTCAACATAATATGGCTCTCTAGTCTTCATCTAAAGATGAAGGCACATGTTGTGATTCTTGTGGTGGTTCTGTGCAGGGCCAGCAGCTGGACTTCCGTCACCCTTGTGCTTCCCTTCCAACTCAGAACATTCTATGATTCTGTGATTCCAAAGACTAGTTGTTCATATCTGTCCCTGGTGTTGTTTAATGGAAACGCACTTCCTGTCAAACTCATATTCCTGATGCTCTGCCTTCAGCATTAGGATTTCAGGCAAGCTATGCAATACATAGCAAATGGGTTAAATATACACACATATATATTTTTATTTCCTGTACCTATAAAATTAATTTATTTTTTCCATGTAATTGTCATTGTCTTCCTTTCGCATTACTGAAATATTATGGGCTCCCTCTTGTGGGCCAAAACAATACCTTTATAATTTAAAGTCATTGTAGAGGGTTGGTAGCCCATTTAGCCTAAAGGAAAAGAAGTGCTGTGTATTTAGGGTTGGGAGTTCAAATTTGGACTTACCTAATTTTGATTTCTTTACAGTTTGTGTTTCTGTCTCAGAAACACTATTTTCAGTGCTTAATTCTCATAATTTAAAACCAGTTTACTTACAAAACATTTTGATGAAAAGACAAAGTAACCTGAACTAAAGCTGAAATGTCATGGATACATGATGACTGTAAACAACAGGAGCAGTAAGTTTCCCAACTGAACCACACACGCACTGTTATGATAGATCAGTATAACTAAAAGAAATAGGGGTTTTTTTCAGAATATCGTGCATGAAATAGTTTGCACACTAAACCTAATT
>VZRS01003440.1:74205-174205 GCA_013398055.1 Ifrita kowaldi | reverse complement strand
CGGCTGGCGATGCTGTGCCTGGTGCAGCTCAGGACAGGGCTGGCCCTCCTGGCTGCCATATTCTACTTGCCATTGACCAGGACTCTCAATTGCCATTGACCAGGACCATCCCTTTCAGCAGTGTTGCTCTCCAGCAAGAGTTCAGGGTAAATCCAGGATTTCATCTGCCCTCTTGAATGGCACCTTTATTTGCTGGGGGTTTTTTTGTTGTTGATGTTAAATATAGCAGGAATGTGCTCTATGGTAGCTCTGCTAACTGCTTCATTTAGCTTTTTTGCTATTGACTTGAATGACCTATGCCTGAGCATGCTCTCCCAGGAGCCTGGCAAAATCATTGTAATAAGACTCCCCATCCCATTCTGCTACCCTCCAAAGTTTAAGCAGATGTGGCTCTAATTAAAACTAAGGAGCTTTGTTAAAATGAATATGTTAAAAAGCTAATGATCTGGACTTTGTTCAGTCCAGCTCTTAGGGTTGCAAATGTGCTATCATTTCTGGAAGAGTTTTTACTTTTTCCCATAGGGCTGTCAGCACCACTTACTGGAACTTAACTAGACCTTTTATTATCTCCTGTGACTGATGGGCATTTGGATTGTTTGGGTAGATGTGAAATACAGTGCTGATCCACACAGGAGTGGTATTTGCATGCTTAAGCAACTTTACTGATTTTTTTGGCCTGGTTCAATTGAGAGATAGTGAAATCCAGTTGTGCTGTTCACATCCTTAGTACAGCAGCTTTTGCCAATTTGCTAGAGTCATATATTAGCACCATCATGTGAGGACAGCTTATATTTTTTGACTTCCAGCTGTTACATTATAAAAGAGTAATAAATCACTTCTGTGGTTACTTTAGTATGAGGATTTTAAAGTAGTTAATAATATGAATGAAATGTATTACTCTTTTACATGAGAGGCAGGTAAATAAGAGCACAATAGAATTGAGTTTCACAAGGTTGTTCAGCACAGGAGAAAAGGAACAGAAATCAAGATCTTGATTTTTTTGCCTTAGCCTGGCTAACAGCAATAGTTTGTACAAGTATTGTAATACCACTTATGGTAAATGATTGGCATTACAGGTCTATTCTTGGTACCATGTTGTACATTTATGGAGTAAAACAGGAAGCTCTGGAGGATAGACGTAGTGTCAGTTCATATTAACTCTACCACAGCGCACTTACAAAAGGTACCAAATCAAGGTTGTGCAATTATTCTTAAATGAATAAAATTATTTGCCATTTGTGACGTTTGCCCTTGCAATCCAGGAACTATTTTAATGCAAGTTTATTTTAATTATATCTAATCATAACATGGAATTGTTCCTCTTTGTACCCAATATTAGGCAGATAGCAAGTTATCATAATTAATATTAGATAGAGACAGAGTATTGTTCACTGTACTGGATATCAAAAACTTCAGATTTGGGATATGTTCTATAAAAGAAGTAAACCAGTATAAATATAGCATCTGTGTTAACACTATGAAAAGTGACTGTGATCCTCTACCTGCATTCACATATTCTTGATATAAAAATGAAGCAACATGTGCTTATAAAAAACCAGTATCTTCTATTTCACTATTATTAAACCAAGAGCAGATAATACTAAAAGTACGTGTGACAGGAATAGAACATCAAATATTCAAACTGCAGAGCAGGAGTAGAGAGGTGCTTCTTGATGTTCTCATATCTTTGCTTTGTCTTCCATTAACATGACTTGAGGTCTTCAGCTCTGCATTTGACTTTAAATCTGATTTCAAGACTGTAGATGAGTGGAAGAAAAAAGTCTGAGGTGCCAGTTTCTGCAGCAGGTATTCTCTCTGTCCTAAGAATCAAAATGAAAAACTTTGTGCATACTTTGAATTTATGAAAATTGAAATAGCTCTTGAATTTTGAGAAAACCAGCTCAGGTGGCACTAATTACTAGTTTTCCCAAAATATTTATAACAAAATCTTGGAGCTTTTTCTTTGCAAGCCAAATGGATGTCTCTGCAATCAAACAAACTGATTTACACGAAGAAAAAAAAAAAGGGAGAAATGCAATGCTGATAAAATCCCGTTGCTCTGGTTTTGGCTGGGGCAGACTTAATTTTCTCCAAGGTACTTATCATGGACCTGTGTTCTGGATTTGTGCTGGAAAGAACATTGATAATTCAGGGAGGTTTTTGTTATTGCCGAGCAGGGCTTACACAGTAAAGGACTTTTCCGCTCCTCATCCCATTCCACCAGCAAGTAGGCAGGTGGTACACAAAGAGTTGCGAGGGGACACAGTTGGAACAGCTGATACCAAGTAATCAAAGGGATATTTCAGACCATATGTCTTCATGCTCAGCTTAGGGAAAGAAGAAAGAAGGGTTCAGAGTGGTGGAGTTTGTCTCCCTAAGTAACTGATATTGAGCTCCTCAAGATCTGAGACCCTCAAGATTTGAATCTAACTTTGCCAATTTTTTGGTTGTTAATCAGTAGCTACAGCCAGAGAGCTACGATTAAAAAACTGCATAGTGAACACTGTACGCTTGGCTAATCTTTTGCTTTAAGGAAAGGAGAAGACAATCCAAAGATGAATGGGTTGTCTGGGCAAGAGCTACCAGGAGTGAAGTCAGCAGAACTGACCAGTAGCTGGGGTTAAGGTAATTCTGACAGGGGGTGATTAGGACCATTGACTGATTGACCACCTACTCAAAATGAACCCCAAGATCAAGTGGAGACATGAATTGCACATGTAGACTAGTTAGCATGAGAACTGAGAAATACAACTAGCAAATAGGGATTTGAGTACTAATTAATAGAAAAGTCATGTGATTTGTAATCAATGAATACTGATATATTTGTTCGTGAAAATATAGAAATACCATAAAGTTTTGACGATCCATGAGCCAGCCTTTTGTGGGTTACCACCTGCCTTTCTGTTCTGTGCCAACTAGAATAAAAACCAGAAATTCCTCCCCTCCATGTGTGAGTTGGTGCGGCGCGCCAGGTAACGGACTCACGTTCAGGGCAATGTAACTGCTGTGCACGATGGAGCCCTGCTTTCCTGAGGATGGCTGATTGCCTGTCTGCACACTGGAAACAGGGACCAAATGTCGTGTTTTGCCTTGCTTGAGTGCACACCTTTTGTTTTACTTACTAAAGTGTCTTTATCTCAACCCACTGAGTTCTCCACCATCCCACTGGGTGGGGGGTGAGGGAGGGGCTGCCTGGGTCTTAGCTGCCAACCGGGGTTAAATTACAACAACAATTACGCACTCATATGACACTGTGCTGATGAGAACGAATAAATATTTGGCACAAATAAGGAATATTTTAACCTTGCCCATAGGTGACTATCTTGGAGAATATTTTGTGTATGAATATTCACTCAAATTAAAAGACTTTCTTCCCTTAAGCAAATATCTCCCATCCCCAAAAAACCAGAATGGTCACACATGCTGCACAAACAACCAAGGCAAAGAGCATGTCCATGAGGATAAATAAGGAGTGTGTGAATTTAGGAAGTTACAAACTAGTTACAAACCAGACCTCAAGTCCACAGAAGATAAGCCTAGAAAGCAAGAAGGTAAGTCAGGTAATTACACTGGTCTGAAACCACAAAAATAATTTTTTGTGATTCAGATTTAATCTCTTCAGAAGGCTTTTCCACTTTCTACAGATTAGGAAATATGAAAGTGTATAATTATATCATGGCATATTTTGTATAGTGCAGAATCTGAGATCACCTGTTCACACGTTTTTGATTCACTTAAACTTCCTATCTCTCACCCATATATTGCTACTACGCTTTCAAAACATAAATAGGAGCCCATAAGCATCTTGATTTTTTTTTTTGTTTTCTGTTGATTCATTTATGAATAATTAATTCAGGTAAACTAAGTAAGATTTAACTCCAGATTTTGTCTGATTTCTATTTTCTCTATTAAGTAAAATTGGGCATTATCAGCTTCTTCCACATTTTTTGGTGGACTTCAACCAAAACAAGTTTTAACACAGCTGCCACATGCTCAAGACACCCTGGCATGTGTACGTATGGTGCGTATGTGTGAACATAGGTGTGTGTTAGTACATTTATATATTGTGGACACACTGAAGTCACTTCTGACCTAAGTAGTTTTAGAATTTTTTACATACACATATACAAACGCGTGCATGGATACTTGTGTATAGGTGTACATATATAACAATATACACACAAAGAGAAACTTTTGTAATCTAGTTAAAATTATTTTCTTGCCATGCCTTCTGCCCCCACTGCTTCACAGTAGTGTCTGCAGGAGGTGTGTACAGGATAGGCTGTCAGTGTCACCAAACAGGTAGCTCTTCAGGTTTTGAAGGTGATAAGGAATGTATGCCAGCAGCTTTTTATCAGAGATTCTCATTGGCTGACTCAATTAGCATATTGAATGATCACACCTCTGTGTTATCACCAGTTCAATATTTAAGTTGTGAATAAATACTCCCCAGAAATACAATAGGGCCTTATAGGAAGACTGACTATGGATTTTCATTTTTCCGCTTTTGTAGCTTCTCTCTCTTGTTCTTCTAGATTCTCTTTCTCACAACACATCCGATACCATGGTTAGGCACTTTCCTCTTTAGAATGTAATTTTTCACTTACCATGATCCCCCATTTATTAAGATCCTCTGCAAAAAGTTTGCTTCTGTAAATGTGTTGCAGTGCAGCCTACCAGGTCTGTCCTCCCCAGCCTGTATGTCCACGTATTACTTGTTAATAAGGAGAAAAATTCGTTCAGTGAAATTCATACAGGTACACCCTCAAACATTTTGGGACAACTTCTTCTGTCTCAGAGATTTAAATTTCTCGCAGTCATGATAGGAGGACTTTCTCTAGTTTGACAACATATAACTGAGAATATTTTTCCATCTGTTACATCCTCTGAGGCCATTTTTTGTATAGATTAAAGCTAAAGGAAAGGGAAAAGGAAAACATTCAGAAACATTAATTAAAATATGTATAGACCAATGCATGAGCTGGTAAGGACAGTATTTATTGTGCACAAATTTTCCAAACTAGGGTCAGATTATCTGAGATCATACTTTTTAAATTTAGCTTGTTTGAGAAAGTATCTATGTTATCCAATGTCTCATAGATTTCTGGAAACTGAGCTGAAGAAAAGCTTTTAAGACCCTAAGGAAGACTGACAGTCATGGAGATGGTACAGCTGCCACTCTGCCCGTCTGCCCCTCTCTGGGAATCCATAGAAATCCTGGCCTTCATTTAAATCAACAGGAGCTTTGTCTCTCACTTCAATGGAGCCAGAATTTCACCCTGCAATTTGAAATACTCTCCGCAGATGACAGGTAAGTAAAATGATTACCTCACTGTTCCCACTGCCTGTGTGTCATAAACTGTGCAAAGATTATCATCAGTGAAGTGCAGTACAGATGTTCCCTCCCTCATTCCTTCAAAGTCATCTTTCATCCGTCTCTTTTTCTCTACAGTTCTGTTTTTAACTTTTCACTGTGTTTCTCTGGCATTCAGTACCAGGAAGAGAAGCCCCTATGCACACAGTTCATCAGTCTTTGGCATTGGCTGAGATCATCACTATCGCTTACAAAACTACGACAACTTTATAAATCAAGGGACAGTTTGAAATGAGGGAGGTTTATAAATACAATAAAGTGTCTAATAATTATTCAGAAGGCTTGAAATTTATCTGCTCTCAGTAGGGGTTCTCTCATTAGCCACTCCATATGACTACAGCACTCATGAGTGAAAAGGTCACCTCCTATATCATGAATATAAATTGCTGTCTCTTTGGTGTAGTTTTGATATGTTTCATATCTAGAGTCAGAATGTGAGAAATGGGACCATGCCTCCTAAAATTGGTAATTCTCAGAAGTGAAGAATGTTGGAATTGTCTGACCTGATTTGTGCCCACATTAGGAAGAAGAAAGTGCACTTTAAATAACACTACTTTCTTTAGGAAATTGTTTATCCTTCTACATGAAGAGAAGTATATTTAAGTGAAACTAAAAAGCGGATGTGTCCAGATATTTAACTACTGCTAAAAGCTGCTTTTGTGCAGCTGAAGAGCTGAAGAAATATTTTTATCCAGCCAGAGTCCAGGATTCAGTTCTGACTGCTGGTGTCAACAGCGTCATGTACACAGGTGATATGCTAAAAGAGCGACTTCATATATGTAAGCAGCTTTATAAAGCCCACAGCTGAAAAACATGGACAGTATCTGTGGTCTCTATTTGGAGAGACAACATCCAATACTTTTTATTTATTTTTTCAGGTGTTCAGCATGGAGTTATTTTAATGCTCTTTTAATCGGGTTCATTTTCTTCCAAGCCCATGTATGCACACATGAGGACTCCATCCACACTCTAAGGTATTTTTCTTCCTAACACATATTGTTCATACTGCACATACCATAAAGACCTCACTTGCCATGGTAGGTTGAACCTGGCTGGATGTTGGATGCCCACAAAAGTGGCTCTACCACTTCCCTTCTGAATAGGGCAGGAGACAGCAAACACAATGAAAGGCTCATAGATAAGGGCAGGAAGAGATCACTCACCAGCTGCTGTCATGGGCAAAACAGACTCAATTTGAGGAAAACAGCTTACTCTATCATCAACCAAAATCTCAGGAGGATAATGACTAAATAAAAAAATAAATCATAAAACACCTTACCCTCTCTCCTCCCCTCCCCTTCTCTCCCCTCGCCTTCCCCCAGCAATGAAATATCAGTTTAATACATACAGGAGGTCTCATGCTTCTGGAAAAACAGACTTTTAGCTCCTGCACTGTATAGTGTGTATACATTTATGTTTTTCAGAGAATTGTGGGAAAAATCTTTCTCATTGCTATTCGTTCTAAAAATTTTGAAATACGTCTGTTGCTCAAAACCTTTTTAAAGGTAGTGTTTTGCCCATGTCAGGAGGTAAAATTTACATTAATTGATTGCTGCTTTTAGAATTGTTGATAGTGGTGAATATTTAAAATCTTTTTATGAGAATATTGACTGAAAAAAAATTGTTTCAAAAACCCCAAACAAATAAAAAGTTAAAAAGGAATGTTTTCTTTGAAGAAGTCTTTCAAATGTGGAATAATGATAAGAGCTAATACATTTATCTGGATGAAAATAAGTTTTCATTGCAGTGTAGCTTAATGTGGAGAGGGCAGGAAAGGTTTGAGTGGTTGTGGAAGACATTACTAGCTATTGCCTTTTCACAAATCAAAAGAGCAGGCATTACCAAGGACTGTCAATATTACCACCAGTCCAGAAGAACAGTAAGTGAAGAAAAGATGTATGGAGATCTTTTTCTTGCTCCTTCGACTAGCTGCACCCCAAACATACAAATCTGTAATGTATTGCAGTTTACTGGATTGCTCCAAAGCCAAATTTCCTAAATGGTAAATGATGTTGTGACCTTAATCTCACATGGGCTGTAGCATAAAACATGTGGTGGCTTGAGTTATATAACTTCAGAAGCTATCTGACAAGTGAAACTATACTCAGCTCATAGCACATATAGGTTGATGAAAAAATGTTACTTCTAATATTAAAAGGACTTTTATACACTGATTTTTTCCCTTCAAATTTTCAGAAATGAGTATTGTGTTGTTATTTTGAAACATATGAAATGTATGAATATATTTTTAACCAATGTCAAGGTCCAAATTTATTATGGAAAAGATTAAGAATGGAGGGCTTTTGAATGATAATAGTGTCTTGATAAAAGCATGTAAAAAAAAAGGGAAAGGAAAGGGAATGCATAAACCCTCTGTGTTGTAGTCATAGTGCTGATTATCCACAAACCTGTTGCTTTCAAAAAGTGTTTGATACTGAGTCTGATTTAAGATGGTGAAGATCAAAGAAAGATGAATGAAATGCTTCCTTGGAAGGCAGTGAACTTCCATAGATCAAGGGCCAACAAATTTTAAAAATCTCTAAGAAAAGCCCCTCCTAAGTAATTCAGCAAACAAGGAAACATATCTAAAAATAAAACTAAGCTAGACCAAAAAGCTCTGACAAGATTTTTGTGTTGCCAAAGAAGTGGATATACAGTAAAATTTCCTGTATTTCACTCAACACTCTTTCCTGGCATTAGTAAACCCTTCACTTCATATTGCCAACCAAATGTTAGCTGTTCTTCTGCATAGGAAGGATGATCTTCCTCTTTCCAGACGAATTTATTTTGGCAACTACACACATAGTCAGAAACCATTCACACAGCAAGAAAGAAATATGCTTTTAGGTAAAATGCCCACTCAACACACTTTGCAGAATGGCCCAAATTCAGTTTCAAGAGCTATCCAGACACCAGATCAACCATCTTGTCAATATTTTTGGAACCTAGTTACAGTACTGCCAAGTACCATCAGTGTCAAAAACAGGACTAATGTTTCCTGACAAATTCTCCAGAATTTCTATCACTATTTCAAGCCATGTTTTAGAAAACAACAAGGCATACCTAACGAAAAATCAGCACTCAACAGCGCAACTAGGTAGCATTGGCGTATTTTTTCAGAATTATAAAATTGTTGTTCTATACTAATTGACTATAGTATTTTAGAAATCTCTAGTATTCAGGCTAAGATGAAGATAAAAGGTTTGCGGCAAATATTAGCCAAGTATTTGTGATAAAAGAGCAAAATGGAAAGGGGAAGCATCTGTAATGATGTCTCTGTACATGAGCTTATATTGGTTGACATTTTAGGCAAGGAACAAAATTTGTGATTTCACTCACTCAGTTTCAGATCACAAAATCACAGGTTAGAAGGGACTTCTGAAGGCTATCACGTCCAACACTATAGAGGAATTTGCCCAGAATCATGTCCAGACAGCATCTGAGAATCACCAAGGACAAGCAGGGCACTGTGCTCTCACACTGGTGTGCATATACATATATCTCTATCTCTATCTCTATCTCTATCTCTATCTCTATCTCTATCTCTATCTCTATCTACATGTGTGTGTATATATACATACATATATATTTATATATATACGTATATATATACTGATGGCAGGCACAACAGCAAGCTTCATATTCCCAGTGGTTGTTCTCCACTTGCAATGTATGCAGTTCACAGTCCTGGGCAGCTCACTGCCACACAGCATTGGAAAGCATTTTGGAAAGCATTCCCTGCAGCGGGTACAGGTGCTGCCTTCATGTGGCCTTGTGAGTGGGTTTGAACCTCAGGTTCTGTGATCAGAGGTTGGTGCCTCAAACGCAAACACTTGGAAACAGGCAGCCCAGCAGGGTGGCACGGCAGCTCCTGGTGAGCTCCTATGAGCCAGTGGAGGGAGGACCATGGCTCTGATTCTCTGAGGGCTCTCCTCAGGGAAGAAGGACCTCCTGTCCCTTGCCACTGGAGATGACAGAAAGGTTGTGGTTAGAAGGGACCTCTGGAGGTAACCATGTCCCTGCTCAAGTATGTTCACGTAGACCAGGTTGTCCAAGACCTTGTCCAGATGGCTTTGAAGGTCTCCAAGGACAGAGTCCACCAGCTCTTTGGGGGCAACCTGTTGCTAGGCTCAGTCATCCTCCAAGTAAAAGGGTATTTCCTTGTGTTGAGGAGGAACCTATCATATTTCAGCTTATGCCCATTGTTTTTATTCTCTCACTGGGCACCACTTGCCAGACACTGGGTCTGTCACCTTTACACCCTACCTTCAGGTATCCAGGAACCATGATGAATTTTACCCCGAGTCTTTTCCAGGCTTAACAACCTGAGCTGTCTTTGAAGATCCTCGTATGTTAGTTGCTCTGGCCTCTTCATCATCTTCGTTCCTGTCTAGATGCTCTCCAAGTATATTCATGTGTCTCATGTATTGGAGAGTCCAGCAGTGGGTACAGTACACCAATGGTGGCCTCACCGAGGAGCAGTGAAGGATCATGTACTTCGACCTGCAGGTAACACTTGTCCTTATGCAGCCCAGCATACTGCCAGCCTTCTTTACCACAAGAGAATAGTGCTCGCTCTTCATCTCTGTCTTCAGATCTCCTGGATGCTTTTCAGCAAGGCTTCTTCCTATCTGGTCATGTTGTTCATGTGTATTGGTGCAGGGGGCTGTGCCTTGCCAAGAGCAGAACTATCCACTTCCCTTTGCTGAACCTCAAGAAGCTCCTGTTTGCCCATTTCTCCAACCTGTTGTGATGCCTTAGGTTTTTTTTCTCAAGGAAAATTGGGTGACAAAATAATTTTGTTTCATGATTTAAGAACATAGGTAAATGATTTTTTCCCTAGGTTGTAATCCTCACTACAGGCTGGAAGAGAGGTAAGAGAGAGTGACCTCAAAGCACTATCCTGCTGAGTCTGATGGAGTTAAACCCCTTGGTCCTCAGTCACCCACGCCTAAACTTACTGCCCTTTCTTTCTCCTAGTCTCCACTTAGCATTATTTCTCTAATACTAAAAGATATCTTACCACATGTTTAGAATTAAGGGAAGCCAAATGTAAAACAGTATTTTTTTTCTTTTAACACTGATCACCTCTTATTTTTGGGAGTATCTAGTTGCTGTTTAATTCTCGACCTGTGTCTGGTCTCTCTTCTTGATGAGAATTCTAGCATCAAAGAAACCTTTCTGGACCACAGCACTACAGACACTACTGTGCTCCCAGAAATAAATGCAGATTTCAATGGATCTCTGCTTATGTCTCAGAAAATCAGTTGATTGAAATAATCCTGAGTAGCTGCACTTTCTCTTGTGTTTATTGAGATTCTGATGTCAAATTTTATTCCAATACTCTCAGAGGTAGGCACATAAGTGTGTTATGAGAAGAATATGTTATTTTTGTGGTCTGAAGAAGCTTTGAAAAACCATCTGTATACCTAGAGTATTTGTCAAATACGATATACAGCAGTTTACATAGTGCATATGGATACCAAACATATCCACCATGGAATACAATGGAAAATTGGGAATTAAGGGGTTTTTCTGTTTTTAAAATTTGAAATAATATAAGGCATTTATATCTACTATCTATTTTCCCCATTTTTTTTCTGTGAACATGTTTCACAGAAATGATGTCAAACTTTGCTCCATCCCCGCCCTTTTCTTACCATGCTTTGATTGGTTTTTTTGGTTCTTTTTCATGATTTTAATTTTCTTTTGGCTCTCTTTCTGCCTTTATCTTTCTGACTTTCTCTTTCTGACTACTGCTGTCAGATTGTTTTGCTATACACAACAGGATTCTTCTCATAGAATCATCTGAAATGTTATTCTTTAGCCATTTGGAAAGCCTAGGCACACACAGGTGTTGGTGCAGTCAGCTGAACTTACCTAATGAACCTGGAGCTAACCTATTGCCTTTCACAACATTAAGCCATACTTTTTTTGTGTGATATGACTTTCAAGTTGAACTTAAAATATTCTTGTAGTGTTAAGTCCTACAGCCCTGTCCTCCCTGGCATTTTCTCTCCTTTTCTTTTTTTTTTTTTTCTTACCCAGAAGAAACAGTTTCAGTTAAATGAAGAAAACTGTCCTGGGATATAATACCTGGCAGGGGTTTGTAAGTTTGCAGTTTTTGTTATGCTTTTTCCACTCTGTTTCATGGGTGTCAGAGACTGAAATATTATAGTTTATGACTTAAAAATTTTCATGAAGGACTTGCAAAACTGTATTACAAAAGCTGCAGAGAAGACTACCACACCCTGAATGGGGCCCTGACTGAGGCCTTACACCGCTCGCTGATGAAGATAAGATAAAGTGACTCAGGTCTGGGCTGGAGGAGAATACATTCACAGGGATCAAGCTTAGCACCTTCTGGGTGGAGGCCACAGCCCCAGGGCTATCAGCTGCCAGGCTCCAGCAGACCCTTGCACCAAATGCTGGGGGAAGAGAGGCTTTCGGCGTGTGTTGGAAAAGCCTCTGGTGAGAGGCAGTGAACGCCCATCCTCCCATGTGCAGACCAGCTCAGCCGAGGGGCCCCTTCACCTGGGGAGAAGCTGCATCCACATCAAGGACAGAGGGGGTGACATGGCCCATCAAAGGTCCCCCTGCCTCCCCCAAGAGGTCCCGAGATCCTGCACCAGAGCACCAGAGCACCAGAGAGGATGCAACAAACCCTCAGTGTTGCAAGGGACAGTGCCAAACTGGCCCCTGCAAGGGAGGCACGTGGGCATTCCCACCTGCCCAAAGCTCATATTAGTCCACGGGATTCTGTGCTCTTCAGTGTGTGGTGGTGTGTGGCCGGTGTGGCAGCGTGGTGCGGTGTGGCCGTGGTGACAGAGGACTCTCACCACCAGAAGAACAGATGGAAGGGAGCAACAAGATGTCATTGGGACCCTCAGACGAGTGATATGCCTCCACCTAACCCCTGTCACTCTCTTCCTGTTCCCCCATCCCCCATCCCCCACTTCTTTCTCTATTTCTTTCCATCTTTCTTTCTTTCTTTCTTTCTTTTCTCTTTCTTTCTCTGCCTCTTTTACTATTAAATAAAACATATCAAATTTTTTTTGGCACCAACATCTAACATTGTTTGGTTTTAATCTCATTTTTGAGTATATTTTGAATTTTCAAGTTCTTTCCAGTTTATACACAGAGACTTAATTTTCTCTGCTCTTCTGGGTTTAAACTGGATCGTAACAGTAGGCTGACTTTTTTGTGTTGACTATCTCTGACAAATACTGCAGTGAATTTTCTGACCTTTGGGTCGGTTATGGAAGTGCCTAGTCAGAGATAAATTCTACTAGCTTTGTGCCTCTTCTTTTCTGCAGAGTCATGAGGGGCACAGGCAATATGACCTGTAGTTGAAAACTGCCTACAGAGCTTGCTAATATTTACCCATTCCAGTGTGCCCTCATTCACTGAGTTGGCCAGTCCTAGGTGTAAAAAATGGCATGACCTCGTTGTGTTAGAAAGACCAGGAAGAGCAGACCCTTGGTGAGCAGGAATGCTGCACAATTGCAAGAAACTGACCAGAAATGTCAAACGATTTGGGGGAAAACTTGCACAAGTATTAATTATCTAAGTAAAAATGAATCAAACTATAAGGAAAGTTTCTTGTGTTAGTAACAAAAAACCCATTAAAATATTTATTTTAGAGTGATTGTGTTTCGATATGTTGATGAAACTTTGAGGGGAGGGAGAAATAAGTCACTGGTAGACATCTAGACAGTAACTTTTATTGATAGATGGACTTCATTAATTTGAAGGAGGCTGTTGTTTATTCCATGTGTGATTAGCAAGTCTCTAGCCTAAAACTTTGTTGAGCAAATCTGAACTGAGCAGCAAGTTTATATAGAAGGTACTCTCTTCCTTTCACTGTCCTGAGCTGACCTCTGGTTTTGCTTACTAAACTTATAACATAGGAGGACTTTGGGCTTCTGCATTTCTAAAGGCTTTTGTAAAACTCTATTCCTCTTTTGGAATACTTTAACTGGCATTTTAAAAGAAATTCAAGGATAAATAGATAATCAAACTCCTATCTGAGTAATTTTTAGTCTAAAGGCTGAT
Source organism: Ifrita kowaldi (assembly GCA_013398055.1). NCBI lineage: Eukaryota > Metazoa > Chordata > Aves > Passeriformes > Cinclosomatidae > Ifrita > Ifrita kowaldi. Next base: position 160,776 of record VZRS01003440.1, on the reverse strand, counting down.
TGAGACACTTAGCTGATCTAGCTTTTCCAAGAACTAAAGGGAAGATTTTTTTTAAAAAAAGAAGGCGAGGAGAAACCCTCTTGAATATCTTGAATAAAGTGTCCAATCATCAGGTGTCATCTCTGCCACTAACATTTAGTAACTGATAATTGCTGTAACTAGAACCATTGAGCCTTGCAAATATTATCCAGTAAATTTTAATTAGCACTCTGGGGACTGAAGAACTGCAGAACAAGCTCAAGGGAGACTTTCCCTGAACCAGTGGCAAAGTGTGCTGAGTAATTTTAGATCTGCCTGCCTGTCAAAGTGGATCAGTGTCATCTTGCCACTTATGCTGAAGAAAATGCACCTGCTTCTACATGGAAATAAGGTGCATTATCTGCCAATTTTTGCTGCTTATTTTCACTGCTGCCTGAGTTTGACAAGTGGAAAATATGAATGCATGGATTATTAATTCATAATCCAAGGGAAAAGGAAAAGGTGAAAGAGGTCTGTGGGTGAAAAAACGAAATGTACTTGGTATCGCAGGACCCACCAGAAGCCTTCTAAACAGACATACCATGGAATTCTACTAAAGGTCTAGAGAGACAAATACCCTTGCATTGTACTTTTAACATCAAAGGAAAATCTAATCATCTAGAAAATTTGGTAGCATAAAAGGACACCTCTAAAAACAGAACAGGCATTGTTTTAATAGCCATAATTTTCTTTAAATCTCCATAAGAATGGGATAGGCATTCAATATTAGTATTCTGAGTCCCATATTCTGAATATTCAAGCTACAATAAATAATAATTTGCTAGATATGCTCAATAGATATGACAGTATCTAGCTTTGGCTCTGCTTTCATTGCTACAAAGTAATTCAATAGAAATCAGTGAAATCAGTGTGCATGGTTATAAGTTAATCCCCAGGGAGCAAATAACATCATTAGAGTGAAATCATTACCTTCAGTTAATATCTATAAGTCCGTGAAGGATAAAATCCATTAAAATGTTCAGACTCCTTTGGTATTACTCAAATTGCTTGCAAAGGACACACTAAAAGTGTTGAGGATCTAACTATCACTGTTCCCAGTAAGAAGATTCTAAGTCATACTTAATAAAGTAATTAAGATATATTTATGACCTTAACGTTTTGTGCTTTGTTCAGATTAATTTTTTAAAAATTCTATGTCTAGAAAAGAAACATAATTTAAATATAATTTTCCTTTTGCTCAGAAAAAACCTTTGGTGATGGCTGTATCCAGAGTCAGAACTTTAAGAATAACTCAAGAAAACTTTTCTTACAAATTAAGAGAGTCTATATGCAACTTTTAGAACTACTCATTACTGGTCTCAGCCACAGGACGGACATTCCCAAGATGCCAGACCAGTATCTTCTATCATCTGTCTTGAAGACTGCTGCCTGGCAGGCACCTCAAGATATTTCAAACAGAAATCTCTGCAAATAAATGGTATCATAGAACCATAGAATTATGGAAAAGGAAAAAATCTTCTACTTCCAACCCTCCTGCAATGGGCAGCGATGCCTACCCCCCTGCAATGGGCAATGCCACCCAGTAGACCAAGTTGCACAAAGCCCCATCTAACCTGACCTGGAACACTTCCAGAGACAGAACATCCGCAGCTGCTCTGGGGTACCTGTTCCAGTGCCTGACCACGTTCACAGTAAAGAATTAGAAATAGGACCACCTTCACAGTAAAGAATTTCATCCTAATACCTAACCTAAACCTATGCTATTTCCATTTAAAGTCATAACCCCTTGTCAAGTCACTACATGTCCTTGTAAACAGTCCCTCTCCAGCATTCTTGTACTCCCTTTAGGTACTGGAAGGTTTCTATAAGGTTTCCCCAGAGACTTCTCCAGGCTGAACAGCTTCATCTCAGCCTATCTCCATAGGACAGGTGCTTCAGTTCCTCTAATCATCTTGTTGTCCCTCCTCTGGACTCACTTCAACAGTCCTTCTGTTGAAGGCTCTAGAGCTGACCACAGCACTTCAGATCGAGTTGCATGAGAATGGATTAGAGGGGCACCTCCCTCTACCTGATGTCACACTTCTGAAACTGCCCAGGATGCATTTGACTTTATAGGCTGCAAGCGCACATTGTCCAGTCACATTGGTTTCTCATCAGATGATGCCCCCAGACCTGCACTCAATATCCGTCTGGGCTGTGCTTGTGCTTGGGATTGCCTTAACCAGATATAGGACATTTTACTTGACCTTCTTGATCTTGATGAAGTTCACATGGTCCCACCTTTCAACCTTGTCAAAGTCCCTCTGGATGGTGTCTCGTCCCTCCAGTGTGTCGATCCCATGCATCTTCGTGTCATCAGCAAAGTTGCTAAGGACGCACTCAATCCCACTGTACATGTCACCAACAGTGTCAGTCCCAAAACTGACCTCTGATGGACACCAATCTCCACTTTGACACTGAGCCACTGATAGCAATTCTTTGAGTGTGACTTTCCAGCTTGTTCCTTACCCACTGAGTGGTCCATCCATCAAAGCCCTGCCTCTTCGATTTAGACAGAAGGATGTCATACAGGACACTGTTAAAGGCTTTGCACAAATCTAGGTAGACGATGTCAGTTCCTCTTCTCTTATCCACCAAAGATGTAACCCCATCCTAAGAGGCCTCCAAACTGGTCAAGAACCATTTGCCCTTGGTGAAATTGTGTTGATTGTCACCAATGACCTCCTTATTTTACATAAGCCCTAGCACAGTTTTGAGAAAGACCTATTCCATGATCTTGCTGGGCACAGAAATGAGACTGTTTGGCCTATAGTTCCACAATTCTTCCTTTTTTCCCCCTTTTTAGAGGTGGAAGTTATGTTTCCCCTTTTCCAGTCAGGGGGAACTTTACCAGACTTCCACAACTTCTCAAATATGATGGATAGTGGCTTAGCCATTTCATCTGCAGGTTCCCCTGGGACCTGAAGTGAGTCTCTTCAGATCTCATGGACTTGTACTCCTTCAGGTTGCTTAGATGTTTTGAAGCTGATCTTCTGCTACAGAGGGTGGTTCTTCACTCTCCCAGTCCCTGCCTTTATGTCTTGCAACTTGGGTGGTGTGGCTGGAAATCTTGATGGTGAGGACTGAGGCAAAAAATTGTTGAGTACTCCCCAAAGGGAGTCCTTTTCCATGTCCTGGGAAACTAGGTCTCCCATTTCTTACCAGAGACGACCCACTTTTTCCCTAGACTTCAATCTACCACATAACTACAGAAGACATTCCTTTTTCCTTTGCCTGACTTCCTCTTTGTTTCACCCCTCCTGAATTTTCTGGAGATGATCCTTTAATATTAACCACCTCTCTTGGGTCCTTCTTCTGTCCAAAGGAGAACCCTAAAGAGACCAAAATCTGCTATCCTGAATTCCAGGGTAGTTCCACACTTGCCCTCCTTGCTGCCCTAAAATCCCACCATTTCATGACCACTGCAGACACTGCTGCCCTTGAATTTCACATTCCTCACCAGGCCCTCCTTTTTGGTGAGAACAAGGTGCAGCATAGCAAAGTGCAACATAGCATCTCTCCTCGTTGACGTCTCTGTTAGTTGAAGAAGTCATGTTATCCAGGAACGACCTGGATTGCTTGTGTCCTGTATTGTACCTCCAAGAGATAATACAGAACCACAGTCATCATAGTTGGAAGAGGCCTTCAAGACCATCAAGTCAAACCATCAACCCAGCACCACCATAACCACTGCTAAACTATATCCCCAAGTGCCACATCCAGATGCTTCTTTAACACTTCCAGAGGCTGTAACTCCACAACCTTCCTGGGCAGCTTTATTCCAATGCCTAACTACTCATTCAGAGAAGATTTTTGTCTGATATCTAATCTGTACCTCCCCTGACACAGCTTAATGTAATTTTCTCTCATCCTTTCATTTGAGATATGACAGAATGATGTCCTCTCTGAATCTCCTCCATGCTAAACAACCCCAGTTCCCTCAACCGCTTCTCATGTTTTCTGGACCCTTCACCAGCTCCGTTGCCCTTTCTGGAAGCACTCCAGAATCTCAATGTCCTTTTGGAGGTGAGGGCCCCAAAACTGAGCACAGGATTTGAGGTGTGGCCTCACCAGTGCCGAGTGCAGCAGGATGATAATCTCCCTGGTCCTGCTGGCCACACTATTCTTGATACGGGCCGAGATGCCATTGGCCTTCTTGGCAACCCAGACACACTGCTGGCTGTTGACCAGCATCCCCAAGTCTTTTTCTGCTGAGCAGCTTTAAAGCACTCTTTCCCAAGTCTGTAGTGCTACATGGGGTTATTGTGACCCAAGGAGAGGACTTCACCTTGTTGAACCCCAAGCAGCTGTCCTTAGCCCATTAATCCAGTCAGTCAAGATCTCTCTGTAGAGTCTTCCAACCCTTTAGCACATCAACAGTCCCACCTAACTTGGTGTTGTCTGCAAACTTACTGAAGATGCACTCAATCCCCACTCCAGATCATCAATAAAGATGTTAAATAGGACTGGCCCTAACACTGATCTCTGGGAAACACCTCTAGTGACCAGCTGCCAGTTGGATATGACTCACCACCGCTCTCTGGGCCCAGCCATCCAACCAATTTTTCACCCAGCAAAGAATATCCTTGTCCAAGCCATGTGTAGCCAGTTTCTGTAGAAAGAATTCTGTAGGAGATTGTGTCAAATGCTTTACTGATGTCTAGATAGTCAACATCCAGAGCCTCTTCAGTCTGCAGAGCAGGCAAATGGTTCTGCAAGGGCATCTGAGGTTTCAAGGGAAGTGTCTTCCTCCTGCAGGTCCTTGCCATGGCAAGCTTCCATTCTCCCGCATTATTGCTCTCTCTGCCTTCTGGTTTGCTGTTGGAGGGGTCTTTGTTTAGCTGTGTGCTTTGGATTCCCCGTAGGTTGTATTTGGAACCAGCTATCTCTCTCCTTTCAGTCTTTCTGATGCTAGGCACCTTCTCACTGCCTCCTGCAGTTCTGCCATCTTCTATAGGAGGTTCTCCATCTGGGGATATCTTCCCTAGGCAGCTCTGCTGCCTGTCCCTGACCCAGGAAACTTTCTTCTGTCTGAAGTCTGCACTGCAGCCTCTTTAGCAGCTCCATCTGGGTGCAGTTGTCAGCCATCCCTGGTGCAGACCCCCCAGCTGAAATTTCTACAATAGTAGAAAAATCTCCAGACTATTTCCTATTCAGGCTTTTATTTCACAGACTTTCTACCTGGTCCTTCATAGGGGTAAAAAAAGAAAACAAAACATGTTTTGTATTATATTTGGGGTGGTAGCAGTCATCATAATTCAGATTCCTTATATAGATAATAAAGATCATGGTTCCTATGAAGAATTTGATAAAGTTAATACCTTAAATTCATATTGGCCATAGGACTAGACAGCAGTCCTCAAAAAGTGCTAAAAGAAGTGAGGAAAGGAATTGGAAAAACTTTACCATATGTTGTTCCAATTCACTCAGTTCAGGAGAAATCCCGGAAGGCGGAAGAGTGGCCAGCATAATTCAATTATTGAGGAAAGAACCTTGAGCTAGACAAGGAAATTATTGCTGTTTCTCTGGCTCTGTAGCTTCTGTGCCAGAGTGCAAGGTGTAGTGAGCGATCTCTACAAGGCGTCTCCAGAGTGAAGCCGCTCAGCAGGATCAGCTACCTACACTCACATGCATGCATGCACAAACGTATGGATAGCTCCAGCAATGTGGGTCAGTGGCAAAGAGGCAGGAAGGATCTGGCACAGACTTCCACAGGAGCAGTTTATTGCTCCTACACCGTGAAGAGTTCTAGAGGCAAAGACCCCCAACAATGAAGAACTCAGGCTTAAGTAGGGGAGTGGGGCACCAGGAACCAATGATCTGAGGGCAAGGAGGCAGTACAAAGGCGGGGCTAGGGAATGGGGACTAATGGAGGAGCTCTGGGGGAGTGGTGAGGGGCAGAGGCCAATGGGGGGAACCTGGAGTGCAGAATTGTTCATCCACCATTGCCGTGTAAATGACTAAATCATATCCCGAAGTCCCACATCCACATGCCTTTTGAACACTTGCAGGGATGGTGATACTACCACTTTCCTGAGCAGCCTATTCCAGTGCTTGACAATTTCCAGTATCCTTATATCCAATCTAAACTTCCCCTGGTGCAACTCAAGATCACTTGATGCCATAGTGAGGACATATTGAGGTCACGTAGAGGATATATGTTTCACTGAACATATGTCCTTTTATATCCGTGTGAAGTTCTGTAAGAGGTCTGTAAGGGAGAAAGATAAGTCAAATACACATCTTAGGAATATAATGAGTTCATGACAGTGTCTTTCAACCGTCAACAATAAATGGCTGATTAAATTTCATTCATTCCATTTTAAACCAGGGATGGTCAGCTGGCTCTGAATTCCAGCTTCTCACCTTTACTAGTAAAGTTCATTGACTTTTCTGAGACTGGTGATAACATTGGCTTCTGGCTCTGTTCTTTCTAAATTGAATAATCTGAAGTATTGGTGTCTCTTCACAGCATCTTTAGTTCTCCTGTTAGAGGTCTGTGGCATCTTAGAGCATGCAAGAACAGGATTCAATTCTGTTACGTGAGAAAAAAACATTGTCATTCAACTATTCTAAATTAAATAAACTGTGTGGTGGTTATGGTTACCACTTGTTACCACTATGGACATTGCAACAGATAAATGTAAATTGCAGACAGAAATAGATGCAACCAATTTACAGTATACTGCTTTCAGAGAGCACATGACTTTAGCCATTCAACACAAGACAGAAGAGAAAAGTGTAAGCCCATGTTTTACTAATCCTCTACCATCTGCAAGGACATGTGTGAAATTCATTATGCCAGGGAAACAAAAATGGAAAGCTTGCTTGGTGAAATAGGTGTTCTCAGAGGAGGAAGGTACAACTTTTTTGTGCTGTTGGGGAAGTGTCTTATGTCTGTGTGCACACACTATGGTTTCAGAAGGACATGCTTCCAAGCCACTCCTTTTATTTGGGGTATCACTTATTTTGCTTAATTGTGATTTATAACTTTAATAATAATGAAAAACCCTTATTTAAAGTAGCTTAGTATTGGCCATGTAAAGAGGCTCTGATGTTAATGAGACTTTGAAAGAGTTGAGCGGTATATCCACTGGCCTCTAAATGGTTCTTTATGATGTGTCACTTAGTAAGCATTAATTACTGTACGTATTAAAGGCATTAATTTATTGTCAGTTAGATCACAGAGCAAGATGAACAGTAGAAAAAACTTTGCAACAACTTATAAATTTACAGTACTGACAGAATATCCATACTACAGATAACTAGGAAGATTCTTTCTCTAGTCTCTTAACATATCACCTGTCATAATGAATGCTGCAGCCACAATGTGGATGAACTTACCCATGTACCAGTGAAGGTAAGCATCTTTTGAAGCTACCTTACAGCACAAAGGCATTTAAAAAGCCCATGAATTATGAAATATATATGAAAAAGACATAGAAAAACACATGGATAAAATTTTTCACTAACTTCTACGTCATTGTGAACCTTTAATAAATTTAAAANTCTAATGATTTGGAGGGAACTATAAAAAGGCAATGAGTTAGTGTCACTATTCTCTAGGAACAAATCATAATTCCAGAATGATGACCTTCTCCATAGAAATGTACTAGAAATAAAAGCACTGCATACAAAATTAAAGGTGTGAGGTTTCTGACTTTTTTTGTCAAACTCTAGCAAAAAATAGAATACTAATTCTTCATTCTGCATGACTTTAACAAAAACTTAATAGCAGAATTACATTACCATGTATAAAAATTGCAAGTCTGAGTTCCATAGAAAGAGTAGATTTTGAATAAATTGAAAAACTGATTTGTTTTTTAATATTTAAAGTATTTTTTTTTAATTCAGCACACAAGATCTGCTTTTTAACAGAAATATTTCCTGTGGCACATTTTCTTATTACATATTTTGTAAGCTCAGTTAAGAAAAGAAACTTTCCAAAAAGGGCTCTCTAGGCTTGAGCATTAGAGAAAGGCTTACGATTAATACTTAATTAATTGTGTTGATAGATTGTTGTATTTGTGGCTAAACAGTATCGATTTTTCTATTATTTTCTGGGTTGTGGACTTGGGACACAAGTGAATAAGCAGTTCTTTAAATAATTATAATGTCTTGATGGATAATAACACATCAATTAACTGTCACTTAGAAGTTCAAATATAATTGTTCTATATCTATCTTCTCTCTTTACCATCAATCATTGTAGTATCTGATCTGAAATATCTTTTCTGTGGTTCTTCCTAGGAAATGAGAATAAAATTAATGTTCTTGGAGGTTTAAAGACTGGCCTGAGGCTATGCAGCAACTCAACAGTAGTACAACCACCATGATTAGCCAGGTATTCTGACTCCCTCTTCCTTTAGACGTAGCTGTACCTAAACAGCCCATTAAGGAAAAACATAGTAACGATAAGGGCATCTTCAAATTTACTTTATCTACAAAACAACATCTGTAAAAAGATACAGAGAACATAACACAAAGCAGATATTTAGTGCTGTAGCAAGAGAAATGTTCTGCCTTCACCTCCCCTCCTTATAGATGAAGAGACTCATGTGGAGGTAAATAAGTAGTTAAAAAAATTTTCAGCCACTTCCACATCATAATTTTTGAATAACCAGCAAGCAGCTTGCTATTTGGATACCATCAAGAGAGGAAAATAACAAACAAAAGAGATGCCTTTCATTTTTTAGTCATAAAAGAACAAAATACTTTTGGAGGGGATCAGCTGGCCTGGAGAATTAGAAAATGAGCAAATATATGCCATTATTTAGACCAGCAATTTCTCAAGATTAGGTTTCAAAATATTTAATTTGCTTTTCCACAGGCCTTTTCTCTTGTTTGGGATAAAAGTAGCAAATTTATGGATGAGGCCTTCAACAGGCAGCTTGAAGCAACCTCAGAGTTACAGACTCTGGTTCTTGTGGGAGACTTTAAACTACCCTGACATCTGCTGCAGAACCAGCACTGTGAAACACAAACAGCCCAGGAGGTTCCTGAAAAGCTCTGATCACAACTTCCTGTCATGGATAGTGGAGGATCCCACAAGGAAAGTTGTGCTGCTTGACTTCACACTAACAAACAAGGAAGGCCTTGTGGGTGATGTGAGGGTTGGGGACAGCCTTAGCTGGGTAGTGACCATGAGATTCTGGAGCTCCGTATTGGGTGAGAAGAAAGCAGGGCAGCAAATAAGACTGTAACCATGGACTTCATGAGGGAGAACATGAGGGATCTCTTTAGCAAATTTTCTTGAAAGAAAGCCATGGGGACAGGCACTGCAGGGAAAAGGGTTGATGTTCCAGAGTCATTTCCTCCAGGCTCAAGAACAGTGCATACTGATAAGAAAGAACCAAGGGGGCAAGAGATGTCTGTGGATGAATGAAGAACTGTCATTCTTCAAGTATAAGCAGAAAACACACAGGAGATGGAAGCAGGGTCAGGCCACTTGGCTAAAGGAGCTGGGCCTTTTCAACCTTGGGAAGAGATGACAGAGAGTGGACCTCATCAATGTATACAAATATCTGAAGGGAGGGTGTTGAGGATAGATCCAGGCTCCTCTCAATGGTGCCAAACCATAGGACAAGAGACAATCAGCAGAAACTGACGCACAGGAAGTTCTATCTGAATACAAGTATGACCTTTACTATGCAGGTGGCTGACCACTGAACTTGTCTTTCCAGAGAGAAGTCTCCCACACTGGGAATATTCAACAACTTTCTGGATGCAATTCTGTGCCGCATGCACAGAATGACCTTGGATGACCTTGTGCTTGAGTAGGGATGTTGGACGAGATGGGCCCCTGTGGTCCTTTCCAACCTTACCCATTCTGTGATTCTGTAATTCTCTGACTTTTCCCTTGTGAACTCTTGCTGACTATGACCAATGAAAGTGTTGTTTCTCAAGTGTTTTCTCAGTAACTCCCAGAACAACCTTCACTGGGTTTTTTACCGCTGAAGTGAGACTGACAGGCCTGTAATTACCAGGGTCTTCCTTTGTTCTCTTCATGGAAACTGAGACAACATTTACCAGCTTCCAGTTGACTCAAACCACTCCAGACTCCTCAGACCAACTGACAAATGTTGAGATCTTGTGAATACATTGGTGAGCTCTTTCAGTACACTGAAACGAATCCCTTCAGGACCCATAGATTCATGTCCATCTAGCTGGAGCAGTGAGTTCAGAGTCAGCTAGGAGTTTATGATGTCTGCAGTCAGTCTCCTACGCAGGGCTCCAGAGACTGCAGGGGTTAAAGACAGAGTTGAGAAGACATGAAGTGGTTCTGCTTTGTCTATGTCCCTATTTGTACGGTGACCAACCTCATCAAGGAATGGATTAGTGTTATCTCTGTTCCTCCTCTTTTTGTTAACATATTTTAAAAAAAACCAAACCCTTTTTCATTGTTCTTCATAGTGCTGGTCAGCTCAAACAGTAGAGCTTTGACTGCACAAATTTTATCCCTACAGCGGTGAAGAGCATCTCTTTAGACTTCCCATGTCACCTGTCCTTGCTCCATACACTTTCCTTTTCTGCCTGAGTTCTATCAAAAGATTCCCACCCAGCTGAGGCAGCCTTCTGCCCCACATACTTGATTTCTGACACTTTCAAGTTATCTGCCTCTATGCTCTTAAGAGATGGATTTTAAAAAGTGACCAGCATTCATGGGCCCCACTACCTTCAAGACAGATTCCCATGGAACCTTACTGTCTTCTTGAGCTCTCCCCATATCCAGGACTGAAGTTTGCTGGCACTTTTTCTCCTATTGCCAACAATTTGAAACGCAACTACTTCATGGTCACTGTGACCAAACCACAAATCACCATTTCACCCACCTTTTTTTTCCTGTTTACAAACAAAATATCTAGGAGGGCATCTTTCCTGCAAATCAGGCCAACTGCAGAAACTTATACTGTGTCAGAAAAGTTTCTTACAATAAACTGTCTCTAATCCCTGTTCTAAAGGGGAAAACCAACTTCAATTATTGGACTAAATATGATTATACTCAACAGTGCCTTTTAAATTGAAGTTTTGCAGCACATTGCACCAGTCTATCTAACAGATACCTCATTGTTAAGAATATATGCTAGAAATGTCAGTACTTTAAGGAATGGAATTAGTCCCTATTATTACATATGCACAGATTGATACATTTATTTATTTGGAGGCTTTATTTCTTCCTGAAGGATGACATTATCTTGCAGAGAGGTAAACAACAATTCCATATCTATTCACTGAATTTTACAAATTCATAAATGATACGAAAAATAAAAGGCTTGGCAGTTTATCCATCTTCATGAATCTTTAGAGGTCTTAGATCTGTTCTCCACCTGCATATTCTTTTAAGGCTCATATTCTCAGAAGCAGTAGCTTTGTGTTGTACATTCGGATTTTAGCTCAGAGCATGAGCATGGTTTTAAAATAGATCTCCTAATCTTTCCACTGATTTTCTTTCAGTCTTGGACTACGCAAACTGTATTACTTTTCTACGAAGCCAAATCAGAAGCATGTCAAAAATTCTGAGTGTGCTATTGACTGTTAATCTCACAGCATAAGACTATAGCTAATGTGAAACAATTCCTTGTAGAACATCTACAGTGTGAATGTTAGATCCATGCTGTAGAGAGCTCCTGTTTTAATGCTGCATTACTTGCTAGTGTAGATAGAGACTTACTCTCAAATGCTTACAGTGGATGGGAAGAGTCATACCCAGTTAATGCCAGTCCCTCAAATTTTTGTTGCTGTATTAGCCATACCTCTGTCACATTGACAGAGATCAGTTTAAGAAGAAAGTGAAAAGATTTTAAACAAAAAACATGTACTTTCAAAATATCTACTTTTGGACTTTAACAGTATGTTAATATAGTCTATCTTTGAAGTGTAACATTATATTTCTCCCTATGTTCGTGTTTGTTTTAGAGTGAAAGATTCTTAGAGTATAACTTCTCTTCCTATTACTTTATGCTTCTGGTTGTACTACAATCAATTAGTCATAACTAGTCTTCTGAAGGTTAATCTTCAGAGAAATAACAGGGAGTCCATCCTCCAAGAGACTAGAGTGCAACCTGTGTCAGCATGGATACATTTAGGTGTAGAGATCTCCATGTATGAAGATCTCTGTACTATCAGTTGAAGCTTTGCCTTTGTACTGAGCCAGCCTGAGCCCTGACCCAGCTTGTCTAGGCATAAGAAAACTCAGGAGCCAAAATAAAATGTAACTATCTGGAGATGAGTAACTGTGGCTTGTGATCAGTTCGGTTGCAATATATGCTAGAGCTTTCAACCAAACTGTATTGGTGAGAACAGAGAGGAAATTTTGACACTGATTTCTCAATGCAGTGTTAGAGTGAGACTTGAATTTGAACGTTCTGTCAAAGAAAAGCTAAAAGGATGGCCAGGACTAACACAGTTGGTAATCTCAGCTGCTTGTCATCCCCCGTACATTTGGAGCACACACTGTATGGAACTTAGTACTGTCAGAGCCACTGTGATTGACAAGAGAATTGCTCTGTCTTCTGGAAATGTACAACACAGAAGGCTTTTCCAGATGAATTATTCATTCAAAGCTTCCACCAACAAGAAACAAGTTGCCTTTGATTCAGGCAAGATTGTGATGAGTGGGATGATGTTGATAATATTGAATAGAAAGAGGCGTGATGATAATAAGCCTGAAAGTAGTGTGAGGACTGCATCTGCTAAATAAATTCAAAGCTACTTTAAAAAAAACCCAAACAATACACATAATGGAAAATTGTAAATATGTTAAGAGAACAGCATTTTTGAAATTGATGTCAGTAAGCTTGCACTATATTTTAAAAGAAAGAATGAAGAATTCTAAAATATGATTCTAAAATAAAAAAAAACCACCTCCTTAAAATAATAGCAGTACTAATTGCATTAAGAATTAGAGAACGTTTATCCCCCTGAGACATTTGAAAGTAAAGAAAATGTCTTTCCTCCCACAAAAAACCAAAGGGCATAACTGTTAATTTAATTTCTCCTGTGGCCAGGAGGCTATACCATACCTTGTTTACAGAAAAGCAGTACATTTTATTTCCATAGTCCTCGGTTCAAGAAATATTGCTGTCTATCCCTTTTCAGTCAAGTAATACCAAGCATCAATTTTGGCTTCTAATTTTGAGGTAGGTTTTCCAGAAAGAGCTTGCACATATCGTAATATAGGACTACCACTGTTCTGCATTTCCAAAGGGAACACATTAGTAGGTCCAAAACTACATTGAGTATTTTATTAATTGTGAAGAAAAGAATCCAACTTGCAGCTTGGATAGATAAAAGATCTCAGAGTCTAATCAGTGTCACAGAATGAAATGAAACATTCACCTGTCACACAGCACCAGCCAGATAGCTCTGGATAGACTTTGACACCTCCTTTAAAGAAAACAAATTTTTCACAGGAAGTCAACATCAATCTCTTCCAGAGTGGGAGCACTCTGGGTTTGTCAGCCTACCTGGCACATTGAGAATTTTAAACTAACTGAAATATTGTGGCTGAGTCAGAAGATAAGATTTTTTCCATACAGTTTTAATGGAATAGGAATACAAAATTCTGCATAGTACATGATAACATTTGCCATGTATCTTACATCACTATTTCTTCATCTGTGGGAAGTATGAAGATTTGGGCACCTATCTTAATTTATGAGATAAGATTCTAAAGAGTGTGGGACTGAAAAATAGCATATTTTTGTAGCTATATGTGTTTCTCACACTGTTGAACAAAGAACACTAAATTCTAAAATGAGCTGAAAAACTCATATGGTTTTTTTACTATGTGTTAAATGCTTATTTGAGTGCCCTTTGGATGGCACTGTTGCCCTCAAGCTACTATTTTATTGGATCATGACTAAATCTCTGAAATAGAAAAAGACAAAAAAGAAAAAAAACCACATTGAATTTATGGAGAGAAAGAGAAGGAGAACGCAACCTAATAATTAAGAAAATAAATTCAAAAGTAGTTTCATCAAACACTTGGAAAAAATCCAAAAAGGAGGTGAGGATACAGTTTGTTACTAATAAATAGTTAATTTTTAATTTATGTAATTCATATCATAGACTTATACAACATTAAGCCCAGTTAAGATTCTTAATGTAACCTAAATGACTTGAAAACAAACATCTTAAAATCACAGAAATCAGTTAGATGGGACAGGACCTCTGGAGTTTACCTGTGCCGAGGTCTGTCTCAAGCTGGATAAACTTGAAACTCACAGAAAGTATGCACTCTTCTGTTGGGTAACACAAGATTTTGCCTTCTAAACCTAAATATCTTGTCTATGCTAGTTACCTAAGCATTCTTTATAGGAAATTGGAAGGAAATGGTTTGTGACAAGCCAGAAATAACTCATTCCATGTTAAAACTCATGCTTTATGCTGGTAGGAAAAAATGTGCTTTTAAAAATTCCTGTCTCTGTCTAACAAATACAGACAAAGTTTAGGGGATTAGCAAAGGAGAATTTGCTTAACCATGGACTTGAAAGTATGCATTAAGTTCTTTTTCCGATGGATGTTAAATATTTTTGTAAACATTTTATTTAATATGTTATTGATGTATGTCATATTAGCATGAACAAAATAATTGCATCTAGATAAAGATTGCCACTTTGAACACAGTAGGAAAAGCTTGAGAATTATTGTCCCCACACTAGCTTTGGTTTTGATTTTCTCCAGACCAGAAAATACAAAAAATTAGAAACTCTTGAAGGGAAAGGTGGACAGATGATATTTTTTAAGGACATCAGTAAAGTCAAAAGATACAAAAAGGCAAAAGTGTTGTGTTCTCGCATCTTTACCCAAACAGACCATGACAGAAAAGCCTGTAGAGACCCTTCAAAAATGACAAACATATTACTGGTCAGCCAAAGAAAAGGCTGCATTCTGAGTAGTGATGACAATATCCTACATTCTCTACTCAGCACTTACACACACATAGCCTGATTTTCAGCCATACTGCACTTTTCAACAAAGTTAAGCAATTTCACTGGGAGCAGTGGCAAGAGCAGCACATTTAGAGACTTCACCATTAGTTTAGACACCTAAATATGAATTTAAGATACAGAAATTGAAAAGTTTTCGTCCGTTTTGTTTCCTCACAACTAACTGAGGAAAAAAGCGCACAAGAAAATCCACTAAAACAAAGATAATTTCTAAATTATCATCATCTGGTAATCCAAAATATGGTGGTAAAGTGTAGTCCTTTTTTTTTTTTTTTTTTTAATTAGTGTTTTAATGTTTTCATTTTTCAGAGTTCTAGCTTTTAGTATTCAGTTTAGAAACCTTGGTGATGGTCAGTTTCCTGAAAAGTAAGCCATCCAAATCTTTGATCCACGTTGACACAAGAAGTCTCAATATTTGTAGTACTTCAACTCTGTGAAATATAACACTTCAAAATTACTGCATAAGCTACTTTAGCAAAACAGAGAAATCCAAATTGCTCCTAATAAAAACCACTGTATTTTCAGTAATAATATGAGGTGCCTTGGAGTTAAGAATTTGAGATCTCCTTTTTAATTTCTGTCTATCTTAAATGTGAAAGAATGTACTCCCAAATGTTTAGGACAATGGAAAATTTAGATCATATATGTAAAATTACATTTTCAATTGAAGTTGTTATATGGAATTCATGATGGTCGATTTCATCCATTTGTAGACTCAAAATATGACTCATAACTCTACTTGAATTCTCTAAATAGATGTCTATACTTTAGAAGACTAATTTAGAGAAGTTTCATAAATGATCACATATGATGCAAAGACAGAACACAAACTTTAGAACGTCAGTTTGTACAATCAGCACTGTACTGTACTCATCAGAGTACTGTACTATGAAATTCATTCTCCTTTCTATGGAAAAAGGCAACTCATTTGTTTCTATATGTAAAAGTTAAACTATTTTGAACAGAGGTAAATCAATACTTCCTCCTACACTGAACTTCAAAAAGTTTATTTTATTTTAAACGAGTTTATCCATTGCTGAGATTTATAAGGTTATATTATCTTTGACCAGCATACTGTAGGGCAGATACTAGTTTTGTCTGTATGCAGTTTGTCTGCCTGCATTCTGTAACCATTTACCTGGTCTAATGTTAAGAAAAATGCATATGGAATGCATGCTTAATTCATTCCTACTTGTATTGAAGGTCTGGATAAACAAAAAAAGATGGTTCTTATTTATCTCTGTTCTTCCCTATCAACAGATTAGTTCCATTTCATATAGATGAGCGTGACAAATAACATAATTCACATTGGTCCAGTAGTCACAGAATATGGATTTGACTGGATTTAGCACCACTTCTAATATATAGGCCCAGTCCTGCATTTTAGAGAGATTATTCTCCAGGTAATCACTAGGCACATTAGCTAAGAATGTGTTATCAGGTGGCTGAGTAAACTGAGATTGGCAAATGAATTCTGATTTTAATGGGACTAGAAGTGTGTAAACTAAGATCATTTTTCCATGACTTTGTTTTAGTAAACTCAAGTGCAATGCATGTATAACATTACAGTGCTGCCCTGGCACCAGGAAATGTAAACAATTGATTTGTTGGAAATACATTACATTATTTATAACAATGCTACCTTTTTCCCCTCTTTTTTTTTAAAGGGAAAATTATAAGTAAGAACATCCTTCATATTTCTCAATGTATCTTTTTAAAAGGTTCTATATAATAACACTGAATAGAAATTATGAATAATGAGGCTATCTTTTACTTTAAAAAAGGAGATTCTACCTTATAATTTTTCCCAAATAATATCTTTGTTTCTATGTCCCTAATGCTTTTTTACCCTGATTTATTTGGTTCTTGGATTTACAGATGCTTTATGATTTAACTACACCATCCCTTTTGTTATTTACATTTTTATCTTTAAACTTTCAAAATTATAGGCATTATAAACAACTTTTCTAGAAATCCCTTTTCCAAGACCTATGGATGGATGGTAAAGACCTATTTTCTTCCACTGTTATTCCCTAATAGGTTTAAATCTCAGTCAGGGAGGAAAAAAGTATGTGTTTTTAACTAATACCATGTCATCTCTTTAATCATGCTGATTCTGAATAATTCACCCACTGTGGAAGTTGCAGGGCAAGAATCTATAGCTCTATCTCTCACTGGGGGTAGTTTATTATTACTGAGTCTGGCAGCAGAAAGCCCTGGCAGGTTAATTGCTGCAGCAAGACTAGCTGGGAGTTTGCTGGTGATATATAGTGACTAAAGGGAGTGAAGGAGATTGACTGTGCCTGTTACAGCACAAATATCTTCATGCGCCTCAGGTTCCTCACAAAGATATGAGAAATAAATGTTCGCTCTTCATTTTCTGTCTGCACAATACAAATAGCCTTGGGCTGAACATGGCAACCACAGCATACAGAATACATATAAAAAAGAGGAAATTTGCAAATTAACATTATTACAAACATTCCTGCCTGAAAGTGCTGAAAATCAATTTCAATATAGTTTGCATTTTAATGAGGTGCCAAAGAGATAAATCAGTTGTGTTTGAGGAACACTTGGCTGGCAATGATGTTTTCTGATCATATCGTGTCTTAACTAATATTAGATTAAGTAAAACCACTGTTAATTGAAGGCATGGGAAATGTTGCTGCTAGTTAATGAAGTAAACTCTTGCGGGTCATATAGAGTCATTAATCGAACTCAGACAGCCATTTCCCAGGAACAGCTTCTCCTTTCTTCCCTTCTGTTACAGAGCAGTACTTGAAATTACTGTACTCAGCTGCTTTTTTTTTTTCTGAAAAAGAACAAATACCAATTTTTCCATTAAAGATCATCTTCTGTTAATGTTTTTGATTTCTGTGTATCAAGAGAATAAACAATCAATAACCGTCTTTTTCTTCAAACAAATTTCCCTTTACAAACGAGAAAGTATAATTTCCACACTGCTTTCAGAGGGTCTTTTTGCAGTGTGCTTTCCCCAGAGTCAAGAAAACTGACCTCTTTCCACTTGTTTATAGTTCTCTTTAACTGTACTTCACTGCCCTGCAGATCAGCTCTGCTCTTTATTGTGGTAATGAAAACCACCAAGGAAATTCCGTTTCTGAAGGTATTTCAATGAGAAATATCAACTCTCAAATGTCAGATCGCTATGCAAAACAAAAAATATGGCCCAGTTTTTCTTCTGCTCATAGCACTCGTGCACCAGTGTGACTCTACTCACTTCCATGGAGATTTTCATCTCTAATGTCAGCGTAGGAAAGTGAGTCAAATCCATGCTAAAGAACAAGGGACAATTACTAGTTTCCACAGAAAAGCCCATGACACTGTGCTATGTTTCAGTGCTCCACAGAACAAAACAGAAACTGGTTTTCAGAGGTCATTTCAGGGGATGTACGGTCACATACAAAATGTTAGCTGTTAAGCCATTTGCAATTGTCCATCTATTTAAAAACTATCTGCTTTTAAATACAGTGAAGTCATTGTCAATCAGTCTCCTATGTTTTACTTGTTGCCACCCCCCCATTTAATCCATAGGAAACATGTAAATCAGAGGAAAGAAAGTGTTGTGGACACTAGAGGTTAGAAATGTGGGAGGAAGTCTGAGTTGCAAGGTGTCTGCCTAGGCAAAAAATATTGCAGTCGTGTGACTACTGAGGAAGTAGTTTAGGAAAAAGTTTAATACCTTTGCTTGCCCTTGGCAAGCTGTATACATCCATCCAGACCATCAATTTCAAATACAGAATTAATTGCTGCTTTCTGAGTGGCATTTAATGCCATTTTACTCTTTAATTTACATCTATATTCATTCTAATTTTTGCTCTTGTCCTCAATGCTCTATCCTTCAGGACATGAAGATTCTTTCAGGACTCTTCTTCAGGACTTCTCTCATTTCTCACTTTTGTATTGTGATTTTGAGGAGAAGGGGAGGGTAGTCAATCACTTCACCCGAGCCAGACTGAGCTCACTTCTTTGTGTTTCACTACTGGTGGTGTCCGACTTCCAAAAGAATAAGTAGGTAGCACTGGTGACTGCTAAAGCTACACATGATGCAAAACAGCATCACAGGCTTTTAGTGCAATCCTTTCAGATTATTATGTCCATTTTCTGTTGATGCAAACTGACAGTATGAAAGATATTTTTACTGCTAATTTCTGTACTTTTCATCTTTTGAGAACAGAAAGAGATTAGGAGTTACCTTCCTTATAATCGTGAGGTGACTTAAATTATTCTTTAAAACGTTTCCTTCAATTTATACTGCTAGAACAGTGGCAACAATTTGTACACTATCAAACTGCTCTCTTGTTACATTAGCATACTTAATACACTTTTGATATTCGCAAAAGCACTACACTTCACCTCTGTCTGCACAGTGTGAATAATCTAAACACAGATGAAGGGGAGGAAGGTATAAGTATGGCTTTTGCAAATGGGAGAATCAGTCATTTTAAAATATCACAACCAATTTTAATTGTAATAACACTGTCAATAACAAAAAAAAAAACCAAAACAAAAAGAATTAAAATCTTCCACATTAAAAGTTGATGTTCTAACTGCACTTATTTTCATTCGCAAATTTTACATATTTCAGTCTTGAATGATTTCTGGTTTATGGTCAACTAGTTTTCCTGCATGTAGGAACGGAATAATATTGGTAAAATTGTGATAAATGCTGGCAGAAAGATTCAAAGACCTACATGACAGCTGAATTTCTTTTTATCCAGTAACTGATGTAAAGCTCATAGAGAAAACAAACTATCTTTCTTCACTCTGTGCTTATCCTTTATTTTTAGGGCACTCTGGAGGGCATAGGAATGTTACTGATCATTATATAACAATTTTATATCTCTTTTCTATTGCCCTGGACTCTTATAAGGGTATACACCTCTGTGTTCCTTCATGAGTAAGAGACCTATCTGCTTTCCTAAGTGTTGTAAGCCTTGACTCTGTTCTTACAGTCTTCTATGTTAGAAATGTGTTTTATTTCCCCTATGTAAAACTCCATGCTCTAATTTCTGTAACAGAAATGATGCTTGTACTTGACCATGGGTATTCATATTTTAAGTAACATAGTATGCTATATTAAGGGAATAATTAGAAAATTCATGTCAAATCAAAGTAAGAACGTCACACATTTGTGATTTAAAAATGATTTTTTAAAACTTATGTCACATAAAATACCCTGGTAACTTAAAATTTTGATGATCCCATTAGATCAGCATCCTTCAAAATAATGTAAATTTACAGCAGCTAAAAACTGCTTATGGACAGTGGGATGTGATAAGTATAACTTAACCCATATCACTAAAACCCCATACCATTAACCCGTATCATACCATGTGTAAATTCTAAGGAAAAATACTAATAATCAAAAAGTATTTAGCTTTGAGCAAATCATCTACTGAATATTTTCCTTTTTTAAAGCAGAGGTTAAAAAGCAAACAGTAAAAACACACTATTCTGCAGTTCATAATCTGTACATATCTTCATGAGCACACTTTATTTGCCTATAACGGGTAAAAAGAAATCCAGATTTCACTGAATTAAATGGGATTAAGATCTGGTTCTGTGTACATTAAATAAAATGGGGCTGAGATTATTCCATATCTAAAATTCTAGATATGTGTCTTCTTTAAAGTAGGAACCTCAATCATTTCTAGCATGATTTCATAGTAAAAGAATAAAGGAGAGGAGTAGGTGATGAGTTCTGTAGTAACAACTAATGTACTCCGCTACATAATTTCTAGTACTAATTTCTAATGAACACAGACAAATTTCACCATGCAAAAGAGCAACCTGCTTTATTTCAAGAGTTTCCTAATGAAAGCAGAGATTGTATTTAACAACAAAAGAAAGATTAGAAAGCATAGTCTTACTATAGCATGTTAGGCTCGTGGTAATAAGATTACAGAATTAAGCCCTTAGGAAATGACTTAGAAAATTAATTAAAATTGCTTATAAATCATGCTGGCTTGATGTCCTAATGGCAATATGCTGTGCAATGACACATCAGAGACATTAGTTTGATGTCTCTGCTCCAGTCTCCCTCACTCCTTGAGGCAGTGAGAGCCAGCAGTATTGTGAAAACAGAATATTTAGTTCAAGCAATTGTAGGGACAAGAGAATCAAGACATAGGTGACTTAGCAGTTGATCCTTGCAATTGATTAAAGAGTGACATTGACTTCTTTCAAGCTGGAACCTTCTTTAGCATGAGACCTTTATGGGGATGTTGTATAAAACGAGCTAGAAAAAGCTTTCAGGCTTGATGAGAAAAACTGGGGTTTGAATGAAGTGGGAGGGTTTGTTTGCTTCTAGTACAATTGTGATGTAGAAAAAGGATAAAGAAGGTATCTCACTGTCTTCTTCTTAGAAAAAAAAGGTATATGTTTTTATAAGCATAGATTTTTATGAGCATACTGAGGAGGAGGGATAAATTAGCTAAGGTAAATATTGTTTACACTTCTCACAGCAACCGTCTTGCCTTAAAAATAATTTATTTCATGGAAGACAGAGTGGATTGCTCTTACATGAAGCAATTTTCAAATGTTTTTACCCTGAAAGTGGGTGTAGGCTATTTCTATTCTCCTGCATGTCTAGAAACACCTGCCAAATACATGCAGATCACCTTCTAGGAGGCTGTAGGAAGCTGTGCATAGAGAACCTGCCAGAATCCTGCCCGAAAGATGCTTCAGTAGGTGACATACCCATCTTAGGACAGCTCTATCCTTTCAGAGCTACAATTTCTTTTAAAAGTACCGAGGGATCAGGAGGGGTATGTTAACAACTCCTAGTTGCCTATTTTAACCAGTTTAGAACACTTACCTTTGAATTTAGAATGAAACAACTTTGCCGATTGCCTGGCAATCAGATTGATGGATGTGTAGATAATCACCTCAATCCCCATGAACTTGAAATGAGTTTTCCTGTGACATACAGAGAACTAAGCTCAGGAAATAACTGACAAGATAATTAATACACTCTACCACTGTTCATTTAGGAATAATCAACATCTTTCCTCTCGTAACTGTACATATTCAATCTTTGACCATAAAGCACATGATTTTTCTCTGTTTTTCCACCTGTTGTCATGGCTAACCCAAAACGTTATTGTTTTCCACATCTATCTGTGCTATGTCATATGCCAAAAATTGTTACTTATCTCTATAAGAACCAGTGGATGGAAATGGAGTTGTGGAGCGGGTTGGCCCCGGGATCCCTTTTTAAGGTCAGGAACACTCAGATAGAAGCTGTCTCTTGTTCTTTCCTTTTTTATTTGCGCTGGGAAAACTGACACAGCACAAGTCAGAAGCCTTCTTTTGTTTCTCTCGGGGCTCCTTGAGGAGGTCGCTTCAGGCATGTCTCCAAGTAGCAACAGTAGCAACCCAAGAAGCTGCATTTCACAATCTACCTATGTTTCAGAGTGAATGTCCCAGTCCACAGAGCTGAGCCATGGCCAGTCAGGGACAGGCCACTGTTCTTTGGTGCTCAGTGAGAATGTTTTCTTCCTCCTGCATCAGGGCAGTGACCTGAGATAGCAGCACTGACCAGCGGAGTCCAGCGGGCAGCAGGACGGGCAGTGAGCGGCAGCACTGACCTCACACACGCATGACCACAAGGGACTGGGGAGGCTGACACCATGGGGCTGCAGCTCCCAGGCAATACCAGCACCCTCCTTCTGCCGCCAGAACTGCTTCAGAAGCTCCTGCGGAGGGAGGTTGAGCTGAACGGGGCTTGTCTGCCATTTTTTGGCCTTTGTCTCCCAGACCATGAGGTCTTCTCTGATTGGTGCCATCTTCGGGAGGGGTTTCTCTGCCATTTTTTTTTTCTCTTTGTTTGAGAGACTCTCTGGAGGTCTGAGAGATTTAGCAAATTTGTAACTAGTTATTACCACTGTTATTTTTTGCCTGTTGCTGTTGTGATTTTAATAAACTGTTATTTTTTTCATTTATATCTACTCGCATTTGTGCCTCCTTGTTGAATGAAAAGGAAGTGGTTAAAACTTAAAGAGGAGGTAATTTATTTTGGAGTGTCTGCCCCTTAAATTGTCTTAAACCAAGACACCAGCCACTAAAGGTCCTTCTTGAAATTCAGAGCCTTGAGCCTTCCCAGTGTAATCACAATTTCAGCGCATGACTAGAATTAATTCCATAATATCTTGCACTGATAACAGAACTTTTTGCAGTGGAGTCCTTTAAAATATTAGAAATGTTAGTCTGTATTCATCAGAGAGTTTAGCATCAACCTGTATTCTTTTCCCTGGGTTTTTGGGAAAATGCTAATGGAAAATGTGAAGACAGATCTGCACAGTGTTAGCTGTAATTGTGTGCTCATAACACAAAACCTTATTATGATTGAACACAAAGTCTCTAGAATTAAAAAAAAAAAATATGGTAAAATACTTGTCGTTTACACAACTCAGGTTGCGGAAAGCATTTTGTGAAAAGCCAGACAAATAGATAGTGTGAGACCTTCACATGATGACACAGAAGTATAATATAACAACATTGTTCTAACTGTGGGGTGGTTTGACATTTGTATGGTCGTAGCTCTATAAGGGATGGATCCAAACTTCTCAGGAAGGGAATGGTAGGAGGAAGCGTCTTTTTTCATGGGAATAGATATCTTGAGCATTCTGGGCTGCCATGGAATGAGAAACAGGCTGATTAAGACTATGAGCATTAGGATGATAACAAAGAATAGGAAGGTTATCTTTGAGGTGAGAGTTTGTTACCAACCACCCTATCAAATGAAGAAGTGGACAAAGTTCCATTTTAAGCAACTCAAGGAAGTGTCTATATCATTATTCCCTGGTTTACAGAAGACGTTAACCTCCCTGACATCTGCTGCAAGGGCAACTCACTGGGACACAAGTAGAAGAGGGGACGGGGGTGTTAGAGTGTTCTGAGAAAAACTGCATGTCACAGAAGATGGATGAGTCAGGAAACGGCAGAAGCTCTCCTGGACCCAATACTTACGAACAAGGAAGAACCAGCTGGGGATGGTGTAGTCAATGTAGCAACCATTATACTCCGGAAGATATGAAGATGACTTGGGAGACTGGCTTGGCTAAAGGTGGAACACATAACTGAGGTTAAGTAACAAATACATTTAAAAAGGAGTTGTAAGTGAGAACAGGCTACAAAGCAGGACTGTAGAACTTTTTCCTATGTATGCAGGATTACTGTTAGGAAACACAAGGTCCCCTTTGAGTCTCAACATGAGAACTTCTATCCCTGCACTAGCAGTTAAAGAGTACACAATGGAAATGTGGACCCAGTGCTGAACAGGAAGACTGATTTCATCCAGTGAAAATGGCTGCAGATAAGGTACAGGTAGTCAATATCTTTGCCTTAGCCTTCACCAGAAAGGTCTCAGGTCTTTGTGCTTAAAGGCAGGGTCCAAGTAGGAGAGGAGCTGTCAACATTTAGTGAAAAGCAAGTCCGGGATCTAATCCATGGAACTAAGTTTCATAGAACCATAGAATATTTCGGGTTGGAGGGCACCTTACAGACCCATTTAGTTCCAACCTCCCTGCCATGGGCAGGGATACCATCTACCAAATCAGGTTGCTCAGGGCTATATGCAACCGCATTGAATGCTTCCAGGGATGGGGAATCCACCTTTTGTCTGCCTAATTCCAGTGCCTCATAATTCACTGAGCAAAGAACTTCCTCCTCACATCTAATCTAAATCTCTTCTCTCTTAGTTTAAAACCATACCTCCTTACCCTATCACTATCTGCTCATGTAAAAAGTTCCTCTCCCACCTTTTTATAAGACATCTTTAAGTACTGAAAGGCTGCAATACGGTCTTGCTGGAGCCTTCTCTTCTCGAGGCTGAACAACTCCAGCTCTCTCAGCCTGTCTTCATAGAAATTCTCCAGCTCTCAAATTGACTTTATGGCTCTCCTCTGGACCCACTCCATCAAGTCAACATCTTTCTTGTGCTGAGGATCCCAGAGGTGGATGAAGCATTCCAGGTGGGGTCTAATGAAAGCAGATTAAAGAGGACAAATCACCTCCCTAGCCTTGCAGGCCACCCTGCTTTTGATGCAGCCCAGGATGTGCTTGGCTTTCTGGGCTGCAAGTGCACATTGTCCAGCTTTTCTTCCACTAGAACCCCCAAGTCATTGTCCACATGGCTGTCCTCAACAAGTTCATCTCCCAGTCTATACGCTTGTCTGGGATTGCTCTGACCCAGGTGTGCTTGGCTTTATTGAACTCCACGGGGTTCTCATGGGCCCAGTTTTTGATTTTGCCCATTGAAGGGCATCCCATCCTTCTTTTGTGTCAGCTGCACCACTCAGCCTTGTGTCATCTGCAGTCTTGCTGATGCAACACTCATTCTCTGTCTATGCCATTGGTGGAAGATATTAAAGGGTGCCGGTCTCAAAATGCCCCGAGGGACACGGCTTGTCACCAGCTTCCAGCTGGACATAGAGCCAGGCCACAACTCTCTGGCTGCATCCATCCAGCCAATTCTTTACTCATCAAATTTGTCCACCCTTCAAATATGTATCTCTCCAATTTGGAGAAGAGTATGACATGTGGGACCATGTTGAAGGCCTTACAGAACTCTAGGTAGACAACATTGGTCAGTCTGCCCTTGTTGACTGTTGCCGTCACTCCACTATAGAAAGCCACAAGATTGGTCAGGCACAATTTGTCCTCAGTACAGCCATGCTGGCTATATCGGATCCCCTACTTTAAATATAGGTCTCCTAAGGTCCTTTCCAGCTTGAATGATTCTGAGAATATAGCACTTTACTTGTAAAACAACATTAAACATTGTACGTAGCTAGGAATTACAAACAGAAGATTTAGCTTTCCACAAACTGTTGATGCATCTCCAAATATCTTTAAAAGTATTTTTAACTAAGGTGGGGGGCGGGGTGGGGAGGGTGTGTTACAACAGCAGTACAGCTATTTTAATGTGAATCAAAATAACCAAACTTGTGTGGCACTATCACACAAAATGGCATTCTGATGAATGTGTTATCATATCACATAATCCAACAGTAACATATACTCACTCAGTGATATGATACAGTGCAATTTTAGGGCAGCAATTCTTTATTTGACAGCCTGCCATTCCCATCTTTGTTTGGAAATAAAAATACAAGGAAGAAAACTTTTCTTGAGACTTCAACACCTTGCTTTCTTCAGTTGCAATCAGTGGTGTTTTACAAAAAAATGAAAACATGAAAAAAGCTTTAATTGTGAAAGATTTGATTTTATAGTATTGAATTTTACAGGTTTAATAGTGATATTGACAGTTACTATTTTCCTTGGTAATTCTGTAATTCAATGTTCAGTTCTAATTTTCAAATATAATCCTAAAATAACCATAAGGATAGTATTTGATACAATGAATTTAATAGCTGTTGACGTAAATGCCAGCATCATTCTAAGTCAGATTTAAAAGACTTTCGCAAAATCAAGGAATAATCTCAAAACCTCACTCACGCATTAGATAAATTGAGTGCTAGCCACTAGACATAAATAGTTTCAAAGCCACTGCAACTTCAGTAAAGTGTGCAACCTTTACATTGTGAGAATTCAAATTTAAGCACAATGCTAAAGTGAAAACTCAGATTGGTATCTTCATCATAATTAACTTTTGAACGAAAGGCAAAACTGTGTGTGAATTTGTTTGGTGTACTTCAGGATGTAAGACTGTGATATTTAAATGGTTTCACGCCAATGCTAACATATGCATGAAGTTAGCTCTTGTTTTCCAGAGCTTTAAGGGTATGGAATATTCCTTGGTTCAAGACAGCTGAATTAAAGTGTGACTTAGAATCTCAGAAGCATTGCATAAATTAGCTGATTTTGTTTGCAGATATTAAAAGTAATGTCAGAAACAGAAATAATTAAACTGTAAGGTTAGAGGAATAGTGAAAAAAAAAGAGATTAAATAGGAATTGTGTGAAGAAAATGAGCATTTTTATTTTTTCATTTAGACTTTACTGCTTCAAAGTGTTTATGTCTTGAAATCAAGTCAAAAAAAGAGAGCTAGGTTCTTTGGCATTCTTGTACTCGAGTCTAGAATTGCTCCTTTTAGTGATTCTTCATTCAGACAATGCATTTGAAATATACAGCTTCCTTTCAAAAGACATCTGAAAGCACAACCATCCTCTTCTGAGAGGCATTTTTCCAGTGCCTTGTGATTGTGCTGGTTCCCCTTATATAAACTAAATATGACTTGAAACATGCATCAGCTTAGACTAGTACTCTTTCTACAGGATCCTTCAGGTGTGGGTTCACTCACCCCTTTTCTAGTGCATAAATGTTTCTATCCACACAGTGTATCCTAAGCCACAATCCTTTGAAAAGGATCTTCAGGAAACATCGTAAGAATAAATACCCACTTATTTTACCCCATTGCCTAAATCCAGGTATGTTCCTGCCTGCTGTATAGATGATCTGCATACATTTGTCTGCTCCAATGTATTAGAATGTGTTTAGGGCCTACATAATTTGTAATGGCAATAGTGATGGCAAAGAAACTGAGCTCAGAGCAGCAAAACAAGCTCAAGCAAATCCTTCTATCATACTGAAGATAGAAAAGTGAGAACACTGACAAGAGACATCAAGAGTTGCATGCTGATGTCTCATTGCCAAAAGGGGGATATTGTGTCTTTCTTCCTTACAAAAAGGTTATCACTTCTTAGGGGAAGAAAAATAATTTGTGTTGGTTATGTCTTTGACACTCCCCTCATTTCACATGACACAGAGCAAAATGTACCTGAAGGTTCTGCTTCTCTTCCCAAACAGATCCTTCACAGATCTTGCCCTGTGGAACACAGAAGAGTTCCTCTTCCAAATACTATGACTTGAAGGAATAGAACCAGGCTGCTATTGCGAATTCCCTCCACTACACAGTGTTAAGCTTCTCCACTGATTTCATTCTTCATTAATGTGCAATGCCTTTCTTTTTTGTGTGACATGAATAGTGGTAACAAAAGAATTTATGTTGGGAGTCTCTCAAGGACTGTAATGTAAAATGGCCTGGAAACATTACAGGATAAATTTGAACCTAAATATCCCTAAACTAGGGAAAAGACCAAAAACATTGCCTCTTTCCTTTTACTTATATGAATCACCATAGAATTAGAACTATGCCACTTGTGTGCCTCAGATCTTTTTTGGATATGGGTCAAAGATAACTTAAAATGAAAAAAATTCAAAGAAATTTCAAAGAAATTGAAATTTAAGAAGGAGTGAATTGTCCAGAGTTCCAGCCTTTTGGTACTTAAGGGAGGCTTATAGGAAGGTCGGGGACTAACATTTTAGCAGGGCCTGTGGCAGTAGGACAAGAGTCCACTAAAAGAGGGCTGGGTTAGATTAGATGAAAGGAAGCAGTTTATTACAATGATAGTGATAAAGCTGTGTCACAGGTTGCCCAGAGAGGTGGATGATACCCCATCCCTGTAAACATTCAAGGTCAGGTTAGACAGGGCTCTGACCAACCTGACCTGGTTGAAAATGTCCCTGCTTATTGGACTAGATGACCTTAAAAGGTCACTTCCAACCCGAAGTATTCTATGATTCTATGATAAAAGACACTTTGGAGGAAAGAAAGACTTTGGACTTTTTAAAACAATATGAAGATTGCTAATGTTTTGTGTAGAAATACTCCTCCCTTATTTTCAACAGTCTCACTAATTAACCTCACAGTCCTTAAAAGTGGTTGCTACCCCAGTTCCGAAGATGGAAAATAGTAGGAATAGATAATGTCTACAATTGTATGTTTAAATTCACATTGAGCTAACAGAACACCCAGGAATGATGTAGTAATGAAACTCTTTACATCATGGATGCAATTGTCAAAGCCCCATTGAGTATTAAAATATCACAGAATAGCAATCATGATAACTTTTGAAATTTGATGCTTTATAGCTTCAGTATAACCAGGGCAGGTAACAACTATCCCAGCTTGTTTCCAGTTCTACTGGTAAAGATATTTTATACTCTTCATTTCTCATAGAGAAATGCTATTGAAAGAGAAATGGTGTGTAAGGAAAACTTTAATTATAGTAATTTCATTTTTAACGAAAGAGAAAAAAAGGAGGATCGCAATTAATTTATATAAAATATTCTTAACTTTATTTTCTGTATAATTGTTGATCTGTTCAACTGAAATAATTATACACTTCCCACAGTCATTGGATTAGAATAATGTGTTAAGTAAGCTCAATCACTGGTATCCCAGCTATCATGCCCTGACTTTAAGAAATAATCATTTTATCCACATGACCATGTTGTTCACCAAGACTGTTATTTTACTAATCCTTATGATCCAAACAATGCTCTGTTCATGTTCCAGCACACAGCGGGTGGGAGAATGGATTTGTTAATCTGGGTGGGTTTAGCCTCCTTTTATGTGTTCATTATTGGGTTCATTTACTTATTGTACACATATGGTGACAGAAGCTGCTAAAGCAGTAACTATTATTCTGCAATGAAAGTAACACATAGAAACCAATACAAGATTTCCAGTACTAGTTTTGAAAGTTTTGTGATTAAAAACACATTTCTTCTTATATGTCTGAGTATTTACACCATGGATTCCTGTAATTCTTTCACCAGATATTCACAAATTTGGACCAATAAAAGGAAAAAAATGGGGAGAATTAACACAAAGTTTTACAGACAGAAGCTATGGCAATAACATCAAATCTTCTGTAGCTTCCAAATGATGCAATTACTTTCCCAAACTACATAAGTGGGAAATATACTTTTCCCATCAGAACAGTACAAATTATATTTCTTATTACTTTTGGAATTATTACATTTCAAAGCTATTTCAGAGGGTATGTTACCTTGATTCTAATGGAGTAAGGACAAAAAAAAGAATTTTCGGTGAAATGAAGTCCTCAGTCAGAGATACACTGTAGGAAAGAAACATACCTACCATCCAGCTTACACGCTTCTTTAGGAAGCTTATTTTTGCTTTCAGTCTCTAAATATCATGAATAATTAAGAAAATAACTGGTATAATAAGCCTAAGTAGGAAAATGCATCTTGCATAAGAAGAAACAGAGCATTTAAAAATTTTATCATTGACATGTGTATTTAGTTCTCCAGTAAAAACACTGCAGCTCATGGCAGAAGGAAATCCATTTCTGCAAAGGCCCTCTTTGCCTGTATTTAGGCATTTGACATACAGTGCTGGGTTCACTGAAACGGCCTTTTTTACACATTAAGCCTTTTGAAAGGCTTCCATTTTTTTCCTCCTGGAGGCTATTTGTTTCATGACAGCATTGTCTACATTCCTCACAAAAATGCAGGCATTTGTCCTTGTGCTAAATGCTGTCATCCTTTGATAAGAAGAAAACTAAATGGGGAACGAATTGAAGGTCAACATGTTTATTTTTCTCTCAAGTGAACATAGTAGATAAATAATTTTCAGTGACTTCCTCCTTGTTACAATATAAAGTTTATAGATGAATTGGGATGAACATCTACATTGCCATTACTCTGAAAAGAGCAGCAAGCCTTTGCTGCCAAAGCTCCTCTCCGAACACAGGGCAGGAAGTAAATGTTATGTATTATTGTGCTCACTTTATCTTCTTATGCTCTTGTTCAGCTTAGTTCAAATTTTCAGTTCATTACACAATATCAAAACAGAAGTCAATCATATTTCAAAGCTACAAATCAGCCCAAAGAGAGCACTTCTGAAATGCTGATACACTGTTCTATGTCACGTTTTGGTAGTATCTTCAAGATGAGCTGCTGACTTTGATGTCAGAAAGCCACAAAATAGTTCACAGCAACTATGGTTTGGTCTTGATGTTACGACAAGCGGGTGCAGGAGCAATGGAGTAATAACAGGTCCCTAGGAAAAGAATGCAATGAAGAGTCTGCAGGAGCAGAATACTTATTTCATTGTCAACTAATTATTCAAATACACTCAAACAGAAACTGTAATAGAGTGTAAGGTTAAATAATAACTTGGTGATACCTGATAGAATGAAAATATAATCTCGAGTTACCTTAGATAATTATAATGCTAAAAAACATCCCTCAGGGAAATTTGTATATGTAAATGATAGTATAATGAACAGACCAAGACCACCACATGCACAGTGAGAATTTAGTTTTATAAAGGTGAATGAACAGTCATCTTTTTCTGTGTAGTTGTTTCTTTGTTATCTTTTTAATATAAAAGACTATGCTTGTTTTCTAAAAGGTGTACTGACTGTGTTAGATGTGTGGTGCCTGATTCTGCAGAATTGTAATTAAACAAAATATCTTGATTCAGTGTGTTGATTGGCTCTTGCACACCAGGTGAACGAACCTGGATAACGACTTGACTCCTTCACTATTCTCACCCTAGAAAATTCATATAAAATTGCCATTGACTTTTTACTGTTGGATTAAGAAACATGCAGAAATTGTTAACCTTGTTTCTCTCTCAGAAAAGAGAAAAATCTAGAACTTTGAATTCTGGAATCCCAAACAAGTATGGTAAGATCACAAAGATAAAAGTAGCATTTTTGAATCACAGAATGCCTTGGCTAGAGAAGCACTGGATAACTATCTCTATTCTGTATTTTAAGGACCCCAAATTTCCTGGAAGGGAGAATAATGACAACACCCTTTACTCCTCCCATTCCTTTCATCCACCAGTTTAGCAAACCAGGCCACTTTAATTATTAGAAGCACAGTAAAAATCCCGAGATAAATTGGGATAATTTCTATCAGACTTACATCAATGGTTGGAGCATTTGTAGATTTAATTACTCTACTGGAGGAGTAATGACTGTTAGCAGACAGAACTAAATATAAGTTTGTGGTCAAAATAATTTTGGAACCAGATTCATGTTTGGTATTCTTAATCACACTATTATTATATTGTACAACAGCTTTAAAAAGCTTGGATTTTAAATTCATAGTGCTGTAAGTTTAGACAATAGGCTCTCTAGTATACAAGAATACTTTTAACTTGTTTACTTGTTTCTGATTAGGATACTGAAAAAAAAATTTACTCAGGATCCAAGCAAAAACAGTTACGTAGAGGCACCTAAAGCCCAACAATTCAGCAAAAGCAAGGATTTAAAAGTTGATTTGGGGAAAACAAGCATCTTTTAAAACTACATATGAAGTAGTAACCATACTGTGGACCCCAAAAAAGTCATTGTAGAGTACTTTATGGTCAGCACTGTTTTAACCAACAAAACCAAATTGACACTTAGCTTTAGGCACAGAGATGACAACATTTTCAAAAGTCATCATTGGAAAGCCAGCAAAGGACCCGACAACAAAGGGAGTCTTTTGCTTAGAAAGACTTTGCTAGCATATCACAGTGAGAGCTGGAAACTCCCCTCACAGCAGTTCACTGAAAACAAGTGTCATCAAACCACTCTTGGCAGGAGGTGCAGAGATCTTCCTCTATGAAAATAGGGGCAGCAGCAAGTGATAGAGGGGATCAGAAGACGCAAGTTGGTCATAGCTTATGATTCACAGTTTTTATAACTTTGCAGCACTCTGAAAGGTGACAATACAATTCTGTCTTCTTCAGCTGAAGAAAATAACTAGGGAATATTTATAGATATAATTGGACAAATTCAAATTTTTTCAGAGTAGTGAATTTTTATACAGAACTTACATAATGGGCAAAGCTTCCAGTAAATTTCATTGAAGAGAGAAGCAAAAATCACTTCAAATAATAAGACTTCAGTGTCTTGTGTTATATTGCAAAAATGATGACTGCTTAATGGGTGGCTTCATGTGGAAAGTTTATCTGACTTGTCTTGTTTAGCATGTTTTATCGATCAGAATTTCTTTTGCTTTTGTTGTGAAGAGTATCTACCTCATTCACCTCACACTTCTGTTTTCTTCAGTTAATGAGTCAGAAATTTTATACCAGATGAGAATGGGGAATGGGTATTGTGGTCAGTTCATCATGTGTTGTCTCTGCTTCTCCCTCCTCCTCAGGGGGAGGACTTCTCACATTCTTCCCGTTTCAATGTGTGGTCCTTCCCACAGGTCCCCCCACAGGGGACAGTCCTCCACAAACTTCTTCAAAACAAATCTTTCCCACAGAGTAGTTCTTCATGAAATGTTCCATTGTGGGTCCCTTTCAGGGGGTTCAGTCCTTCAGGAACAGACTGATTCAGCATAGCTCTCCTGTGGGTTCATATGTCATGCCAGCAAAAGTGCTCCACATCATAGGCTCCTGTTTCTATACTGCCAAAAGCTGCTACAGTGCAGACTTCCTTGGGGCACTCACCTGCTCCAGCACCGGATCCTTCGTGGGCTGCAGAGGGACAGCCTGCCTCACCATGGTCTTCAGCATGGACTGCAGGAGAAACTCTGTTCTAGTGTCTGGAATACCTCCTCCACCTTCCTTAGTGTCTGCAGAGCTGTTTCTCTCATACATTCTCACTCCTCTTTCTCTCTCTGTGTACTGCTCCAAAGCAGATTCCTTCCCCACTCTTAAATATGTTTAAGAAGCACAACTTGTGGCAGATGGGTTCAGTTTTGGACAGTGACAGGACAATCTTGGAGCTGGCTGGCACAGCAGCTTCTCACAGAAGCTGCACAGTAGCTCTAATGGAAATAGAGAAAGCTACTACAGCCATCCCTGTAGCCCTTCCCACCCATCTCCAGTATCAAAATCTTGCCACGCAAACAGTCCAAGAGGAACAGAAATACTCTTTGCTGCATGTATAATGAGCACCATCCACCTCTCCAAGAAGTCTATTCCATTGTTTGACCACCTCTTTGTGACGAAGTATTTCCCAATGTTAAACATGAACATCCCCTGATACTGCTTTGAGCCGTTCTCATACACTTTACCATCGAATACTGGGAAGAAGAGAGCAGCACCTCCCTCTCCACTTCCTCTCCTGAGGAAGCTGTAAAGAACCATCAGTTTACTCCTCAGCCTACTTCTCTTGAGACCTCTCAAACCCAGGGTCCTCAGCTGCTCCTCACAGGACATGCCTTCCAACCCTTTCACCAGCTTTGTTGCCCCCCTCTGGACCCTTCTTTGTGGCAGTGGCTCAGCCCGCCCCGGGACCTGGTGACATCAAGTGGGTGGATTTCCCTGCCCATGACAGTGATCCCGAGGGCGGGTCAGTGGGCGGTCTGGAGGACGGGACTCCTGTCTAAGAGACCGCCCCCTGAGGGTCACTGCAACCGCCCCTTGGGCGTGTTCAGAGCCACCCACTAGGCGGGGATAGACAATCCCATCTCCTCCCCCGTTTCCAGAAAGTTCCCTGTTCGTTAAGTTTCTATTGGTTGAAGCCTTCATGTTTATGCATTTATCTCATTGACTAGTTAATTATGTTCCAGAAAGTTCTGTGTTACTCAACACGCCATTGGTCTTCCCTGTAAATCCCTCCTGCTCTCCCCTGTGATTTGTTATCTGACAGCTCCCATCATTTTCCTATTAGTTCTCCCTCCAGACCCGCCCCTGATTTTGAGTTGTACTTAAAGCCCTGTCAGAGTGTTTTGGGCTTTTTCTGCTGCACATTCCTCAGCGTAATAAGCGTGCTGCTGGTGCACAAAAGAGTCCTTCTCGGTCCTTTACCTCCGCTGGTCACTTTTTCCAGCGATCTGCAGCCTGCTCCATTGTGAGCCTAAGGCGATAAGGCTCCCACTGAGCCTGTGACTTTTGCTTTTTGCTCCAGCCACTCGAGTGCCTCTAAGCTGGTCACCTGCCAAGGCCACCGGGCGGCCAGCGGTCAGCGTGACATTCTTAAATTAAAGTGTGGGGCCCAGCACAGCACACAGGACTCAGGATGAGGTCGCACCACGGCTGCATCCAGCAGGATGATCCCGATCACAGCTGGTGCTGCTGTGTCTGATGCAGCTGGGATGGGGTTTGCCCTCCTGGCTGCCCGGGCACACACTGCTGCCTCACACTGAGCTGCTGCCCACCAGCACCCCCAGATCCCTTTCTGCAGGGCTGGCCTCCACGCACTCCTCTCCCAGCTTATACTCTCTTTTCCCTCAAGAGAGCCAACAGCACTTCTCATTTTCGTATCACCATCAAAGTTGCTAATATAAGTTCTGCATTTAAATAATTGATAAAAATATCGAACAGAATTGGCCCTAGAGTTCAGCCCTGAGGAATTCTGCTGGTGACTGGCCACCAGCCAGATGTAACTCTTTTTGTAACAATTGCTTGAGCCCTGCTACCAGTTCACATAGAGTGCTGTGTACGTGCTCATTGCACAGCAAGACAACTTGTCCAGAAGGATATAGCAAATGAGAGTATCAAAAGCCTTAATGAAATCCAAAAAAGATACATTTACCACCTTCCTTCCATCCACCTAGAAGGAGAACTTGTGTCCTGATTATGGAGAGGGGGTGGAGTTTAGTGCTGTGTGGGTGTGACCAAGTTGTTGTTCAAAAACATCCACATCATCCTTGGGGATGTGGTTTTGGCAGAGAAAGCAG
Organism: Ifrita kowaldi; assembly: GCA_013398055.1. Lineage (NCBI taxonomy): Eukaryota > Metazoa > Chordata > Aves > Passeriformes > Cinclosomatidae > Ifrita > Ifrita kowaldi. The sequence goes on along the minus strand of VZRS01003440.1, from coordinate 125,377 downwards.
GGGTGCCCTTGCGAGGGCATCAACACCTGTGGACTTGGTCCCTCTGCCACCCTGCTGGTTCCCCCTTCTGTTTTACCTCCAGAATGTGGCTATGGGGCCTGGTGCTGAAAGGGACAGCAGCAAAAACAAGTATCAGCTGTAGTGCTGAATCAACAGAGCTGGCAGGGAGGCAGCTGCAGGAAAGCACCAGCGGGGGTGACCCCACATTGCAGCAGAGTGTTAGAGGTGGTGCTGGAGGCACCCACACAGAACTGAGCAAAGTGGACCCCTGCTCAGATGACATAGTTTCCAGGGTTTTGTCATTTCTTATTTCAGACTGGGAGGTGGGAAACATTAGCCATGGAAGCTTCCTCACCATCTTGCCCATGTTCCTGACAGCCATGTGGGCTGCATGCAGGAATGGTCATCATATTGCCTTTGTCAGGGGGAGAAGTCATGCAGATATGATCTGCAAGAAGTGTCCACCATCTTCTTTTTTCCCAGTGGTAAACACCTTTTTATGGGTAAAATATCTTCTCTTTTTGTATACTTCTGCTATTAATATTTCTGTTGTTATTGTGCATGTTGTATTTCATTGCTGTGTAGTTTTAGACTATTGGTATAGCAACCTTACACGCTGGCCGGGGCTTGGAGTCGACCCTGTGCCCTGCCTGCAGACACGAAAGTAAAGCAAGCGCTTGAGGCCAAAAGTGTTGCCCTGTGGGCGCAGCGCAGGCAGGGCAGGCTTGCGCTCTTCTCCTCAGGGCAGAAGAGGTCGATGGAAAGAGGCCCGCTAGTCCCCGAAGACAAAGAGGCAGCGGATAGAAGACTTCCAACGATAACAGGTTTATTCCGGGGGAAAATCCACGGAAGTCTGAGGGATTCAGGGCTTGTGCAGCCGCTTAAAAGGCAAAGGAAAAAGGGGAGGAGTACAGGGGAGAAGCCAATGGGGACACAGCAACTGGGAGGATCCATAGAACATACAACCAATTACATTACACCAGGGGAGGAGACAGTTAACATATACCAATGGCGTGTCGAGCAACTTGGAAAGTTCTGGAAGGGAAGGAGGGGATAACGAGGAGAGGCGTGGCGTTCACATGGTTGCCACATCGAAGGATCCTCCCAGGGAACTGCCTCCTGAGTCTGATTCGTCCACCCACCGTCGTAGGCGGGACGGACTTCCCAGGGGCGGTTCCTGGAGCGACCAAGAGGATGCCCTCATAGAGGGCGCCCCAACATCAACCCATAGTCTCTGCTTTTTTGTCCCGCCCTTACCAGGAGGGGCAAGGGAAGGGGAATGGCTTATTTTGAGTTTAATTTCCTGCTGGTGTTAAAATCAGCACACTTTGGAATAGAAGGAGATCAGATTAGTTAGGCAAGACTTTCCCTTTGTGAACCCATGTTGATGGTGCCTGGTAACTTCGTTGTCCTTGTCATGCCTTTTAAAAGGATCCCAATAGATCTTCCCCATTATTTTTCCAGGTAGGATTAGATGAAGCTGTCTGCTTTTTTTGGCTCTTCCCTGATCCCATTCTTGTATGTGTAATGACGTTGGCTAGCTTCCAATCAGTGGACACCTCTTTAGGCTCCCAAGACTTTTGGTAGATGCTTGAGCTCGTATAAAGGACCAAACCTAAGGATGTTTTGTCTCAAATGTTTTGAGAACTGCTACAGGAAAGGTGTGATTGGAGGAGAGAATCTTGTGGAGGTGGGGCAGCACTGTTGTAAGCCAAGTTCATGCTCTGCCTTGAGATGTGTGTTCAGTCCCCCCCCAGCTCACTCGCTGGAGACGGGCTGGCTGTGCGTGCATGAACAAACAGTCCAGAAAATCTTAGTTTATATAAGGGTTGTGTGCCAGGGGTGTACCTCTTAACTATAAGAAGGAGTGGAATGGGCCTCCTTCCTCTCTTTCCCCCACTTCCTCTTTCTCTTTTACTTTCCTTTGTCTTGCAAACCGAGCTCTGGATCATCCAAGCAGCAGGATCAACACAGGATCTGAGGACTGGTGATATTCTTTGTTTTCTTCCCTTGCCTTGCCTTTGCCTGAGCAAAGCATGGCTGTCGTATTCTACTCTGGACTCTGCACTAAATTCTGTTGTGAGAGTGGGGACCTTGTGGAAATGTGTTGTGGCTCATTATCAAGCACCTTTGAATAGCAGTGTTGTGGCTTGTAAGCCAGCAACTTTGGAAGAGTTTGTTGTGGGACTTGAGAGCTTACTGAAGTGTGCTTTAAAAAATTAAGGTCTCCTTAGCTAACATATTTTGTGGAAGTATATTGTAAAAATGTAAGGACTAATAAACCAACACCTTTTTAGTGTAAACAGTGGGCGCATTCCCAGAGTAATGGCAACTACATAATAGAAGTCTGAGAGCTCCCTGACACATGGTCTGGTGTCTTTATCTGCCTGATAAGAATTTATAAGAAACATCATGCCCCACACCCATGGGTCATGACAGAGGCGTCCTGCTCCTGCTCTAACTCCCACTAACTCCTTCAGTACTCTGGAATGAACTCTGTCAGGCCCCACGAACTTCTTATGAACATTCAGACGGTACAACTAGCCCCTTAGGATTTTAGGGCCCACAAATGGAAAGTCACTCCTGCAGTCATGGTCCTCCTCCTCATGGCAATATTAATATTAAACACAGAGGGGGAAAAAGGCATTAAAAAATAGTAACAATTTTTTGAGTTATCCTTACTTTCTGAGGAGTTTGTGGGTGGAGGGTGGTATTGAGCTTAACCAATGTACAGAAAATGATCTTTAATTCTGGAGAATCAATACCCCATAATAATGTTGTATGCCACCCTCTTATTCATAAATCTTCAACTATGTAGCTGTTAGCTTTAATCAACAAAAATCTTACAAATAAGTACAGATGTTGTCATTACCTGCACAGTTTCCCATGGTCTGTACTGGATAAGTGCTGTTAAAATATGCATATTGACTTCAGAGATATTGTTCTAGGTTTGCCTGGGGTAAAATTAATTTTCTTCATAGTAGCTAATATGCGGCTGAGTTTTGGATTTGTGGTTGATAATATAGAGATGGTTCTTCTGTTGCTGAGCAGTGCTTTCACAGTATCAAGACTTTTTCTGATTTTTGTGCTGCCTTGCCAGTGAGTAGTCTGGGGGTGCATGGGTAGGTGGGAGGGGCACAGCCAGGACAGCTGATCCCAAGTGACTGAAGGGATATCCCATATTCCCTATGTTAGGCTCAACATAGAGAGCTGGGGAAGAGGGAAGACGGATGTTTGGAGTGATGGCATTTTTGTGACCAAGTCATAATTAGACATGATGGAGTCCTCCTTTCCTGGGGATGGCTGAACACCTGCCTGCCTGTGGGAAGCAGCAAAATAATTGCTTGTTTTGCTTTGCTTGTATGTGTGTCTTTTGCCTCTCTATTAAGCTGTTCTTATCTCAACCCATGAATTTTCTCACTTTTGCTCTTCCAATTCTGTTGCCAGTCTTGCTGGTGGGGATATGAGTGGGTGGAAGTGTGGGGCGTAGTTGTGAACTGGGGTTAAACCACGACAGGTATAAATTTAGGTTTCCTTTCATCTTTTTATGTGTTTAAAATCTGAGAATTTGCAAACCCATGGAGCATACATCATGCAAAACTTCACCTGTGTTCAGGTGTTGCTGGCACAGAATTTCTATGGAAAATTCTGATTCGTTTTTCAGAAAGCAAATTGCATTTTTTCACCAGTGGTTTGGTGCCACAAATGCTCACTTTTGTTAGTGCATCAGGTGCAAACCAGTAATTCTTATAATCAGCTTGAAATTTCTTTTTCTGAAACTGAGCAAAAGATCATAATTAGAAGTAATGTAAGTAGAATGGAAAAATTATTTAACAGAGCCAAAGTCTTGGCATAGATGATTACTGATACATAATGCTTTTTGGAGGTTGAGACATCAGTAAATCCAAGGACATATCTTAGGAGATGAAAGGTAGATTCTCTAAGTTGCTAGAAAAAAATTACATATGATTTTGCTATATATTGCGGAGATGCCAGCAGAATATTTGTGGTGTATACGTGCATTAATATATTTTTGAATATGTATTTTCTCATTTCAGTATGTAAAACAAGAAAAGCAGCTGAAATGTGATAGTCTGTATACCAAATATTGACAGTTTAGTTAATGAAAATAAATTTTTCAGAGCTAAATGGATTTACAGTCTCTACCTAAGACTTGACCTCTTCATTTTAAAATTTTGCATATGCACACCACGCCTCAGGAAGCTCTGTATTAAAAAAAACAGGCAGTAAAAACTGTAGTAGTACATAGAAATGTAGTGGGTTATCTATTTGCCACACTTGCCTGCAAGCGCAGTACTATTTAACAGTGAGCCCATTTGCTGCAGTTATTCATAGGCTGTAGCAGTGATTTCATTAACTAAAACATTAGAACTAAATTACATCTGTGCTATATGGCGTAGCGAGGGCAGGCAGAGCATATGCGGGAGGACTACATTTGTTATAGCATACCTTTGCTGAGGGCAACTTTAATTTGGCCTTCAGCATTCAGATATACCATGTCTGGAAGCTGATAAATACCACAGTTTTCATGTCCATGCTCAACTCTTACTGCAGTATTCAGGTTTACACAGCTGCATTTCAGTGTCCTCTCTTTAGACCAGCTACTAATGCATCTCTCTTTTTTCTGTCTTCTGCACTACTATGGCACTGATACATAAAATACCCTTTTCTCCAAACCGTGGCTTCTTAATGTGGGTTGAAGCAGATGATGTAGCTAATTCTTCACTAAATTTAAAATTACTTATTAAGTGCTCTCCAACCTCAAAAACTATTTTATGAATCAGAAAGGAACAGAGTTAATGAAGGTCAAACCTTATTTTTCCAGATTCCCCAAAATTCAGGCATTTCAAAGTAATATTCTACAGATGCTTGTGGAAATTTTAAAACATTTAAAAACTACAGTTTTAAAGTTGTTCAGTGATTTACTTCCAAAATAAAGCTTGATGGTCAAACTTATATTTCAAAGCAAAATTTTACTTTCTCTCTCTTTTTTTGCTTTTTTTCCAGTAGAATTAGTTGTAAGGTTAGATATAGTTGCTTTGTCTACCAAAGAAGGATCTTGTGTAAAGGGATATATGATGATAAAATAAAACTAAATGGTCTAATTTAATTTTGTTTGATTGATAACTTCTCTTTCTTCTACATGAAAATGAAGATTTGAAGAAACTAATGACCGAGGATTTCGGGCTTCTAGGAAGTATTTTAGAAGGGAATGAAAAAATATTTTGTAAATTAGAAAGATATATAGAAGTGTCAAATTATGCCATGATGGACATCCTTTATGAGTTTTTTGTATCACTCCAGTTGGAAAATTTCTTAAATTTGTTTTGGATACAAAGGCTGCCTGCTTTTCCCTGTGGGCCTGGAGAGTTCATTATATCACATCTTTAGTTCATATTTCAGGTATAAAGTCTGGTCACTACACCACTTCATCAGTCATTTGTGCTGCTGAAAAACCTATGTTGCCACTACAACTTGAATTTCATTTTGGATGTATTAAGAATTTCTAGTTGGAACGCTGGAGAAACCTTATAAGTTTTGAAAATTAATTTAAGAGGATCATACAAAGCCCAGACTTACCTGCTCTTAGAAGAAAGTCTTGACATCACACAATCAAAATGGGAAATAATTTCTCACCTTGTAAAAGTCAAAGGCATCCTCTGCATTTTTATTATTCTGTTGCAATCCAAATATTATTTTTCCATTCTCTAAGTCTTTCTCATCACTATGTGATCAAACCATTGCCTGGAAAGAAAAGGTTAGATTTATCAATCAAAGTTTGCTAGCAGGGCTCAAAATAATTGAACCCTCAGGAGAAACAAGCCTTGTGTATTTTTTTTGTTGTTGTTGTTGTTTCAATATCTCCATAAAAAGCCATTTCAATATGTTTGGTTCTATGGCAGGAGATTTTATGAAGTGTTTATCCTTTTCATAGTTGTAAAAAGCAAGGCTGATATATCTACAGCTATATTAATATCAGCATCTATAGCTAAATCTCATCTATATTTATATCTGTCTATATATCTGTCTATGTATAGATATGTATTTGCTGGTTTAGTGCCAACAAAACTTTTTCACAGAATCTCAAATCTCTCAGCATGCAAATAAAGATTTTTCAGACTTGGTCAAATCAATCTTTGATTGTGTGTTTTAATGGGATTCTGTCCCGAATCAAATTCTTATATATAAGAAAGACCAGATAGTACCTCTGACAACCAAGTGGTCATCTATGATTTCTAGTCATGCAGCGTTATGCTAGAGCATGTGCAGTGGGTTTCCAATGTTGTTGTAGTAATGGCTGTGATTTACCAAACGTGCTACATACCACATCTTTTGACATAGGTGTTTTAAAATGAACTTACTCTAAAAATCACAATTAAAAACCAAAAAAGTCACAAAAAGGTGTACAATTAGATCCTTCACAGCTGTGTGAATGAGGATACTGCTTACTGTATGGCGCATTTCCCTGAGATTTTTAAGTCATGGTGGACATGTGTAGTGAGTTTGCTTCATACAGAAGAAAGCCCAGATACCTGTAAAATTTGCAGCCTTATACACAAAAATCTCAAGATCTGAAACCTGCTAATAAATTAACAATCTAGGGTTACACTATCATAAACACTACTTTGTATTGATTTGTAGCAGAACACACCTAGTGCTGGTAGCCTGGAGTGCAATCTGCAGGTTGTGCCCTGGCTGGTGGGAAATGGCTGCAGCCCCAAACAACGAGCTGTGAAGGGGCACTGACCTTCTGCCTAACAAAGGGCACAGTCCTGCAGTGCCAGCCATCGCCCAGAGCCTCTGCAGGACCCAGGGAACAGTGAGGAGACCCCAGACTAAATAAAACCATTGCACCAAGAGGCACATGAAAAGGGCATGATGAGTGTGCGAAGAGTGGATGCAGTGACGGCAAGGGTCAGGGATTCCTTTATTCAGGGTCCCTCCCAGGGCACCCACATTGTGCTCTTATTATGTTGCTTCTCCGCAATTTATTACTTAGAGGAACCACAGGTCTGAGACTCTGCTGTGGGACACCCAGGGTTGAGCAGGGAACAGAAACTCGTGTGATGGTGTGGGTGTGAGGTGTGGAGAGAGTCAAGCTGGGCACCCATTGCTTCACTGGAGCCACCTGCTGCTAAGGAGCTTTGGCCTCAGCAGTTAAAGTCTTGGATGGTGTGACTCTGACTCCCAGAGTGACATCTGAATGATCATACAAGAAAATTTCCTTAACAGATTGCTAAGAGGAGAAGTGATCGTATACTACACTGTATACACCAGGATCCCCAATATAGACAAGACATGGACCTGTAGAGTGAATGCAGAGAAGGGCTACGAATATCATCAGAGAGCTAGAACACCTCTTCTGTGAAGAAAGGCTGAGAGAATTGGCCTTCAACAGGGAGAAGAAAACAGTCCAGAATGACCTTTTGTGGCCTTTCATCTGGTGGGGCTTATAAGAAAGATGGAGAAATATTTTTTACCAGTGTCATTAGTGACTGGACAACTGGTAGCGGTTTCACACTGAAAGTTTTTGTGTTGACTTCAGTGAATTTGGATATGAAATATATGCAAACCTGGAAATTATATGACATATCTTTTTTGCCAGCCCATTCTGATCAGAAGGAAAGCTTACCTCTCAGAGTATCTCTGTGAAGAACCCACTTATGTTTAAACACATTCAGCAGATAACAGGCACACACTACTTGCTAGAAAAGTACAGGATGTACCTCCGGGCAACACAGCTCCTAGCCAAGGGGTTTGAGTTCACCAGCTTCCCTTTACAAGAAAGCTGTCAGGGAACAATGTTAAACTTGACTTTGGGCCGCTGTAAGAAATTACCCTTTTTGGTTCACAAAATTCATGATGTGAAATTGAACTTGAAGATTAATAGAGTACCGCTCAAATGACACCTTAAATATCTCAGAAATTGGAATTTCTCAGTCTCAGCGCTTGCTGTGGACACAGCTCTTACACAGCTTGTGAGTCACTTCCTCCTGAAACTAATAATCTTGTGGCTTAAATGTTTTAATTAGAAGTTTGTCGGGTATTGACTTTTACATACAAGGACCATTCATTTGCTTCTTGTATGTTTTCCAGTTGGAATAGTTTCTCATGGAGCCATATGTCAGCTTTTTCCCCACTCAGTGTCACACTCCTGTTGGTTGTCACAGGGAAGCTTAAATCGATAAGCCATTTAGCTCCAGTCAGATGCAACTACAGCATAACACCCAGCTTGGCTCTGCAACAAGTCTGTAACATCCATACTGAATTTAGGGAGAAGCAAACGCATCCGATATAATCTTGTGTCCAGGCATACTTTTTCCAATGGTTTTTAAATCCTTCCCTCAGTTCTTTATATGCATTTGAAAATTTTTAGGAGATATGTTAATATAAATAATTGTGCATTACAGGAAAAAGAATATTGTCAAACAAGGGCATAATGTTGCAAATTTTTTTTTGCTTCAAACATTCATGAACATTTTTTTTAAATGAAACTAGTATTTTGTTCAATTCTTACAATTTGTATCACTTAAAAATCTTGAAATTGGTTTTTCACGTCTCAAGTGTCCTCTGTCCACCAGTGTCACTTTAGCTGTAGAGAAGAAAAGCAGATGAAAATAACTGCTCCAACCAGCAAAAAGTCTAAAATAGAGTCTCTGATGAAAAAAATACCTCATATAGTCCCGACTCATTCTCTTTCTGATAATACATTCCTTCTTAGTTTCTGTTTGTTAAAAGAATTTTCAGTGAATGGATAGATACTTGGCAAAAGTATATTGAAAGAAAAGTTCTCTTTCAGAGTGAACTATATAATGTCCTCTTTCAAAATGAATTATATAAAGTCTTCTTTCAAAGTGAGTTATATAAACCTCTAGTATGAATTTCATGAAAATATAAAATTAAGATGGTACTTGAAACAGTGATGGTGCAGTTCCCTTAACAAATAAAATATTTTGAAAGTTTTGGGGTTTTTTTCCAAATTTAAATAAACCTGAAATGCACGGCTAGATTCATTATCCAAACATTAATCTCCCTAATGAAAAAAATTGTTCCTAGTTACCATTAAATCCATTATTGTTCAATGTAGAAGTCAAACTCAGCTCATCTAAGAAGAGATTTTTGCAGTTTATTACAAAATTTGCCATAAAATTTACACTGGACATGTTAAGTCTTGTAGAGAGGAGTTTTTTTAAAATGGTTGAAATGCTTTTGAGGAAATATTGTTTCAAATAAAAAACACAGTAACTTTTTTTATGACAGGATTTGTGGACATAAACGTTCCTAATAATTTTTTGATGGATACAAATGCCAGCAGCCAGCAGTTTATTTGTGGTGGGAATTATGCGTTCATACAGAGCTGAGAGTCTTACCTGTAGTCGTTCATTACCTAAGTTATACTAGTATTTTGAAGGTTTTATTATATAAAATGATTTATAGAAAATTCACCAGAAATAGAGTTCTTTTTTTATATAACAATGATATTCTCCATATCTGCTGACATTCTGGAAAGAGACTGCTCATCTTTAGTGTTTGATAAGGTGCAATGCAATCCACTGTGTGAAAGAAACAAAGAGAATGGTCAGATCCGCCACTTCAGCAAACTCCACTTTGAGAACCTGTAGATTTTGTAATGCTGTATGGCTTGTTCTGCAGAAGGATCTCCATTCATGTCTCAAAAAATCCTTCTTTAGTGATCAAAATCCTGCACTTGTTGGATCATGGGAGTAGCATGGGGCACAGGGGAGGAAAAGGGAGAAAGTCCTTATGAGTATTTTAACTCTTCCTCTCTCTATGTACCAGTGTGTGTGTACCAGAAATGGTGTCTCTGTTTTCTTTGCAAGGCCTTCAAAATGAATTTCACAGAAAGAAAATAAAAAAGAGTTTAAAAAATTGCACAGTTCAAGGTTTACATGCCTCTCTTTTACCTTCATGCTTTTGCTTGTTTGTGCAGATCCAGATGGATTTGGAAATTTCTACATGAATCAAGTTGTAAAAATATTGCAAAACAATTTACAACATGCCTACTTCCTTAAAAAGCCAAAATAAAACATTCCTAATGAGATTTCAATACTTTTTTCTAGGAAGCATTAATTCCTGACTTCATACATGGTAGCCATTGGGGGATTTTGCCTGATCTGACAGCCAAGAACTGTCTTACTGCACTTGCTGCTGTCTGGCACATGGACTAAGAGGGGCTGAGATTTTGAAACACAAGTCTGCCTTTTCCCTTTGAACAGTGTAAAAATGGATGGTTGCATTGTTAAAGAAAAAAAAATGTCCGCAAACTCTTGAAAAAGCAATTTTTATTAACTTGCCTAGACTTTAGAAGCATGTCATTGAATAACCAAGTTAAAGTGTCAAGCTAAGTCACACACTTACTGAAGACAACTGCAGGTAATACTCGAATTTGACATAGTCAGATAAGCACTACAGGAAATCCTTTGTTTTCCTTAGTATTCTCATTACTAAAGAAGCTGCAAGCTAGAAATTATGAAGTAGACTTATAAGAAATGATGGTATCACCCTGATCTGCTGAAAAATAGCAATATATAACTAGCTCTGTCATACTTTCTAAACTGTTAAATATTTCACATGCATTAGGGAAAGATTTTACTTTTACTGATGAAAAAGGACCATCCCTTGTTTTTCAGAAACTACAAAGCCAAAAAAGTGCCAAATTCTCTTAATCTTCAGGCTTAAAAGAACTAGGAAGAGTATTAATTGGTTTGATTTTCTGTGCCATAAACCAGGAGCATAATTATGCTCTAATCCTTTTTATTTCACACTATAAAATATATGCCATGATTGTCCCACTGCTTTCCATATTTTCCCAGTTTCTGTCTTCTGTGCTCTTTCTATCATAAATGGTTACTTACAAGGTCAGTACACAATTCTGTTTTAGAAATGCGTGATTCTTCTGCATTTTCCCTGTAACCATGGGGGGAAAAAGATGAACCCACCCCCACATTCTCCCCAAGAAAAGGAAGGCTGCAAGCTGCATTGAAGACAGCTGCTGTAGGTTTTCAATGGCAATACGTAATATAATTGAGGTTTAAACCTGCAGAAATTAATGCAAAAATAGATTAGGGTAAAGGCATGTTTGGGACTACCAAAAAAAGAAGTATTATTAGAGTTCGCTAAATTTCACTACTCCTATTACTGAGTTTTAAAAGACAATCATAGAGTCACAAAATGGCCTGGGATTAAGGATCATCTTCTTTAAAGATCATCTAGCTCCAACTCCTCTGCCCCAGTTCCACTAGACCAATTTGCCCAGAGCCCCATCCAGCCTGGCCTTGAACACTTCCAGGGATGGGGCATCCACAGCTTCTCTGGGCTACCTGTGTCATTGCCTCATCACTCCCACAGTAAGTAATTTCTAATACTAGTCTAAACCTACTCTCTTTTAGCTTGTAGCCATTCCCCCCTTGTCCTCTTTACATGCTCTTGTAAATAATCTCTGCTCATCTTTCTTGAAAGAGGAATTGGGGAAAAGGAGCAATTTGTAGCCTTTGGAGATGGCTTCTCTCAAGCGTGAGGGGAAGATACCCATTTAAGCTAGATCTTGTGATCTGGAAGTGGACCACTGCAGATAAGGGTATCCAGTACCTGAAAGAAGTAGAAGTGCTGGAAATCATTTACAGTGATCTAAGAAGTGACAGGGTCACTAAAGATCCAGAGAATGCCCCTTCCACAATGGCTATGTGGAGGAAAGTGGTTCACAAAGTATCAAAGATGTCTCCACCAGCTAACAAGAAAGAAACACAAGATTTTCTAGGCCTTGTGGGGCTCTGGAGAATGCATTCCAGGTTATAAACAGCTTGCAGGCACCCCTCTGTTGAGTGACCCAGAAGAAGAACCATTTCAAGTGGGTCTCTTGAGCAACAACAGGCCTTTGAGCAGATCAAACAGGAATCAGCTTCTTGCAGTAGTTCATGGGCCGGTTCAGACAGGGCCAGATGTGCAAAATATACTCTACACTGCATCTGGGGAGTGGGATCTCACCCGGAGGCTCGTAATTGAGGGGTGGACCTTACCATGGAGGCTATGACACAGGTTATTCATGAATGGGAAACATGTGCTGCAATCAAGCCAGCCACATGAGTAGTCTCCTTGGAACAGAGGGTGGTGGGTGGGTTTCTGATATGGTGAGACCTGGCAAATTGACTACATTGGACCACTGCCACAAACACCTTCTCTCTTGTGGACTCCCTTCATTACTGGCCACAATTACGTCACCCCGAAGCTTTCTCTTTTCTAGACTGAACAATGACAATTCTCTTAGCCTTTCTTCATAGGAGAGGTTCTCTATCCCTCTAAAAAAATTGCTGTCCCTTCTCTGAACTCACTAAAACAGGTCAATGCTGGGGTCTCACCAGAGCAGAGCAGAGGGGCAGAATCCCCTCCCTCACCCTGCTGGACACATGGTTTTGGATGCAGCCCAGGACATGTTTGGCTTTCTGAGCTGCCACTGCACATGGCCAGGTCACGTCCAGCCTCTCATCCACCGGAACCTCCAAGTCCTTCTCCCCAGGGCTGCTCTCCATCTTTTCAACCCCAGCCTGTGTTGGTACTGGGGGCTGCTAAGACACAGGTGCAGCACCTCACACTTGGCCTTGTTAAACTGCATGAGATTCCCATGGACCCACATCTAGAGCTTCTTCAGATCTCTGGATGGCATCCTGTCCTTCAGGTGTGGCAACAACACCACTCAGCTTGGTTCATCAGCAAATTTGCTGAGGGTGCACTTGATCCCCTTGTCTGTGTCATTGATATATGTACTACATAACACTGGTCTCAATGTGGATCCCTGAGGGACACAAATTGTCACTGATGTCCACTGGACTTTGCACCATTGACCACTACCCTCTAGATGTGACCATCCAATCACTTAACTATCTAACAGTCCACCCATCAAGTCCATCTCTCTACTTTAGAGAGAAGGATGTTGTAGGGAGTTGTTGTGCTGAGCATCCTGAATCACCTCCCTGTCCTCCCTGTGCCTTAGGACAGCTTCTAGGAGGATCTGTTCCATGATCTTCTCAGTTACAGAGGGGAGGCTGATGGGTCTGTAGTTCCCAGAGTCCTCCTTTCTACCCTTTACAAAGCTGGGTACAATGTTTCCCCTTTTCCAGTCCCCTGGGACTTCAGCTGACTGTCATGACTTTTCAAACAGGATGGAGAATAGCTTGGCAACTACTTCAAAGTCCCTCAGGACTCTGGATACATCTCATGGGGTCCCATTCACTTATGTACGTTCAGAATCCTCAGGTAATCACGAACATGATCTTTACTTACAACAGGAGTGACTTTGCTTTCACAGTCCCCATTCGTTTACTTGAGAAGTGCGGGAACAGAGGTTGTCATTGAAGATGGAGGCAAAAAGATAGTAACTACTTCAGCCTTCTCCTCATCCATAGTTACCCGTTTTCCAGCATTGTTTATGAGGGGGTGCACCTTCTATGACCTTCCTCTTCCGGTTAACATATCTGTAGAAGACCTCTTGTTATTCTTTGCATCCCTTGCCAGGTTCAGTCCCAGTTTGGTTTTGGCCTTCCTCACCCTGCACAACTGAACTTCATCTCTATACCCTTCCCAGGTCACCTGTCCTTGTTTCCACTGTCCGTGTGTTTGCTTCTTTCCCTTTACTTTGACCAGCTATTCCTTGCTCAGCCATACCAGTCTCTTGCTTTCCCTGCATGATTCTTAGCTCTTGGGGATTGCTACCTCTTGTTCTCCATAGAAGACTTCCCTAAATATCTATCAGCCATGTTCCACTCCCTTATCCCTGAGAGCAGTCTCCCAGGGAATCCTAATGACTATCTCCCTGAAGAGCTGGAAGTTTGCTTTCCTAAATTTCAGGGACCTAATTTTGCTCCTTACCTGACCCATATTCCCAAGGTGCTGTCGCCTGACCCCTAGGCCGCCCGGTGGCCTTGTCAGGAGACGGCTTCTTGCGTCCAAGGAGCCCCAGAAACAAAAGCTCTAAAGTCCCGATTAAAAGGCGCACCGCAGTGTTGCGGGTCGAGCTGGGGTTGATGAATGAGGCAAAGAGACGGAGACAAAGACACTGGGGGGGACCTCCTTGGGTGGAGATTCAGGGTGCAGGTTTATTGACAATAAGGAGGAAGGGTCCCAAAGAGGCACGGAGAGCTTGGGACGTGGATTTTTATACAGGAGGAGGAGACAAGGCGGGGAAAGGCTACNATTGCGGGCCCTTGCGGGGCCTGACCCGCCGCAACACCAAGGAGTGCAAAGTCAACAAATGCAGGATCACTGCAGCCTGGCCTGCCTCCAATCTTGATGTCCCCAGTTACTTGTGCTGGTGACCAACAGATCCAGCATTATATCGCCTCTGATAGGGCTGTCTGTTACCTGGGTCAGGAAGTTATCCTCTATGCATTCCAGCAGCCTCCTGGATCTCCTACAACTCTCTGGGCTATTTTCCCAGCAGACGTCAGGGTGGCTGAAGTCCTCCAGCAGAACAAGAGCCTGTGACAGCAGTGCCTCCTGCAGCTGGAGCCAGAAGGCTTCACCAATAGGCTGTCCTTGATCAGGGGGCTGTTGTGGACACCACACACAGGGTTCCCTTTGTTACCTCAGTCTACAGTTCTTACCCACAGGCCTTTGACATGCCCATGGCTCTTCTTCAGAGATAAGTCTTCACACTCGATCCCCCTATTCATGTAGGGGGAAAACCCTCCGCCCCTCCTTCTCCCACTGCTTCTTCTGAGCAGCCTGCAGCCACTGAGAGTTGCATCCCAGTCATGGGATTCATCCCACCAAGTTTCAGTAATGGCAACAAGGTCATAACTTTCTAGCTTCATGGTGACTTCCAGCTCCTTCTGTTTGTTGCCCATGTTCCATGTACAGATATAAAGGCACCTGAGCTGGGCTGTAGGCAAAGCTGTCTTCCTAGAAGTATACCCTTTAATTCCTTTGAAATATTTCCTTCATGTTCACTTGTTGGCTTCTGTTACGTCAGGAGTCTCTGTAAAACTGAAGGTGTGCTCCAGTGTGGCCAGCACAGTTCAAAGTCAATGGCTGAGGGGCCTCACCAGCACCCTCTAAGCTTTTCATATCATCCCAAAGCTTACTGAGGACAAGCCCAGCATTACACCAGTTCCACATCAGATCTAGTTTAAATAATCCACACTATTACACAGGATTTAGCAGTGGGCAGTGTTCAGGGTATCAGTTTCCTGACAAAGGTGGTAGCAGTCAGAGGTAGTAGGTATAGCCCAAACTTAGCCTCCCCGCCAAAGTAAATGTTTTTGGTTGGTAATCCAAGTCCTGGTGTGTGATCAGTATAGTACTGTCAACATTAACCACAGCTCATCCTTGTTCTGTAGTAGTTTCCATGTCAAAGTGAAACAAAATAGTCCACTGGTGTTTCCTAAGCCTCTTTTCAACTGTGCAGTGTCTATGCGGCTCAGCCTGTTACTGTCAGTTTTACCCTGTAAATAAGACTCCTTTGTGTCCAGAAAATAGACTGGTTTGAACTCCTCCCCAGTTTATCCTCTTGCTAGACTTTCTCTGTACTGAGCCTGTTTATCAATGGTGATACTCTAGCATTTGTTTTGTTGTTTGTTTTTTTTTCTCTCATGTCTCGTGATATAACTATATATTAATTGTTACAGGACAGAATATGAAGATTTATTCAAGCCCTAGGCTGCATATCTGATCAGTGATTGGTAAAGTCTGACCAAAATCTTGCACTAAAGTACATTTAAATCTTAAATATTTAAAAGCCTGTTAACTGGTAGACTTGATTGTTTCAGAATATTGTTTCTCTGTTCTTCAGAGCTCAAAAGTATTTTCCTCGATACTAGTGGCTTGCAATATTTTTCTGCTCTCTGCACGTACTCGTCTTTAGTTTCTGTTTTCCTGATAAACTGTAAGAGTAGGAAAGCAGAATCAGGTGTCTGATATGGAATTAACATAAAATTTGAGAGTGGAGAGCACACAATTTAGCCCAATCATTTGAGAGGAAATTTTTTATATGTATTCTACCTCTTCATTTTTGGAGACAATAGAATACACTTGAATTAAGGTCCCTGTGTGTGTTTAGTTTGAATATTGAAACATAATCTGATAACATTTTTCATACTAATTTTGACCACGTTTCTCAATAAACTTAGGTAATTCTGAAAACTTATGTTTATTTTCTATAAATTTAATACTTGTTTTAAGCTTCTAGTTGCAGTTGTACAGTCTTCCTGGACTGAAGGTTTGCCACTTGCAACTATGAATTAGTAATTCAGCATTCCATTTAGTAACTATGAAAAAATGAAAATTTGTCTGTATTCCAAATTTGAATATCGGCAGTCCTCATTAAAAAGTACCATGTCTTCACAGAAAAAGTAACAAACTAACTTAATACCTCAAAAAAAAAAAAAAAACCCAAAAAAAAAGAAAAAGCCCCATACCTGTGAATGCTCTGGATCTATGATGCTTTGTAGTGTTTCTGTGCATTTCTGAGGGCAGATACATTTTTCTGGTGACAATTTTTTGTTGAGACATTATGGGTTTTCTGTTCTTCAGATTTAGCCACTCTACCATTTTCATTTGTTGATCTGCAGATATTTTTAACAATACACCAAATCACTGGATTAAGTAACTCTGCATTTAGGGCCTTGGAAAAATCAGAGTCTGTGCAAACTTCACGAATAATATTTGCCAAATTGTAATGAAGCTTTTAGAGTCATTGTAGATATTTGTGAATGGCTGCGCAACACATGACCACAGCACAAAACTGTCCTGCTTTACTTATCTGCAACACTACTTTGATGAAAGTAATTCCCTCCGTGCAATATATAGCACTAAACCCTGTGATCCCTCTTCATTTGTTTCTACTCTGATGGAAATTCCTACCTGTACGTTCCTTTCTCCCCAGTCCATTTCTTAATTTTGATGAACAACATACTTACTATAGATCAGATAACATGCAGTGTATCAGTCGAATGCAGTGTATGTTGTGGCAGACTTGTATAGACTGAATAATTTCTGCAACTGCTTAGCACCTCAGACAAAGGTATAATCATGTCATGAACATCTCCAATCTTAAAATTTCTTTGCATTTCTAGCAAAAAAATAGAAAGAAAATGAAGAATTTACTAGATTAGCATTTCTGATTTCTAGGGTTACACATTGCATTTAAATGCAGTAAATTAGAATGTGTAGCTATTTTTCAGGTAGGATTTCAGAAAAATTCCATTGTAAAATTACTAATAAGAGTAAAATTATTCCTGGAGTTTAAAATGTAAGAAAAATAATCGGTGTAATACTGTTACTGACAATATTATCTTTTAAGATTTCCTTCAGATATTCTTGGACCTTCATTGTGAGAAGTGAACAGCTTTGTAGATATGAATTCTGTTACTGCTGTACTGTTTCTAATACATTTTTTAGCAGCTAAATGTCTTTATACCACTAAACAACACCTACTTGCAAGTGAAAAGGGAACAAAAGCTCATAAAATTGCAATCAAATATTTATTTCTCTTCGGCAATAAGATTAATTTTATCACTCTAGATTTATGACCCTGGAAATTTTTTGCCGGATATTTAATATATCAAAATAGCAGAACAAGGGAGTCTGAGTTAGGTAATGCTTTGTGAAACTTATGATGTACTGAAGACAAAAGAATTTGGGTTTTTTTGCAGGACTTAATAAAACAGCAACAAAATTGAATTAGCTTGGCATAAAGTTTAATTGCCTGACAAAAATTTGATAGTACTATTGTGTTACAGTCACTGTATAACATACATCAGAGTTGTCTTTTTTCTAGCCTGATTAGAGATTGTGCTCTGCTTCATAAAAAGGGCAACATTTATTTGCCTATGGGCTTTATAAATGGGGAAATGTATAAATGGGGATATGTAATTAGATTTGCATTTAATTTCTTTTGACTGCTTTTTAGACCTGAAGTTTGGGAAAAATCTTGTCTGTGATAATACAGATAGACTTCAATGAATTTTCATACGTTCATAACTTACATACACTTTAAATCAAAACAACAAAAACATTTTCTTTTTCAAAAACCATCACATAAAACAGAAAAATATTAAGGGATTTTGAGATGAGTATTAATTTCTACTTACGCTATGAGATAGTTCCACAGAAAAGTATAAGCACAAAATACCATATTCTGGTGAATTGTGTGATTATATCTATTTGTATACTCCAGTTGATACTGTATAAAATATACACATGAAAATATCACAATTATCTTTCACCATTTTTCTAAATTTAATATTTTTAGATGAAAAGAGCTTTTTGTTTTATGTAACATTGTGGAAAGCACCACAACTATTGATTATAAGATTTTTCTTCACTATTCCTCAAACTATTTTTCCAAACTATTCCTCAATTTTTTTTAATACTAAAATGACCCAGAAAAAGAAAAATATTAAAATAAATAAATAAATATGACTTTGTATTGTTGTTGTAAATTATGAGGCTTTCCATAAAAAAAGCACACAAGTCACACTGAAAGCATGTATGTTGGAAAAAATCACTACAGTGTTTTCTCTGCTGGGGGTACTGAGGTGCTGCTTCTCATTTCTAACTTTGTGTTCAGAGATCGTATTGGTACCAGAAAACTACATCATGTGATACAGAGAGTTAAATTCTAGTGCAGACCAAGTCACCATAAAAGTCTTAGTCCATAAATCACACTGTTTCAGAAAGATACAGACTTCTACTGCAATTTTAGGACGTCAAAACTTTCTCCATAAACAACAAATTCAGAGAAAAAGATTCTAATGCACTCTTTTCTATCACTTTAATAGGCTGGGTCTGTGCAGATTATTAACTGTGATGCAGCTGCAAAATATGAGAACTCTTTTTTTATAATTGAGTACAGCTAAATTTTAAGACCATTATAAAATGTTTAAAAGTGAAGGACTGAAAGTTAAAAATGGCAAATCATAGCTAAGGCATAAAACATATTTATTGAGTGAAGTAACTCTGTACTTCCTCAAGATTATATTTACTATTATGCATGGACAACTGAGATAGGAGATTTTAAGGTCTTATCACCAGGAAGATGCTGATAATGTTTTAGTCAGTTCTTCCTTTGACGTTTTTAAAGAAAGATAGTGCCTCGTGTATTTTAGTACGATTTAAAGCAATGGCAGGTGAAGGGTTGCTGAAATGATAGATTCTGTATGACATATTTATTGGTATAATGCATACAATTGGTAGATTAAAATGAAAGAATTAGAAGCCTACAGCCCCAGGGAAGATTAGGAAGGACCTTAAAGCCTATATTTTTTCCTCCTGGAATTGTTGAGAAAACATGCTTAATTAGCATAAAATGCATTAGTAGCAATTAAACAAAGTTGAGGTCAACAAATTAACATTTTAAAAAAAATTTACATATGACTTCTTAATTTTAGAAAGTCAACAGCTCAGTGAAAATGACATGTGATTTAAATAGTGTGTTCTGATATTGTTGGAATAAAACCACACTCTATCCCTTCTAGGTCAAGCATAAAATTATTACGTTCACTTAAAATGATCTAACTTTATCAAGACTGCAACTCTGTCTTAATTTCTAAACAAACCTAAAGCTATAAAATTCTGAGATCCCGTGCTAAGGAGAAGTATTATTCAAACTTAATTAAGTGACTCTTCTTGTTGAAATTTTTGTTCAGAGAAAAGCAAAATAAACATTTAAGTACTTACTGTGTTTCCTAAGACTGTATCATGCAAATCAACAGCAAGAGTCTATTCTTCTTGGACTGTAAGCTCTTTGAGTGTCTTCCCCCTGTGTGAAGAAATTTTCTGGAAGGTTAGCAAGTAAAAATTGCTGTACCCTTAAAATTCTTAACTCATGCCCTGAAACATAATCTCATTCAGTGATGTATAGATGAAAGCCCCTGGTTTTATTACCAGAGACATTAAGTATAATTTACAATATAGACTTTGCACTTAGGAAATCTCCTTAGTGATGTCCTCAGGTGGACAACTGGAAATATGATAAACAAGAGAGAAAGCAATTGATTCTACAAAAATAATCCTCCCCACCATAACAGAGATGCTTGTGATACGACTGCCTCTAAAGATGTGTCTGGCAAGGGAAAAGTCAACAGAAGAAACATGTCTTTTGCAGATGTGTAGACAAACCTTAAAAGGGATTAGGTGTCTCTTTTTTCAGTAGTTGTTTCCCAGCAGATGTTACAAAGCAGAAGCCATCACAGAAAATTTCATGTACAGGGCCACAAGTCACAGGTTTAGAATTCCTGGTTCTTAATGAGCAGAATGGAATAGCAGATGCATAGCAAACTTGCCAGGGTCACTGAGAGCTACTGCCAGTGGTGATGTAAGTCAAACGTCCTACCAAAATATGCTTGTATCAAAAGAGCTTTTCCTCAAACTGAACATACTCCTTAAAAGTTTTCTCAAGTGTTTTTTATCTAGGATTAAGGGAATATACTTCAGAGTATCACAATTCCTTCAAATCAAATGCAATTATTTTCTTCTGTGTTATCTGGCCAGTTAATTCTGTCTGAAGGATAATGTCTTATTATTACATTGGTAGTTTAGGTACTATAGGGTCTAACCTTATTCTCTATAACCTTCACTAATTGTGCAGTCTAAACAGAGCATTCCCTCTGGCTGAACTGTTGCACTTCATCTAAACACTACAGGTAGTCAAACAGACAATGAAATGAATCATTCAACATTTTAAAATAGAACTATCATTCCGTGGATACTTTCCACATTTTCATACCACTCTTGATTTAAAAATACCTACCTGTGTAAGTACTTGAGTTTCTCATAGGCTGGATATTCCAAAACCAAAAAGAAATGCAGGCTAGAATAGCCTAGGGTAATATAAAAATAATAGGGTAATGTTAAGTAATTGAATATGCAGAGGAAGACATCAGGAGTGTTTAGCCACAGAATTTCACTGTGATGGAAAATAAACCTGAATTATCTCAAATGTCTCAAAACATTGGAAAAGTTAAGAAAAATCATTGACAGGATGATAGATTAGATAATTAGAACGTCCTTTTTGCCACTAATTTCTCAGTAGCAGACAATGAGTATAGTCTGTCTGTTATTAACTTACTACCTTGCCTATTTTGATCATTGATATGACAGTTCTTATCTCCTCAGACAACAGCACTCCTGTGTATTTAAAAAAAATATTTCCAGCAGAAGGCTGACCAGACATATCAACACAATTAAGAAATGAAGTATTCATTCTAGGAACTGGAGTATTACTGGGTTTTTTTGAGTAGAGACAACTAAAATGTTGATATAAAACTACCACTGAAGAATTTAGATTTCTGAAGTAAAAAAAAAATAAAAATTCTATTGAAATCTCAATTATGACTCTCTAGTTTAAAATTATGTTTGTTACAATGTCTCTTATTTATTCCTGTATATGAGGACAAACTGTTGTCATTATCATGTTTAAAGTCTGATAGGAACTGCAAAATAAGTTCTGGTGGAGACAATGCTCAGCAGTTTGCAAGTCACAAATACAGCAATTTTAAAGCAGTTAAAGTAAGGAAAACAGGTTTTGATTTTTCTTAACCAGTCATCTGAACTAGCTTTTGTAAAACCACATTTCTGCATGGAAAGTGAAGAAAAAATCTAGAATGAAAGAAAACCAAATTTTTTGACTCAGACATTTGTTTGACTAGCAATTCTTTAGATATATTCTTACAAACAGGGAGATATTTTTTGTAATAGCATTACAATACTGTGATAGTGTTAAAGAAGATTTAACAGCCCAAAATATGCACTTTGTAGCATTCGTTAAAAGAATGGCTGTTGCCATTTTTGTATTTTAAACAGCAGCAAAAGATTTTGAAAAATAGAGTCTAACTTTTCATTCTTACTGAAAAGCACTCTGGCCTTTCTCAGGCTACCTGGTCGTATGACCTACCATGGTTCATCCTATAAAAATGAATTTGATTTTCAAAGTGTCTTGAACATCATAAACAGCCCTGAAGTGCCATAATTTCCAAGTTTTTCTTTATCAAACTATGATGCAATATGAGCTCTGCTTTTTCTTTGACTTGTTATTTGACCTTGAAAAAGGTCTGTGTAAGCACTACTCCACAAACTTTAAATTTATTTGAAATACATTTTTTTGAATCATAGTACCTGAATCACAGCATGGAAAGAGGAAAAATAATTTATTGATGAATGAGTAACACAACATTTTAACCCTTTTATGCAATACTCTGAAACACATGCACACAGGGAAAGGAGTTGAACAGGAGTGGCAAGACAAGGACATTAAGTCTCTTTTTGAATTTTCCTCTTGGAAGATGATGTATGGTTCTTTTATCAGTTAAATTCACTGGATGGTCCAAGGACTGCTGACTGTATTTTCTGATTAAATATAGGCTTCAGAAGTCTGGTGGCCTGTAGCACACCTGCCTTTTTCCAAGGAAAACTGCATCCACACTAAACCAGTCTTCAGAGTAGGAGTATCTTGGTTGAATGATTAACAACTTTGGTTTTGTAAATATAATTTATGATAATTGGACCAGATCATAAAATTATTCATATTAACAAAAATAAGATTTATAATTACACAAATTCTTTCACTAAGAAAATGATTCAATCAGTAATAATAATTTGAGGACATTTGCTGCCTACTGAACACTAAGTGCATGTTCACAGCAGAAACATTGAGAAAACCAATTGGAAGGCTTCCAAATAGATTCTTATGGTCTGTCATGTCACTAATTCACAAATTAAATCACTGCTGAAGAGGAATATGGTATAATTTTTCAGAACAACTTCAAAGACAGTTACAGCCAATTGTGTCTGTGATTTACACATCAAAGTAGTAATACTAAAAATACTTAGTTATGCATAGCACTTTGATCCTTGGGTCATGATGCACTTGTCAAAGGTGGATAAATATTACTTTTCCCATTTTACTGATGAGGATACTGATTTCGTCAGGGTGCTCAGTAAAACAAAGTAAAACTGAAAATTATGCCTCTGTTTTTAGCACACTTCACTTGACAAAGCTATATAGTATCTAGATTCTGTAGTATCTATCTTGTTATCTAGTAGCAAGAAGTATCCATTGTGTAGAAACCATATTCCAACTTGTAAAACTGGTGGCCTGATCCAGAGGACTCTGTAATCAGCACAAGTCTTCAGTCAGCATTGTTTAGGCTAAAATGCTCTTCCTTGCTCTACTGCTTCACTTCATCACCTACTGCCTCATTGTTGTCTTATACTGTTGTATTTCTATGATTTCAGTTACATCCTATTGAGCAAGTGAAATGTGATAACTTATCAGTTACCAGACTGCAGCAATTTTTTTTGCCAGTAGTTTAAATAACTAAAGAAATAATGTTATGATAAATTTTTCTGAGCAGCTGGAGAGATAAGAGACACTAAGGTGATTGACAGTAGTGCATGGAACTGATGTCAAGAGATGGCAAGGAGTGATGGGGAAAGATGCTGCCTGTGGGTGACTGAGAGTTGTACATAAATGAAGGGGGCTTCTGGTTCAGACCCTTGATAGAAAGTACAGTTTCAGAGGAGAATAAAAAGGAGTGAATGGAGTGAAACAAGCCTTTAGATGAAAAAGACTTGTACACTCAAGTGTCACAAAAGAGTGGTTAGGCTGCTCAAAGAATCATTGTCAAAGGTATTGGCAAAAAAGAGGTTTTAATATAAATCTATGAAAGTATGACTTTAACAGAGTTCAATGGCAAGGTTCACTCTATTACTTACTACGTGGATGAAGCATACATAGGAAAATCAGATTAGATTCAACTAAGAATGATTTACACCAAGACCAAAGACCCAAAAGAGTAAGGGTGAAAAGGATACAGATACAAAAGATAAGGGTGAAAAGGGATTTAGCAGCACTTACTCATCAATTAGTTGTATTTACTGTGATGATAATAATAATGACTGAATTATAAATCCATGGTAACATTCATACCATAACCAATTCACACACACAGAGGCACAGAAATGTATGCATCTATACCCATGTGTGTAACAGTACCCATCAAAAATTCCCCGTGAGTTTAGGTAAACATGTCAAATCCCTCAGCATTTCTCAACAGCCATGACAGGCATTGGTTGCACCTTGAGGAGTATGTGTGTGTGTAAGTGGGTATCAGCATAGGTCTCACTGTCAACAATGATTTTCTGAGTATCAAAAATTTAGAATCTTAGAATCCTTTAGATTGAAAAAGACTTCTAAATTCATTGAGTCCAGCTATTAACCCAGCACTTCCATGTTCACCACTAAACCATGTCTCCAAGTGCCACATCTACATGCCTTATGTACACTTCCATGGATGGAAATTGCACCACTTCCCTGAGCAGCCTGTCCCATTGCCTGACCACACTTTCAGTGATTTTTTTCTTTTCAAACATCCAGTCTGAATCTTCCCTTTTGCAGCTTTAATGCCATTTCCTCTCTTTCCATCACTTGCTACTTGGGAGAAAATACTGACCCTCACCTGGCTGCCCCCTCCTTTTGGGCAGTTGAAGAGAGCAATAAGGTCACTCCTGAGCCTCCTTTTCTCCAGGCTAAACACCCCCAACTTCCTTAGTCACTCCTCATAAGACCCTTCACCCAGGTTTACATAAAGCTAGAGTTTGCTTTCTTTAACCTAGTGCAATAGAGCTCTTTCAAAGAAGTAGTGTGCCAGGGTTTCAAGGGTGTGGCCTTGAAACTGCCATAACTTATTTGTTAATAAATATGTTTGGCAATAATGTATATTATTATTATCATTATTATCCTTAGTATTATCCTTAGACTCTATTTCCACGCAGGATTTAAATGGAAATTTAGAACTTCAGTGTTAAAATTCAATATTACTATACAGATTTTCTATTCACAGTCTCAGGCCTAGTAAAGCTAGACAATCATAGAAGCATAGAACGGTTTGGGGTGGAAGGGACCTTAAACATTATTTAGTTCCATCCCTTGTGCCTTGGGCAGGGACATCTTCCACTGGACTAGGTTACTCAAAGGCTCATCCAACCAAATCTTCAACACTTCCAGGGATGGGATATACAAATGGGATATACAAATTCTCTGGGCAAACTGTTTCTGTGTCTCACCACTCCCACAAGGAAAGAATTTCTTCCTAAAACCTAAACGAAACCTACTCTTTTTCAGTTTAAAGCTATTAAGCCTTCTCTTATCACTATTAGTCCTTGTAAAAAACCCCTCTTCACTTTTCAGGTAGGATAGTGGAAAACTTTAGGGATCATGAAGTAATTGAAAGAGTTCTGGAAAATGCCCTGAACAGAATGATGCAGGATACTCTTAATATGCAAGATATTTTTGGTTCTTTGCCAAACATAGTTCATAATTTTGCAGCTGTTATTACAGAAAAGAGTAGTTTCAGCATAAACAGGGACAGCAGAATAGCATTTTGATTCCTCCTTCCTCCCCACAGTATATATAGAGTAGAATAGAACAGAATAGATTGGAATAGAACTGAACCAGTTGGAAAGGATGTACAATGATCATCTAGTCCAACTGCCTGAACACTTAAAGCCTGACTAAAAGTTAAATCCAGCACTTTGTCTCACTCTTGCAGGTTTTGTCCTGTCATTCTCTCCTAGTCAAAAAGTGCAAGGATGATCCCCTCTGCTCAGCACCCATCAGACCTCATCTGGGCATTGTATCCTGCTGGGATCACAGGCAGGAAAGAGGAAAAAGAAACAAGAAAGGCTCAGGAGAGTCAAGGACAGTCTCTGGGGCTGGGGCTGGTTCATCACAGAGCAGAGGAGGTGTTAGACCACCAGACAGCATACCACAGTGCCTATGAGGAGGTCATAGAGGGGATGGCACCGGTGTCTTCCTAACACTTCCTGATCAGGGAATGAGGGACAGGAGCATTTTCTGAAACCAGAAAGCTGGAGGTAAGGAAGAGAAATCAAAATCCCTGTGGGAACCATTAAGCACTGGAGTGGAGTGAGCTGCCCAGAGAGTTTGTGGCATCCCTCCGTCTGAAGGCTTTCAAAACCTGAGTGACCACAACCCAGAGCGCAACATTTAGAAGTATGCGAAGGGATACTGGCTGAAGTCCCAGAAGAGAAAGCACTGCCACTGGAAATGTAGCAAAGGTTTCTGAAGAGGCTGCAATGCCAGAAAAACACCTTCTGTCTTTATTTGCTTCAGCAGCTTTCACAAACATTTATTTGGAATAAAGTAGACCAATTCATAAGTGACCTACAGTGATCATTTGGTTTAATTGCTTGAACACTTCAAGAGCTAACCAATACACAGAGTATTTTGAAGGCCATATGTGGCGGTGGTTCAGCCTGCCCAGGGACCTGAGCTAATTTCATGGGTTCGGTTCCCCGCCCGCGATAGTGGGGGGGAGGAAGAATCCATTGAGGACGCTGAATCTGTCACATCGGTGTGACAGACACCGCCTTGAGGGTGTCAACCGAAGCCTGTCCATCGGGCAGACACCTCCCTGTGGCTGTGCCTCAGGCTGACACTCCTCCTTCTCAGCTCTGCCCCTTTTCAGAAAGTTCGCTTTTTCTAAGTTACTGATTGGTTATAATGGTAATGCATATTCAGTTGAGTTATTCCATACTCTATTAGATTCTAGAAGGTTCTCCTTTCCTTGTTTCCCCATTGGATGTTGTAAACTTATCCCGCCTTCTGCACTTTCTCATTTGCCAGCTGTCAACCTTTGTCACTGTGTTATTGGTTGTTGCTTAACCACGCCCTGAGATTTCCCTTGTTATTTAAACCCCTGTCACGTCCCATCCTCGCTTCTTCTGAACCCCTGCTCCCGAGTTCATTAAACCTGTTTCCGCCAGAAGAAGTCCTCCTCGTCTCCTTTACCTCCGCCGCGTCGCCTTCTACTACCCGCCTCAGCCTAGCCCTTTAGAGCGGTGCGCTCTTTAACAGGACTTTCGGTTTCCTTGGCCGAAAAGCATTGTTCGGTCTTCGGACCACAAACGTTGCTCCTGCCAGGGCCACCAGGCGGCCCAGAGGTCAAAGCGGCAACAGGCGTAGACGAGAAGTTTCCTTTGAAGGCACTGGCAGGTACAGACCATTAACAAACTTTCTGGTAGGCCTGTTTCAGGGTTTGACCAACCGCTTGAGAAAGAAATTCTACCTAATCCCTGAATCCCATGGAGAAAAGATCAGCCCCTCCCTCACCACTTCCCCTCGTCAAGAAGCTGTACAGAGCATCAGTTCACTCCTCAGCCTCCTTTTCTTCAGACCAGTCAAACCCTGAGTTCTCAGCCACTCCTCACAGGAAGTGCCTTCCAGCCCTTCCACCAGCTTTTTTTCCCCTCTCCAGGATGTATAGCGTTAGCCGTTGGGCTGCCCGGGTGGCCCTGGCACGCTACACTTTCCGCGGCCGTTAGGACCTTAGCCTTGGAATAGCGTTAGGCTCAATGGGAGCCTGGTGGTCTCTCGGCGCACCCGATGTTTTGGGCTCCGGCCTTGGCCAATTAACTGACGAGGATAAAGGAAGGAGAGAAGGGAGATTCTCTTTGAAGCAGACTGAGACGTTTATTTCCAATCTTGGTGGGGGCGAGAATCTCAAGGGACAAAGGAACGAACACAGGGTTTTAAGGAACAGAAAAAGGGGAGGGATTTACACCAATGTCCAATGGGGAGAAACAAAAGGGGAGGAAGTAAGGTACAAACAACCAACCACAGAGCCATGAGGGAAGAGACAACCCAAGGGAACCAATCATAAGCCAAATAGAACAGAATTTTCTAGAAAAAGGGGCTGGTGTTAACATGGGGGGCAAGGCCTTCAAACCAAGGATCCGCCTACAGACCGTCCCTCTGGGCGGAGTTATCCGCCCATTGGATGACAAGACTTGGAGGGACAGGAGGCAGAGCCCAAGCGGGCCAAAGCGCACCGCAACAAGGATGTATTCAGGGACCTTTGTGGAATATGGGGTTACATTTGTTAAAGCGGTTGAGGCTCACGCTCACCAGAAGGCCCTGTGGGAAAGGCCCGGCTGCACGGCCGGAAGTTGGCTGAGGGCTGAGAGGCAGCTGTGCGTGAGGAGAGAGTCGGATGAGTGACAGCTGGCAGTGAGGCTGTGATTGGCTGGAGGAGCGCGTGGACAGCACATGGGCGGGGAGCTGATTGGGTGATAGGACGCGTGGACAGCAGCACGGCAGCTGTGCCAGCCAATGGGCGCCCTTCTGCTGTTGGGTTCTGTTAGGCTTCGGTTGTGTTCGGTTGAGATTGAGGGTGCAAAGGGGGGGTGATTTTTGGCAATGATCGGGTCTTCTTGGGGCATGCAAGGGGGTCTGTAGGCTTTGTTCCGCGTTGCTACAGACCTTCACATCCTTTTTGAACTGGGGTGCCCAGCACTGCACACAGGATCTCAGGGTGAGGCTGCACCATGGCTGAATCCGGTGAGATGTTCCTGTCTTTTGGCTGGCTGGTGATGCTGTGTGTGGTGCACAGTGAGATGGGGTTTGCCCTCCTGGCTGCCCGGGCACACTCTGCTGACTCACACTGAGCTTACTGTCCACAAGCAAGTCCTTTTCACCTGTGCTTTTTTTCTCAAGTAAAAACTTATTTTCTGGATTCACTGTATACATATCCATGAAATTTTTGCTATGGAATCTGCAAGAAATTCCATGAAAAAATGAAAGGTTTCGTATATTTTTACGTTAGAATGTAAATCTGGTTCTATAACCTAATGAAGATAATTTCTTCTTCAGAACTGCATATGGTAGGAGCACAACGAACTCTCTACTCTTTGACCACAGCAGGGCTCTTAGAGAGAGAAAGAAGAAGAGAGTGAGATATTAAGCAAAGATATCACTGCCATGTGAATGGTGGATTACCAACACCACCAGTGTCCTGCTGGTCCTTCTTCCCCCTGGTCTTCTTGGTTGTGGAATCCCCAAAGTCATTCTTCTGGAGATACCACTTATATGTCGTCCAGATCCAGGGCATCCATGGGGTGCAAATGCCATTCTCATAACTTGAAGTGGCATGTGTATAGGCACTTGTACCCTTTGCCATAGTTTGTTTTCCTACATGGGAGTTTTTTTCTGGATGTGTTACTCAGATCAGCCTCATGAGGCCTGGAAATTAGCATCTTCCTGTTGTTGCCGTCTGCATATATCATGAATTCTGCTGTGGTGGCTTAGCTTAAGGGAACTTTCTTATCTGACAATGTTCTGAGGCATGCAACTGCATTCTTTAAGTCCTCACAACCACCAACTCAAGAAACCTTTTGACTCAAGAGAAAGACCCAACATGTAGACTAATTAGCATGAGAAGTGAGAGAATCATTTAACCAATAGATGGTAGAATACTAATGAGTAAGAAAACTAAGTAACTTGTAGCAAATAAAAAGAGGATTTCTTTGTTTTCTAAAATGTATATAAAGATTGAAGTTTTGAGAATCAGTTCTAGCTTTGTGGATTTACCAGCTAGCTCTCATCTTGGCACAAATATGAAATAAACAAATACCTTAACTCTTTGTGTGAGATTGCTTTACTGCACACCGTGTGATAAATCCCACTTTTAGGGACAACAGGAGCAATACCTGGGCCATACACCGGCTATATAGTTTAGTATTTATTTCACCCAGAAAATGCTTCCTTTTACTCCTTCTACAGTATGATGTATAAGTCTCTCAGGAGTTAACCCAAAAATCCTAGAATCAAAACTCTTGAGAAATACAAGCACTATAAATATAGCTCATCAGTTTTCCTTTCAGAATTCAAAACTATCAATAAATGTGTCTATTTTTTTAATATTTATATATACATATTTCTCTCAAAGCAGGTTCATGCAGTGCAGTAAATCCAATCCAAAATGTTCTCTAACCTAGTGAAGAGGCAGATGGAAAAAGAGCAGATGTCATTACGTTGCCATAGTCTAGTGCACTGTTGTAGGTGATCATATGGTGTAGTGAGGAGAGCAGTACATGGACCCTCCACTTGGAAAAATGGAAAATGCATGAATTATCTATCACATCCAATTTAAAAACCTACATACTTGGTCCTTACCAAGGAAGGAGACATTACCACACAAGTTCAATAGTGCTCTAGTACTACAGTCAGCAGTTTCCCAAAATGCTGTGTTTCATCCTGTTTTTATCCATTTTGCTACCATCACTGCTTTCTGAATTCAACATAAGATCTTACTACTCTTACTCATTTTAGAACTCTACTCTCTTCTACAGCTCATCTGAATTTTTAGCTGTAATAAGCTAGGTCCAAGTCCTTGTAACAGCTGAACAGCTTTGTTCTCTGGAAGTGTTGGGGCACTGCAAGGCCAGAGTCTCCCTGGGGAGTATAATTTGGTGTCCCTTGCACTTGGTGCCCCTGCTGTTCCTTGCAACACCTTCCTGAGACTCCTTCCTTCTCCCTGGTGCTACAGTTTCATGGCATCAGGAGCAGTGCCCAATGGCCCCACACCTTGCTATTGTCCCATTTCCTACTAATACAGACTGCAATTTAATACATTGTAGCTGACAGTATATGGTCAACTGGATAATAACACACGTACATATGCACACACATTTGTACAGGGTTCTCATTCTTCACCTTTATAAGAAAATGCTTTGAATGTAATGCTCTGGAGGAGGACAAGAGTAACCAGGCCAAAATTCAAAGGTCCTAGAGGGTGCAATATGAAAGCATCTGAGTTCTATAAGACAAAGCAGAGGATCAGAGAGGTAGGGGGCAGAAGATTTGAAACTTTCTAATTTTGGAAAGGTAAAATTTGCTGTGAAAATAAAATCATCTCTTTCCTGCTTGCTTCTTTGCTGGCAAAAAAAAAAAGTCACGCTAAAATATTTTTATAATGCAGTTTTGGTATCTCTCTGGTTTTGAAAGAAACACCCTCCTCTTTACCCCAGGCAAAACAATTCGTAAATATATATAACATGTATTTATATATGTATATACATATATTATGTATAAAAGAGCCTGTCCTGTCATTCTGACCTAATTCCCCGAGGTTCACTATCAAAATTTCCCCGCACCTTGTCTCCGTTACCTAAGGTGTTGCCCTGACCTGACATGTGGAATATCATAGTATCAACAAGAGATTTTTTCCTATTTCAGAATGCAGAATGCAAGAATGCAAGGTTGTTGTGCCTGCTTTAGAAAATTTTTGGTTAAATAAAATAAAATGAAAAAAGAAGAATTCAATTTTTTTATGGTTACTTACATCTTTTCATGTTTGTCATTAACTAATGTCATTTGGGACTTGCAAAAGTTGAGCATATTGGTTGATATATTCTTTAAAATACAGCACACCATATTATAGATGGGATGTTACTTGGAGAATTCTTCAAAAGTCTTAGGAAAATTTTATCTTAAGATTTTCAGTAATGAGCTCACAAGAAAAAAAAAAAGTAATTGCTGCAGAAATTCATTGATGACATTCAGCTGGAGGGAAATGCCAAGGATAGAGGCTGATCAGAACATTGTAAGGGAAGAACTGAATGGTATTAGGAACTGGAGCAGTAAATTGACAGTGTCATAGTTGTGGAAAAAACATTTGTATATAAATTGTTCGTATGTACGCTGTCAGCTATGCATTAGCAGTTTGATCCCAGTACGTGTAATCTTCATGAGCACAAGAAATGCTAATGGCATTGCACCATGTATACTACTTCCCTACCTGCAGGGCAACTCACAGTAATAGAATGATCAGAGAAATGGGTGAAGATATAGAATGGAAAAAATGGATGAGAGTCATCTAAGGGTATCCATTACTACTGATATGCATGGTAAACAGAATGCATTTTCTGTCTATAAGAGGACTATTTCAGCCTTTCTGTAGAAAATCTTATTAATTCCAGGCTGTTTGGGAGAGCTCCTAAAAAACTCACCGTGCGTCAAATGAGATGACTGGTATCAGTGATGCAGGAGTCTCCTTTCGAAGTCCACCTCAACAGAAGTGGCTGCCCAGGTAACTCTGAGCATCCTCCTGGGCTCAGGGGTTTATCGCTGAAAGGACAAAAGTACATAGATAATGGAAAGCAAACTTCAACGAAATGTAAAGTGTTTTTCCTTTTGTTTTTCCCTCAAAACCTGTAAAATATTTTGCAGGACAAGTTGTGGGTTCACAGAAAACTACTGTGAAGCACATATGCCATCTCTGAACTGGTAGACAGTCATAATTATCTAGTCTCTGTCTTTTCCCCTTTTATTTCATTTTGTTATTATCTTTCTTCTTGCCATTGCATAAACTCAGATTGTAAGCACCTTGGGACAGAAGCCATTTTGGTGGGGTTTATGCACTATTTATCTTACCTGTACTTGAAGCATGCAGGACATTATTGAACTCCATAAAATAAAATAAAATAAAAAATTTGAGAAGGAAATATCATAAAAGCAGTCCCTCCTGTGAAATCTCTGGCACTTCTATTACTGTTTATGTCCAGAAATACTACAAGAAGACCCTCTTTCATTTTATCAGCATTTCCTCTTTTATTCACAGACAAAGCAAGTACCTAATAATGTATTCAAATATTTTTAAAAACTTCACAGAAACTCAGCCTAAGCACATTCCTATATTTGGGTACATGTTCAGAGGCTTCTTATCCTTTCTTAGCAAATACACTTCAAAAGCAGGGATTCTTTACAGGAACCTGAATTTCTAAGAATAAAGGGTCTTCATAGTAAGAAAAAGCTTTAAAATAGAAAAATAGCTCACGGTAGTTTCTTGCAATTTTTGTGCTGTACTTTAAAGTCCCTCATAGCTTTTTGCTGTGAGCTTTAAGTAAGATATTCTGTTTACTATGGCCATTAAAACTGTGAGCTTTTTTTAAAACAACAGGATTACTACATAAAGCTCAACAGGTCGCATAGCACCTTTTATGGAAACACTACATCATGGACTGTTAAAGGGAATGAGTTTGTGCCTCCGTAGTCTTCATAAGATACCAAAGAACATCCTGAGTACTAGGAGAGTTTCTCTTCTACACCTTTTAAAGTGCCTGGTGAAAAGATGCCACACTCATCCACTTCTTTTTGATTTTTTAAGACCCATAGGAGATGAGAGTAATTTTAATTTCATAGGTAATATGTACCTGAACGCTGCTAGCAGTGGATGGAACTCCAAAGTGAGCAGTCAATCTGAGGTCTGATATTTGCAGCCACACGTTCACAGCACACGCAATAGCTCCGTATTTAACATGGATTTTTTTAGTCTTAGTATGTCATCTCTCCTTGTACACCGGCTATATCACAGAGCATTTCTCTCTCTCTCTCTCTCTGGTTATTTAATCACCAGCTGGAGGGCTGGTTTTGAATCAAAAATCTCAGTTTCTTCCAGATCCTCGTATCTGGGTCATGGGTTATGGAGCCAGAAAGCTCCAGCACTGTGGTGGGACTGCATGAACTGTTATATTTTTCTGGGTAATTGAAAGATAGCAAATAAAGGAGGAAAAGAAATTAACCCAGACATCAAAGGCCACATACGAGAAAAGGCAGTGAATGTTACACTGACTCTAGCAACTTCCTGAATGTCACATAATTAGAAACACAAGCGAAAGTTTTACCTGTGGCTTTTCATAGTGTGGGATCATGCAGTGATTGCTACTCAAAGTGCTTTATGGAGTCAGCTTCACTACTGCACATCTTAGCTAACCAAATTTTAGATAGATACTTCATTTGAGTAGGACAGACACACTCAGCAGAGAAAGCTGATAATGTTTATGTTTAAAATTGTTTCTACAAAGTCCTATAACTTGTCTAGAGCAGATAGATTGCACTAAGAGTAAACATTAGATGGCTAGTATTCCCTCTTTTACCGCATTGTCCTAGGTTACAATGTAAGATGTAACCAAAAGGTGTGTATTCTTTTACCATCTATGTAAACTGATAAGATAAATGAGGCAGTGTTCTTTATCCTCACTGTAACTCATCCCTGATAACTCCCTTCGAGGGGCTATCTCTGCTAAATGGGCCATCGAGGCCTCACTGCATTACTCATAAAATTACATCATCCCATTGTGAAATGCTCTGCCCAGAGGGAGGAACCAAGCATTCCTACCTGGGTATAATCTGAGGTTTTAGAACGCCAGAGCAGCCTTACCTATTGGATTCCCAGAGGACGAGAGCTATGTAACCACCACTGGACTTTCAGAGGAAGACCAGACCCTTCTACAGAATCACCACTTCAACAGAACCACATCTATCACCTCAGGAGGACTGCAGCCACCATTTAATCAGACTGCTACCACCACCCTGACCGACAGGGCATCAGGTTGTATCCTGACTCTTTCAGTGTTTCTGTACTACTGCATTTATTTTAATTTTCCTATTAAATTGTAGTTCTGACTTGGAATCTCTCACTGATTTGCTTTCAAACTAGAACATACATGTAAGCAGAGATGGGAGACAGAACTGATGTTGGGCAGTAGGAGTCACCTGTTGTTCATAACTGATAACAACACAGATCGACTTATTTCTAAAAAGATAAAAATTGGAGATGATACAGCAGGATCTCTCAAACTCTGTTGTGCAACTGCAATATGTAATGATAAGAATTTTTTCTCTTTTTCTGATCCTTCAGAGGTCTGTCCCTATCAGGCTGTATGAATGAAGATACAAGTCACAATTCAAAGTGAAGCCCTGTGACTCATATTGTAAGGTGAGAGAAAACACACATATGCACGTTGTGTATGTGAAACTGCATTCTTACCTAGCTGTTGCAAATGTATAGAATCTCACAAAGCTATATACATAAACTCTTACATGGCTGATTTTTCATTACGGAATACCCAATATTCCATTAAATTATTGAAGACCATCCTGTTATTTTTATTACAGAGGTTGCTGATATTACTGTCAATTGTCATATTTTGGTTTCCTGTTGTTGATTTTCATGCATGAGAAACACACAGCTGCTGTACTGATGCCAGAGCCCATCAATCTCCCTAGACTGCATCGACCTCAGGATATGTAAGAGTAGTGGATAAATTGGAAGATCAATGCCTTGTCCCTCCTGCTGTGCCAGCTGCTATTGAGAAATTAATATGAGGTTCACTATAAATAAAAGATAAAAGATGATATGGCTTACAGTGTAAAATATTAAGGCTGGACACAATGTGTTCCATGAATTTAAAGCCAAAAGCTAAGAAAATTAACCCTATAAGAGCATCCACTGCCTTTGTGGATATATGGAAAAGAGCAGACCAGAAAGCAGAAAACTTGTCTTTGATAATTCTTTGAAAAAGCACAAACATTTTTAGAACTGGCCACAACATTAGACATTGTGGGAAACTATCTTTATCCATGGATTAATTTATCAGAAAGAGATAGTGAAGTTGTACATTATTGTGTGTTCAGTAGCATAATTTTGGGAGAACAGACTGACCAATTTAATAATCACAAAATCATCATAAAATCAAAGAATGGCCTGGATTGTAAGGAACCTTAAAGATCATCAAGTTTCAACTCTCCTGCCATAGACAGGGACACTTTTCAGCAGACCAGGTTGCTCAGAGGCCTGTTATATTACAATAGGGAGACTCAAATCTTAAGTGGTTTGAATCTGCCATTGGAGCTATCACCGCAGTAGTTAAAATGCGTGGGGAAATCCTACTCATTACACACACACAGGGTCAGATGGAGAGACAAATGTGTCCCATCAGAAGCTTGCCCTATAAGAAGCACTTCCAAAACCAGGTCATATTCTTGTTTTGTTGGTCTTTAAGTTTCCCCACAGGAGATATTTAATTTTCCCACAAAACTTAGGTCTGTCAATTCCCTGAGTAATAAAAAAAATGAATTTACTTCACTAAACTAAATGGTGAGTGAAATTCTGCAGAAATTGCCTGAAGTTGTTCAGGGACTTAAACTTCACTTTACCCAGAGTTTCAGCTCTGTGTTGTCCACAGTGGTGTTCACATAAGGAAATTAGTAGATTGGAATTCTGATTTTTGAATGGTATTCTGACCTTATTTATATTCCATTTAAACTGCTTAGGTGTTACAGTAATTTCCTTTGGAGTCAAATTCTTTTCACATAATCAAGCATAGCCCATGTGGGATCTGGTCTGACTTCAATAGAGCATTTTTTATTTTTGTGCTTCTGAAGCAAAGTGAGCTTTTGTGAACTGTGCTATCATACTTTGATTCCCTGGATAACATGCAATAACCAGAACAGCATTCATATTTTTCTAGAATGACTGATTCCCTCCAAGTCTGCCTTTCCCACCTTCACACATACACAGCTGCTCATCACCTAAGACATAGCTGCATGCATCAAGACAAAAAAGAGCAGCTGAATATGTTTCTTTTTGAGTAGGTGAATGATTTCCTTAAAGGCACTTGTACAGTAGAATAGATCATTCATTGGAACCAAATTGCTTCTGGTGAATATAGAATGAATGGAAAGAAACAGGGATTGTCTAGACCTCTGCTCTTCACATCACCTGAATGTGGAAATAACTGAGTAAATTGCACCCATCATGGAGCAGTGGAATTCTTCTTTATTATCGTGTGCATTCAGGCAACCACCCTAAAGCTGGGATGAAGTCCAATGTGACATGCCATTACACCTACCCCACCCCATGCCAGTGGTTCTATGCTGCAGTCTGAATGATGCTTAAAAATTATCATGCCAAGTAAGCACAGAGAAAGGACCCTGTCAGCATGAATCCATACAAGGACGGACTTCTTGTCATGACTTGTCCCACTCCTACTTCTTTCAAAGTACGGTTGGAATTTTTGTTTGTGTTGACATCCAAACTGGAATTCCACAGGTTTTACCAAGCAGACAGATTTATCATTGATTTCCAGAATTTCCGAGTAATGACATTTCAGTCATTTGGTGGTGATTAGGGTATTTCCCGTAATGTAAATGATTTCAAAGGATGATTTTCCTAAAATATAAAATCTGAAATCTGAGGATGTCCCAAGACAGCAAAGTAGGATTAGGAGAGCAAGTTGTATTCATGTGGTAAAAGTTTAAAGCTTATACACATGCACATGCACATACACTAATGCACACACACACACACATTTAAATAGAAGTAAGGTTAAGAAGAAAAGAGCAGTTTGCATTGAAGCACTGAAAGATTGAAAGAAAATGACACTTTAATAGAGTCTCAATAATATTTTCTAGGAATTCAGACTTTCAGAATTTTTGTAATCTGTGTCTCAGCCTGGAAAAAAGGAGAAGGAAAATATCCTTCAATCCTTTGTTTAGGCAATATGTCTTTTTCATATGTATTGGCAGAAGGCAAATTGATTACTCACTGGCAGCATTACTAGATGGAGCATAGGCCTTGTGTCACCTCTCCAGCTGGCTACTCTTAAAGAGTTAAAAAAAAAGCAAGAATTCTAACTCTTTAAATAGTAATCATTTATCTGATGGGTTGATGTGTTGGGGCTGCAGGTGAAATTATTGGAAGTTCATGTGAAGCGCTTTGCTATTCATTTTTCTGAACTCGTATTTTCCTTTTCCAAGTTTTTTTTCCACCTGCCTTTTCACATTCAGGGCTCAATTCAAAAGTACAAGTTATGT
Organism: Ifrita kowaldi; assembly: GCA_013398055.1. Classification (NCBI taxonomy): domain Eukaryota; kingdom Metazoa; phylum Chordata; class Aves; order Passeriformes; family Cinclosomatidae; genus Ifrita; species Ifrita kowaldi. Next base: position 87,888 of record VZRS01003440.1, on the reverse strand, counting down.
CCCACCCAAAAAGAAATTAGCAAACTTGCTTCTTACTTAAAGTCACATCTCCTAGTAGATGAAAAGTGTTGTTTTTTTTCAATTTCCTTGAAAGAATTCACAAACCATGAAGGTGTTTTTTTTCCTTTCCCTCATTTCCTTTCTCTCTTTCACAATCTGTACTTTTTCTTAAGGTCCGAAAGTAAGCATTATATACGGAAAAGAAAAGAAAATTAAAGAGCAATGCCTTCTCTCACCACGGTGACTACCTTGCTGTGTATATAAATGATGTGTCTATGAAGATCACCATAAATAACAGTAAAAGATATGGCATTTGAAGCAAAATATTAACACCAGGCACAAAGCAATATAACCAAAAAAACCGAACCAAATAACCCCTTGGGATAAATAGAGACATTTTTTATGATTTCTAGGAAAACAGGTAGTGGAGAATTTTGTCTGTGTGTGTTGTGTGTATGCTCACATGTGTGTATGCATGGGAAGCACAAAGAATTCAAAACCATTTCCTCTCTCTCCACATCCATCCCGTTCTCTCCCCACTTCCCAATATAGATCTAAAGTATGTCTGTGTTTGTGACTACACACACGTTTATGAATGTTTTCATTATATATATTTTCCATATAGAGTGGTCATGAAAGGTGCAAGAAAGGAAAAAAATGGGTAAGGCAAAGCTCATTATGTGTCTGCACACCTGAATATAACATACAAAAAAGGTATGGCATGCAAATATATGTATATATACATGTAAAAATGAAATGTTTTTACACATTGGCAAGCTGCGCATTAGCACAGATACATATCTTGTGTCCATATGTATGTTTATATCTACATCTCCTAAGTTTATGTGTGTATGTATCTAGGTGTGTTTAAACATACAAAGAAATGCATGTGTGACACTAACCACTCAGAATTTTTGAGAGAACTGTTCTGTGTGTTTCCTGCTTTGTTGGTCTTCTTTAGGTCACACCTGCAAGAGATTTTAGTTTGGCTTCCCCTCTCAGCAGCACAGGAGAATAATCATTGCTTAGTCTATACAGAGATGCCAACTATTACCTTGTTGTCAGGTGAAGCAGCCAGAAGCTACTTTTATTCACACTTTCAAAAAAAAAAAATTGGAACATCTTTTCCTTTAAGATTTACATCAAGCGATGTTTTTTTTCTAGTTTATCCCTCATTAAATTAATGCTGGTGCAAAGCCCTGCTGGAAATTGCATGTGTCTTAGGCATTCATCTAAGAAGGTGTTACCTACTGAATGTACTTAAAATTGTTAAAAGCAAAAGCTTTAAAAACCGTCATTCCTACAAAACAAACAGATATTGAGTCTTACAACACAACTAAACTTTTTGACTTTTTAGACCTCAACCTTTGTTTAAGACAAAATTAACATAAAAGAACCAAATAACTCAGGCCGTGACTACATCAGACTCTTAATCTGTATCATGTGTAGAGCTGACTGACTCCTAAAAATGCATTCAGAGATGAACAGGGAGCCTTACTGCAGAAAATATCGGCAGCTGGCACTCTCTTATGAACCTATACAGTAGGTGGCTATTTCCTGGACTGAAGCAAAATTTGAAGTTTGTGTCAAATATCATTTATTGATAGGAGCAGTCAACAGACTACAAACTATGTTTTAGCAATCTTAAGAAATAAAACCAATGCCTGTTGCCTATGTCCATTCATCAAGCTCACGTTAAGACATTTCACTCTCTCTGGGCTTTGAGTATGCATCATATAATTTGCTGTGTTGTGCTATACTACCCTTTAATATTATGACAATGGCAGTCACTATTTTTATTGTGTTGGATTTTTTTCCTCATGTTAGTTTAACTGCCCAAATTCTGAATACAAGGTGAGAGGGAATTCCTCACTAACCTGTAGTCTGGCTGGTTTACTGGTCTGCAAATTCAAAACACTTGTACTCTCATTCATGTCATTCTATAACCCTTAGAACAGGCATAAGGGATATTGGTAAGGACATGACAATGGAGGACGGAGATGAACAATAATCCAAGAAATCAATATATTTTTATGAACTGTCACTAATTCCAAGTCTAATTCTCTTGTAATATTAGTAATATGCAGATAAAATAGAAAGGTGTTTGAAAAATTGTCAGGGTATAACTTTGTTTTTCTTATGCCAATCAAACATATCATGAAATGACAGATGACAATATTTACAGTGCAAGTCAGAATTACTGATTTCCCCTTACACGTGAAAAAGTAATTCTGTAAACAATATTGTGTACTGTATACAACGGTATAAGGGCCTTAGAGTCATTAGCCAAATATTCATTTTGCCAATGTCTGCACAGAGTCATTATCACACATCCACTTTCTAGCAGCAGAGGGGAGCAGGGGAAATAACAAGAAAACAGTGTCATGCATGCCTATTATAATCACAAATTACCTGCAGTCCTGGAGATGTATGAACACTCTTGCTGTACTAGAATCTGTAGCATAGACTTTTGAAAAAGCCAAATAAAATATTAGCTAGGTGCTAAGAGCTAAGACCACCAACATCACTAGAGGTACACTGAAGCACTTTAACAACTGTCTTGCAACACAAATTAATCTACACAGATTTACATAGCCAACTATACTTTATCAGAACCCCACACAATCCATTATTTTCACTTCTTCATTTCAATTTCTGCGTAGTGTGAGGAAGTGCAAACAGCATTACAATTCATTTTCATTTCTTACTCCCTTCTTTTGTTAATCTGGAAAGAATAAAAAGTTAATGAAGTTAATTGTCTTGGCACATTCATACGGTAGAGCTGCTTGATAAGATGTGACTTTCAACATTAAGGTGTCAATAGTGTTAAAATAAAGAACTTAAGGAGATGGAAGACATGCCAAATAAAACCAAAATCTTCTGGTTTTAACAATACCATTTGCAACATAATGTATGATGCATGACATGATGCTCTTGGTAGCTTACACTTTGATAATTTTAATGACATCCAGAATTACCTTTGGTGTTAAATACAGTAATATCTGAGTGTCTTTATTTCTCCTTTTTGCTGCACCGTGCACCATATATTCTTTTTATTTTTTACGTTGAGGAAGGACCCCCCAAACAGCAAAATTAAACAACAAAAAGTTTCTTGCCTTCTCTTGTCTGATAAGAAGCAAGCACCCTCAAGGACCAGGAAAGTGCAGAGTTTCACTTCAAGGGTGAATGCATATCTTCCAAGAAATAAAGGTAGAAATATTCATCAACTCCAAGGCAAGCAAACAAAGACACTGATACTAACCTATTCCCGAGATAAATGAATATATCACCAATTTAATGTAGATTAGGCAGGAATGTGGCAAAATCATTTCTGCTGAGGATTAAGGAGTCTAAGTAGTCCTTTTATGTCAGGGTTTCTAGGTATAAAGTCTTATCTGTGGGAAGGAATATTTGGCCTTTGGTGAAGGTAGAATGGAAGAGTGTTTAAATGACTGTGAGTAGGCAATCAACAGACTTAAACAGTTTTGGATAGATTATTCCTTCCCTTTCTTGACAATGAGCTTTTCTCCAGACATATTCTATTTCTTGAGCTAACAGCTTTCACTAGAAAAATTGTCAGTAAGAACAACTAAAGATCTTTAGCCTAGGAAGGACAGAAGAGACGAATTGGTTAATGTACTGTGGCTGGTTGTTCCCGCACAATTGCAATGCCAAAAAGAGATTTCATAACCTCATTTGGTAGCATAAGCCAGAGATAAACGACTGAGAAATCAAGACTTTTCAAGAATAGGTTGATGTCAGGAAGAGGAGGGAAAGGTTCTCCCCATATGTTAGACTCAGTAGAAGAGAAGAATGCCTAAAAGCTACACCAGAACTCAGTTACAATGAACTCTCAGAAAAATACACAGAGAGTAAGACAGGAATATTCTTGTACCACTCAGTAGTCCAAAACAGAGGAGGAAAATAATGAGCAAGTTTAATTTAGAGAGAAACAGGAAACTCCCCCTCACATCCATCAAGCAAATAGAAACAACACTGAGAGGACCGTTGATTCTTTGAAAGAAGTTCTTACTGGGAAGCTGTATTGAAATATGTCCTCAGGTATAAAAGAGTACAGAGATCTGCTAGACCTACTTTGAAAATTGAGACATTACAATACATTTATCTCTAATGGTGATTAATGACGTACATAATACATATATTGAAATGTAACTGTAAATGTATGGATATGTATATTTTGTTTTCATTTATTTGGACAAGAAAAAAAGTAGGGACTTCATAGAGTTACTCTAATTTGTATTTTTAACTAACTGCAGAAAAATAAGCAGGAGCAAGTGTGGGAAGAGTGAATTTGGAGTAGGACAAGTAAGCAAGTGCTTACTTTAGGTGAAAAAAACCCTCAGTGTTCATAATATATGATCTTAAAACAGGCCACACAGCATTTGATAAATTATAGAGAATAAGAATTTATGCAGAAAAGATGTGCTGTGTGTATTTTCATATATATTCCAGGAATATATTGTCCTGACATGTCCATTATTTTCACACAGAGCCCTGTAAATGGATATGATTATTAGACTAGGTTACATGAATTTAAAACAAATAAACACCAAATAAAGGCAAGCAAAACCCCAAAATAATATTTTAACCATTTCTCCTACCATCACCGTTTATCAGCTTTACTTCAACAGTATTTTTTTTTTTAAACATCAATTTGACATATTCTTTGTGTATTATCCTTCTTCTTTGGTACAATTTTTAGCAACAGCAATGGATTTTGGCATCATTGCTGCTCCTCGTTACAATAACATGAACATAGTGGCGACATCCATGGTATTCTCTGATACATCTGAGGCACAAAAATCTGTTAGAAAAAGGAACTATCACTCCCATTTTACATGAAGACGGCTAGGAGAGAGTGTCCCAACCAGAGTCACCTGGGTACTTCCAGAGATGAAGAGAGGCAGCTCCACTCTTGTGAAATACAAGTCACTGCCTAGGCCACAGACGTGATAAAATGTTGTTTGCCAATCTGTGTGTTGGTTCTTATCCTGAGATACTGTCAGGAAAGCTACTTTGCATCTTTTTTCCACAAGTTAGCAGAATGAACAGTAGAAGTAAACAGCAGTGGTGCAGGAACAGGAGGACAGACCTTCAGGTATTCTGTTATTTTTGTCTGTGGTTTTCATTACCACAGTTGATGCTAATTCTCTGTTTGGCACCAGAAGATGAACAAGTAACGTCATGCAAGAAATAGAAGAAAAATATATTGAATACAAGTTCAGATATACCCACCACCTTTAATTCAGGTCTTTGCATCATAAATCCACAGAAGTAGGGAGACTGTTCTAAGAAAGTATCATTGCGTGCTTGCCCTGCATTTACACTCCTCCCCAGGCTCCCTGTCAGGAGCAGGATGTAGGTAGGCCTTTGATCTGACCCAGTACAGGTAATTTCATGTAAAAATGGATAAAAAAATAGTTTGATTGACTTGAAACAGAATGGAGAATGAAAATCAATTCATTCAGGGAAAGCAAAACTAGGAATGTACAGACCTGGAACAAAATTATGAACTGATGTGAGAAAGGGTCTTACCGTCTCAGAGAAAATCTAAAGGAGTGGATAGAGCATTTTCTCCCATTTTTTTTTACTCTGTCCATCTCCCAGTTGTTTCCATTCTTATGCAAAGTATGTTGACATATGCTAATTAACCATCTCATTTTCGTGTTCAAGATACTGGCAGGTGTACCAAAGCCTGCACTGCTCTGCACCACGATACAACACTGCTCCCTGTAGTCAGACTGTCTACAGGTAGAACGAAGCATTAATCACAGGGTGGGCCATTCTTCAAGGCCAGTTCCCCTGCCATTTGGATTGTTCCAGGCAGTGAAAAGCAGCAGTGAGTGAGTGCAGTTTGTGAAGAATTGTCTGCTTTGTTGTACACTTTGCCTGCTACTTTCCATGGAACTGTCTCTTCATCTTGGAGTCACTACTGAATCAATTTTATTTCATTACTGTAATTCACTTTCAGATATATTTTATATATATTAACCTCATAATAAAATTAACATGTGGCTGGAAAAATGTGAAATATAAAGTGACACTAAGGGATATTGCCCAGGACACAGGTCACTGCAGGCCTTGATATTCAGATACACAAGAAGTAAATGGAGATATTACCATTGTTACATAACATGTCTGTCTGCAAATCCACAATTAGCAGCTTTCACTATGCTGAGGGAGTTTACTTTTTAATATAAGCTGAACAAGTTAAATGACAGAAAATAATAGTGAATTTACTGCTATCACAGGAATTGTAAAAATATATATTGGCACTGGTGATGCATGTATGATTTTGTATTTTTAGCTTAGGTATTTTAGAGTTTATTACTTTCTAGCCTGTTTCTTGATTAAAACAAGAGAAGTTATATCTGTACAGTGAGTCTTGTGTGCTACCACCAAGTTACTCCAGACTTTGTAAAATGCTAATTTATCCCCATACCAGATCATAATGCCCCCCATTACTTCCCTTTCAGAAAATATTTTCCACATAAATAATGAACTACATATCACTAAACCATATTTTTAAAAACCAACTAACATAATACTTTGCCCATTTGTCAATAGTGTGGATACTTTTTTCTCCTTGCCTAAAAGAAAAAAATTAAATTCAAGAAAGAATCTGCCTTTCTGAATTTTTTGTGCGTTAAGTGACTTCTAGGTTGTTCCAAACTGTTGGGGTACACTATGCAGTGATAGAGAGATAGGCCCTGAAGGCTGGAGAGAGAGCCTCTTTCCTGGGCCCGTGGGTGACCCTGGGACTGTATCCAGGTCACCGGGGATGGGCTGAGAGAGGATTGTGAGTTTGTGGACAGGGATGGACCTATGAGAGGTGATGGTTGTAGTTTGTGACCTTATAGGGTATTGTTTACCTGTTACCAGAATAGGCAAAATCTGGGCACTACCCCAGGTGATTGGGGGACACTGTGGTGAACATCTTTCCTGTTTATATGATGTTATATCCTGGGTGTGCTGGTATTTAGGGGAAATTCTGTCTGCGTAATAAATGACTTTGCATCCCCATCTTGTGTGTGGAGTCCATGCCCATGCATTACCACTGCACCAAGCCACATATATTTGACCCCTCATTTAATAATAGTTAATTTTCTACAACTTTTGTCTGAAATTATTCTGAAGGATTGACTGGTCTCTTATGAGGTAAATAATCTGTCCAATTATTCACTCTCCATCAATTTGGTATTTTGTTTCCAGCATCAGCTGCCCAAAATTTGGCTTTAATGTCATGTCCAGCACACAGAAATACATTATCTCCTCAAACGCCGACCAAAAGAGCATGAACTCTGACAGACTCAAACGACTATGTTCACTGTTCCCTGAAGAACCTAAGATCCTTAGGGGCCAGTTGACAATATTGTCAACCTAATAGCAAGTGCACTGTGTTTCACATTCATGCCTCTATGATCCTTAATCATAGGCACTGATAGGTTCTGGATGCAGAAAAATTAGAATGGGTAGACACAATTTTCCACAATGTGTGACAAAGCTCTGCCTGGAAGTGGAAATTTGTTATTGTTCACTTATATTCTGTCATATGTCACAAAATTCTGACTTTTTTTTGGATACTGAACTACAAACTTGTTATCCATTTTTCTGGCTCAGCAGTGGAGAAATCAGTGGAATGGTATCAGTAGTAAAGCAAGCAATGTATCACATGAGGAATTATTATAACTGTATCTATCTGTCTTGTCTATCAGGATCACAGAATGCCTTCCTACTAAGCTCCACACCTTTCTTTCAATGGTTAAAATAAGAAAGGAGATTTTTTAAAATCTTGATATCCATTGACTAACTCAATTATTTAATCAAGTCATCTTCCCGTAATAACGGGATAAGGAATGGAATAAGGGTCAGATCCCTTGACATATGAGGGAGGAGTAATCAACCTTTTACGTAAATGGAGGGTTCCAGAAAGGGAGAAAGCTAGTTATTACTTCTAGACTATTCATTTTCATCTCTCTTTGGATGGTACATTAACTCCTAAGAACAGTAATTTTTAACCACAAATGAATAAATTAAGCACAACCAGGCAAAAGAAAATAAGTGCAGCTACAGTAAGTGGTCTGAGTTCAAGGTTTAAAATAAGGAAGAGGAAACCTTCATTGCACAAAATCATTGTAAATTAACTTTATGACTTGGTTTCTAGGAGTTTCAAAAAACTATAGCCTGAGGCATTACTTGGAAGTTCAGGTTCAATGGGCTGGTAGAGATACAAGATGACAATTTGGGGCAGTTTATAAGCAATTGTTCAGCAAAGAGAGAAGAGTTACAGGTACCATGTATTCAAAAGAATATCACTCAGATTATGATGCCTGCTTCAGCATTAGTGGCAATGAAGGTAATAAATACATGTTTTCCCAAGTGAAAAGGTAGAATTTTTCAGACCGTGAGACATATATCAATCTATTATGGACAAGTAACAGGAAATAGTTACTTGAGATATTGAGAAGTGTCCCACAAGTTTTTCTACATCTGTCTTACATACATGTTTATAAACTTGTGTGTGATTTGTAATATATGTAGTGTAATGCTGGACAAAATTACCAATATATCAAGGATAACAAGGACCAAACACTATGCATCACAGCAAAGTATTCTGAAGAAATCTGAGGTCCCAATTTGTTTTCATATTTGCATTAAGAATATTGTCAGAAGAAAGGAAAATACTGCAACAGGGTAAAACTCTTTTCAGTAAAAAGAGTTTTTTTCATAACTTTTCTACCAACTACATATTTAAACTGTTGATGTATTTTTTTCCCGAGGAGGAATAGCACAGAACAAAGAGATCCTCCCAAAGCACAGCTGTGATCTCTGACTTAACATTACCCTGTGAAACATGGGGCAGAAAAGTATGACAAGACCTGAAATTCCTCCTCCAGTTCCAGGTATGGGGAAGGGAGGTGGGAATGGGGGAGTGTGTAGAGGAAGCAGTCAAAACTCAGGAGGGAAAACCATATGTTTTTTTCCAATTGGTGTCTGTGGTTTCAAAAGGCTGAGAATCCAGTGAAAATTATAGGATTCAGATCTAAGGGGTTCATTAAAAGGTCACTATTTTTAGTGTTCAGCTCTTCAGGTGATTGATGTGAAATACTCAGTACTGAGAGCATTTTTGGCTCAGTAAGAATTGTCTAAGGTTTTGACTGTGCAGAAGAAAAACATTGTAGCCTATGGTGCACTGATGACCTAAGGACACGTATTTTCCACAAAATTTGATCAATCAACTTAAATCATGTGCTCTCGCCTCTTCGCAGTTTGCTTTTCCTTACACTTATCAAATCTGCTTTTGCTGATAGAAGCGCATACCTAAAGTTGGTAACTGTCACAGACAAACAAATACTTCAATTTGCATCTTTTTTTTGAACAACTAACTGCAGTTTTTGCATGAGGGAACATGTTTCTCTGTACTCCGTGTCTGTCACATAAGAACAATTTAACCTGCCCAATAGTGCCACTCATTGGTGCCAATTAAGCTATTGTTTAATTTTAATGAAAATAGTAATATTTTTATTATCATACTTTCTGTGGTGAAAACCTACACATAATAATAGAAAAGAAGTGGAACCCAGATTCCAAGTAGCTTACAGCTCACAGTTTGGAATTATGTTTCCAACTTTAATATTTGAAAGATAAATAATAATAATGAATAAGAATAATGTATTATTATGTTTTAAATTCTCAGCCATCTCATATTTTCTGCAATACTTCTCACTAATTAAAAGAAAATACCTCGTGGAATACGTTTTCAGTTATTTGATTAGATTTCATTAATGCTGGCTATTGAAGTCAATATAAATTCATTCTAACAAAATGAGACCTAGAGCATCAACCATTTGCTTTGTTAACAGAAAACTGGATCTTCAAACAGTTACTTGTTCTGCAGTAGATAGAAGGCATGAGAGCATAAAATAACTGCAGTCAATCAATATTATTTGTGCTCCATATCTTGGAGCAGAGATGTTCATCTCAACACATGAAAGCATCCTTTAAAAAAAAAAGAAACCTAATGAGTTGACACACTTTCTGTCTTCTGTTTTTGAGCTTTTCTACTTCCTCCCTTCTTAATTTCTGATTGTTTATTTCTTTTCTGAATGTACTGCTGCTTCGGCATTTTTTAGCTGCCTTTGAGTTTTTTACAGTCAAAATAAGAATACACTCCTTGATCTCCTTCTACCTCAAAGATTAACTCTAGAGAAATTATTCTGCCAAGAAGATTATTAAATCTATTCAAAAATAATCTGTGGTCTGATTATTTAGGTAAATTGTATAGCGTAAAATCCAGAAAATCACTGTCATAAAGTCTATGAGAACAGGATTTTCTTGCAGTTCTGTGCAAACTTACAGGGGATTGTACAAAAAGAAAGAGTGATATTGGAAAGAATCTGAAGTGTGGATATGCATGTGGCTATTTTAGAGTTTCAAATGGAAGTCAGACTGAGCCTGAAGAACTCTATACAGTAAATTTTGGAGAAAGTGATTATTTTCTTTTATTTTTTTCCATAACATTTTCACCTATAGGCAGAACATTTAACTAGATAATTTCCTTCAGAAGCAAGGAATTTACTTTTGTAAACACATAGGAAAGGAAGACTCCAGCTTTTTCAGTCTGTTTCTCCTATTGGTATAACCAGTACTGGGCTAAGAAAATGGAACTAGGCATTCATGTGGATGAAGAATGTAAACCAAGAGATGTCTAGTAAAGAAGATCTTTACCACAAACCTGTGTGAGGACAGAAGAAGGTGTGGAATGCTGAAACAAAATCCCATGCATCATTAAAATATACTACAGACCTGTAACAGCCACAGAAGTCCTGCAGAATATACTGCATGAAGATGTCTACATTGTGCTGAAGATGGGTTAGCAGAGGTTGGTGACCCTCCTTGCATGTTTAGAGTTCAATGAGGCTAAAGAGCCTAACTTCAACTGAGCCTGAAAATCAGCATTAGTGAAATCAGTAGGAGTGCTGCTGCAGCTGTCCCAAAGGCAGGTCAAGTTCAGCGTGAGTACAAGTATTTCGGAGCTTTCACATCTAGTTAAAATACAAGCCTGGTAGTACTGCTGCTGTCATATCACTTCTGAAATCCAGCAGAAGTTTTTTAATATTGATATGGTTAATATACATCAAACAGGATTCCTTTAATTTTTTGAATCGAAAAATTCTCCACAGTGTTGACATTTCTTCACTGAACTCTCAGGATTGTTTGGTTTCAGAGACTGTAGGGCCCAAGACACATTTTGTTTTAAATAATCCTTCATAAAAAATTCAGCTTTCAGTCTAATATGATTGAAACTCAGCTTGAGCATGTTTTATAATGCATTGAACTGGAAAGACTATGGGTGTTGAATTATTCAAAAAAATGATAAGGAAAATAGTGATATATATGTGTGCATACAGGGAGAGGTGATCAAAGAAATCAGGGTGACTTGATATGTCTTGTTATCTCATTTTATTTACTTTTCAGAACTCATCCAAATATTAGAGGGGAAAAAATCAATATCAATTTTCACCTCCGTCACGTTCCACACTTCAATTATTAATGAATGTCAAATTTGACCACATTTCTTCATACCACCTGCTCTGCAATAATATTTCTGAGCCTTTATTAAAAATGTAAAATTGTCATTGAATTTCCAAATATGATTCTCTGGTGACTAATTCAGCTTGTTTTATTAATAAGTGAGTTCTGATGAGTAATACTAATTTAATACGCCTGCATGTAAGATTAAACCATAAATTATTCCTGCTGAAGGTGATGAGATTTGACTGCTGTGTGGTTGTTAGGTAAAAACCTTTTGCATTAACCCTAAGCACACTGATTACAACAGGTTTCTTTATAGAAATTAAACTGTTAATATTTTCTGTTTATATCAGGGATCTTCTGCATGTTTTTGTTCACACTAATCCTTTCCACTGTATCTTTTATTTAATATTATGAAAACAATGAATGGCTACCACACAGTGAATTACATACATATACTACAAATACATTCAATAAGTGCTTGTAGACACAGAAATATAAACACAGAGAAAATATAAAATTAGAAATCACTTAGTTCTCACTTAGTGGAAAGGCATCTAAAATGAGAATATTCTTCAAATTGGCTTTGACCTTATTGTCACTCGCATTAGAACACTTCATGGTGTTGTTTTCTGTTGTTCCTGGAGTTTAATAATATTCTCAGTTTCCATGGTGTGCTAAGAGCTGGAAAGTAATTTGGCTTCTAACAGAACCCAGATCATTAAAACAGTTTTTAATTCATGGATATACAAACTTTATTTTATACTATTTTTGAATGAGACAGGAAAAATCAAATTGTTTTAAAAATAAGTAAAAAGATTATTCAGTATCATGTCTAACCTGAAGGAGTCTAAGATATACCTTTCAAAGTGTGATTTTAGGATATGAGTCTTTTGATATATTGCATTTAAAATATTCCAGACTGAACTGATATTTAATTATTGCAACTCATGTAACATTCAACAGCCTTCTTATCTGAGGAGTATTCTCAGGACAAAATAACTCCAAAATTTCCAGAATATAAGATCAGAAGTTATTGCCTTTCAGGCAGATAGACCATTTAATGTAATATTGTATTCATTTGCCATTTCTAAATAGAGCAGCATGATAAGGTACACATATAGGCAAATGTACCCATACAAATTTGATCTTTCTCTTTATCACTGAAGTTCAACCATCCATTGAATTACATTATTCACCACATTTATAATAATTTGAAATTTTTTCTTAATATTAAAATAAAAACAGTGCTCTGAACATGAGCTAGTATTGTGCCCTGGTAGTAAAGAAAGCCAAGAGCATCTTGGGAGTGTATTGAAAAGGAAAAAATCCAATAGGTTATGAGGAGTGGTTATTTCCCTCTACATAGTGCTCACCAGACCACATCTAGACACTATGTCCAGTTTGATTGACACCGGCTGACACTGATTACCTGGACATAGTTCTGTGCAGGGCAGAGAAAATGAACGGGCACTGGAGAAAATGCCCTTCTTCAGGGACACACTGTGGCACAAGGACTTTTTCAGTCTGAAGAAGGGGTTGTTTTAGAGGCACTTATCATCAGCAGCTCTGGGAAGGATATCAAGGAGCTGCAGTTAGGTTCCTTGCAGATGTTTAGAGCAGGAGAACAAGAGATGATGGACATAAACTGTAACAACAGAAATTTAGGCTAGGTATGAGGAGAAATATTTTCTGAAAAGGACAATCCAGCAATAGAGCAGAAGTCTGGAGAAGTCATGCCATCTTCACCCCGAAGGTCTTCAGATTTGATCTGGACAAAGTTCTGAGCGACCTGATCTGATCTTGAGATCAAGGCTCATCTTCCTTCTGTCCCTTTCAACCTAAATTTATCTATTATTTTCTGAAGTATACTGAACAAGGGAAAACAGGATATATCTGAAGTTTAAAGAACATTCAAGTCTTTGCCATCTTGTGAAATTTCTTGGAATTAAAGTGAAAAGTGAAGTGATGGTGCCATTGCTACCTGTAGCTTGTTATCACAATTTCTTGCCACCTAAGCTATAGCAACACAAACATAATTAAAGGGTGTAACTAATTGCTGATGCCCTTCTCTTCCCTTCCCTTCCCTTCCCTTCCCTTCCCTTCCTTTCCCTTCCCTTCCCTTCC